>OZ023326.1:61761194-61923694 GCA_964007535.1 Brachyptera risi
TTGCTTGCATCTCACTCGAAGATGACGTCACCTCACTCTGGTCAACAGCAGAAGTCATGTCCGTTATGCTCGCAAAGTCACACCCTTTACAACTGTGACATGTTACTCAATCAAACTCGTGATGAGAAATACCAAACTTTAAGGCGTCTTCACCGATGTTTTAATTGTTTAGGCGCACATACACGTGAGCAGTGCAAGTCAAAACGGGCTTGTACAAGTTGTCAGAGCAATCAACATCACTCGCTATTGCACTCACCTCGAGTGAAACCCCTCCCTACCCCGAGTGTCAGTGCCGCAACCGCCGTGGCCACCCCCGCTGCGCACGCGAACCCTCTAGTGTTAACCTGTCAATCGAATGACACCCCAGTTGTCAAGACTGTGCTATTAGGTACTGTCCGCGCATTTATCAGTGACGCGGAAGGAAACCTCCAACCCTTTCGTGCCGTAATCGATTCTGGATCTCAGATCTCGGCGGTCACTCACTCTTTAATCAAGAAGCTTGGCCTGAAATTTGAATCTAAGCAATCTGAACTGGTCGGCATCGGAAACTCGGCTGCGCGTGTCTTTGGCACGGTTAACTGCAAGATCACCTCTCGCGTCCTCCCCCACGAACCTATATGCGTTCAAGCTGTAGTGTTATCATCAATCTCGACCGAACTTCCCAACAGCGATGTTCCTATCGATGTCTACAACCAGTATCGTGGTCTAACTCTAGCCGATCATCAGTTTCACCTTCCCGGCAAGGTTGATTTTCTCATAGGCGCTGATCTCTACCCAAGCATTTTGATGAGATCAGGCGACACGCTGATAGGACACGCCCCCTCAGCTCTCAACACCCTATTCGGCTGGGTGGTGCTTGGTCCTATTCACTCTGAGAGGCTCACCTCACCCCCTCTCACTCTTCTCGCGTGTTCGACTCCGACGTTGGACCGAACACTTCGTCTTTTTTGGGAATCCGAGGAAGTTCAACGTCCTCCCCAGCAAAGTCCTGAGGATGAATGGTGCGAAGAACATTTTGTCGCTACGCACGAACGTGACGCCACCGGACGGTATTCGGTAGCGCTTCCGTTTACATCATCCCCCCCTCCCCTCGGCGATAATCGGGACGTTGCTATGCAGAACTTTCTTGCGCTAGAACGTCGTTTGAAACGCACTCCTGACCATGCTGACGCCTATCAGCAATTCATGACTGATTATTGCCAGGCTCGACACATGCAACTCGCCACCACTTCGTCGTCGTATGTGATACCTCACCACTGTGTGCACAAAGTTGCCAGCACCAGTACGAAGCTTCGAGTCGTTTACAATGCCTCCGCTCCCGATAAAGCGGGAGTTTCGCTCAATCAGCTCTTGTTGAGTGGTCCGAAGCTTCAACGTGACTTGTCCAATATTCTCACCGGTTTTCGCACTCATCCCGTCGCCGTCTGCGCGGACATACGTCAAATGTACCGCCAGATTTGCATCCAGCCGTCTGATCGCCATTATCAACACATATTCTGGCGCCCTACGCCTGACTTACCCATTCAGGAGTACGAACTGAACACAGTCACGTACGGTCTTACTCCTTCCGCATTTCTCGCTCAGAGAGTTCTGCGCCAACTCGTCGCCGACGAAGGAACCCGGTTTCCGCTCGCATCCCTCGCTTTAACTGCACACACGTACATCGATGACGTCGTGTCTGGTGCTGAAACCCTCGAGCAAGCACATACCTTGCAAGAAGAACTGACAGCTCTCCTCTCCTTAGGAGGTTTCGAGCTACGAAAATGGTCTAGCAATGATCCTAACGCACTGCGCAACCTTCCGGCCGATCATCTGGAAACTCCCCTCGTATTTTCCAACGACGACCTGGGCATCAAAATCCTCGGTCTTCTATGGGACCCTCGTGCGGACTCCTTCTCGTTTAATACTCAATCCTTTGAAGGAGCCGTCACCAAACGTTCAGTGCTATCCTACATAGCTCGAATCTTCGACCCGCTCGGCTTTCTTACGCCTTTCGTGTGCTGGATGAAGATGTTCCTCCAGCAGCTATGGCTCACTCCTCTCGCGTGGGACGACACTCTACCTCCGCATCTCTGTGACGCCTGGTTGCGTGCCGTCGCCGAAGTGCACGAACTATCCCTCTTCAGGATTCCGCGCATCTTCTCCAACGGCACAGGACTCCGTCGACTGATCGGGTTTTGCGACGCCTCCGAGAAAGCCTATGCAGCTGTGTTGTACGTGCTCATCGAAGCCTCGCCAACCTCTTCGTCTTCAGTCAGCATCTTGCGTGCCCGAAGTAAGGTAGCCCCTGTCAAACCATTGACAATACCCAAGTTGGAACTCTCTGCCGCCGTGCTGCTCACTCGGCTGTTAAAGGATGTCTCCAACTCTGAAATCGATTTGTCCATCTCTTCGGTGCATTTATTCACGGATTCCACTATTGTTTTAGCCTGGTTGGCCACCCCTCCTTACCGGCTCAAAACATTTGTCGCCAACCGTGTAGTGGAAATCACCGAAGATTCGTCTCCCGACTCCTGGGCCCATGTACCTTCGGCTGACAACCCAGCTGATTGTGCTTCTCGTGGTTTGACACCCGCAGAATTGATGAACCACCGCCTGTGGATGTCCGGCCCCGCTTTCTTGCACGACTCATCGGCGTCGTGGCCACGCTTTTCTCCTTCACTCGTATCGGACACTGCGCTGCCGGAGGTCAAACCTGCTACGGTCAGCCTCAACGCTCACGTCCCCGTCGACACTCTACTTGACAATCTCTGCAAGTTTTCAAGCCTACGCAAGGCCCAACGCGTTTATGGTCACGTAGTCCGTTTTGCTCGTATCCTACTGGCGACGCGTTCGCGAACAGCTGTTCCAACCGGCCCGCTGTCGCCTCCGGAACTGAATGATGCCCTCGACCTGTTCATTCGCGCAACTCAACGACGTTACTACCTCACCGAGCTGCGTCAACTAGAACACCATCAGCCAGTCAAATCCAGCCGTGCAGCTCTCAAGCCTTTTCTCGACCCCTCCGGGTTTCTCAGGGTAGGCGGCCGGCTACGTCACTCGTCTCTACCCGCTGACGCTCGTCACCCTCTCCTCCTTCCAAAGGAAGCGCATCTTTCAGGCACGTCTTTGCTCGCACCCCCTGAATCGCACTTTTCTGTTGACAAGTCGATCTTGACTCGTTGGGACCGCGTTCGTCATTTGCACCAAACGTTCTGGACCCGCTGGTCCCAAGAGTATTTGAACTCCCAAATGCAACGTGGGAAGTGGTTGCGCGGCTCCCCCAATCTTCAAATAGGCGACGTCGTTTTCCTTTTTGAACCCCAACGCTCCCCTCTTTCATGGCCTATCGGTCGGGTAACTCATGTACATCCCGGCCCGGACGAAGTAGTCCGTGTGGTGACCTTGCGCACTCCTACCGGAGTGTACAAGAGACCAGTGAACAAACTGGTCTCTCTCCCCGTCGATTGTTAATTTGGGTGCTTTTCCCAAGTTTTTTTCGTATCATTTTCGTTTTCTTTATGCAAAACATTGTTTTCCATGGTAGGCGGTATGTTTGCGCCAATCCTATTATGACGACCAACTAGGTCTTTCCCCCTTGTGTTTGTTTTCGCATCCCTTACCCCTAGTTGTAATACGCAATATGCCTCCAGTTATTATGTCGTCATCCGTTGACCTTTAGATACCACAAACAGGCACATCATGTACCTGTCATTGCAGTTCGATCTCAGGTCACTTATTTGTCGTCTCTCGTGTCGGATAGTTGGGCCTATATTGCCTGCATAAGTCGTCATTTCGGACACCCGTTCGTCAGTGTCTTTTCTCGTGTATGCAAGTTGCATAGTGTATCTCCTCGTAAATCAGTGAAGTTTATTTAGTTAAATCAAGCCATACTATTCCTTTTCTATCATTTATTCATCACCATTTCCCAAACCATTTCTTAGTTTCCAAATCCAACCTCCAATACGTACGTACTTCTTTCTCCCACCCAACGTCTTCACAAAGTGCATTCTCTCAAACATCGTCGCGACGCTTCAAGACGCTTCAAGACGATTACCTCAGGGGAAACACAGGTATCGTGCTATTTATTACAAACTTCTTCCCAATTACCCTACATACAGTCCACTCATCAAATTCACTCGACGATAGTCGTAAGATTATCATCCCGCGTCACAAATAAATCCTATTGGACTTATAACGGCGCCAACATATATATATATATATATATATATATATATATATATATATATATATATATATATATATATACTCGAGTAATAAAATGCGCTATTACAGAATGGCGTAAATTAAAACAGTGCGTGATAAATAATATAAGGTCTTCCCGCATAAACTGACAGGATAATTGACTTCGACTCGTTTGTGCTAAACACTGGCCAGCTGGCAATTCACATATTACATAAACACTCTCTTAAAATAATTACCCCGAGACGTGATAGAATTTAGCAAATTTATAACCTTCGCTATAATTTGCTTGTATACCCTTGAGAGGTGGAGGTTCCGAGCGACCGTCTCCCTTATCCCACATCACTAGCGCACAGGTGGTTCAAGCCTTTATCTCTCGTCAATGCCAGAATAGCTGCAAATACCGCTTTCAGTGACGCAATCGACAATATCGTGTGCGAGTGGAAAGAAAATAATTACAACTTACATTTGTTTATACTTTATTGTGTATTTATTTCGTGATATTCTCATAATTATAATAATCTCTTGTTAGTCGATGTAGAGTTTTCGATTCTTAGCAATATCTTTTCTTGTTACGCGTTATAAATAGCAGTCTTGAACATTGATACAAACACATAATTAATAATTATTCAATACTTACAAAACCATCACAGATCCCGAAGTATCACAATTAAAAGACGCTCAGATTGTAGATACCGATAGAAATAACCCGATAGATTTTTTTTTCAATGGGAAATCCTTAATAGAAAAGTTGAGGGCAATAATAAACAAATACATAATTGTTGAATTTTGAAGACACAATTATTTGGTGCACACTGTTGTCCACTTATTACAACTAGGCAAACGCGTTATGTGTTTCCGCGTTGATGGATGAGCTGGAACATATCAACTTATCTTTGGATTGGTTATTATATATATACACCTTGAGATCCAAACCATTACTTCACTGCCATCTTATTTTCCATTATTAATTTATATGATAATCAAGAAGGCTTTGTTTTAATCGTTTACAATCAAGTGGTGACACTTGTTGCTTTGATTTAATAGGTATCTTAATAGCTTTGAATAATTAACACAAATAACATTATATATTTTTTTACATCGAAGCGGCTGATCCGATATGAGTGAAAGTTCGGAATAATGTGTATCATTATCAGATTGAAATTCTCTGAGAATTTGAATCCTCTCAGATGAAATATTTTTCACGAATGTTTTCCTCTGGGTTATTCTAATGGGATTTTTGAAAACTTTGGAATAACTTTTCTCAGAAGTGGTTCAACCGATCGCGCCTCAAAACTATACAGCATCAAGTCAGATAGGGGTTCATGTGTGTGCCAAGTTTCATCATGATCTAAATTTCTGTTTGACCTGTAGAGCGCGAAAAAAAAAAAAAAAAAAAAAACATTCGATTTTTCAAGTACAGTGAAATTGAGTCTTCGCTACGCTCATCCAATTAACAATGTGAGGCATCACTTCAAAGAAACCTCGACCCCATAGGTATTAAAAATTTCTGTGTTCTACTCAATTATAAAGCTGCATGATACTGTTAAAAAATGTTCACAAATCAACAATCAACTGGCCAAATCGACTCCCACAAATATTCTGTCTGAACGAATATTCTTTACAGCATTTTGTCACAGTGGACCATTCTTGTGTATGTATTATAAGTGATGTCACGGCCCACAGGTGTAGGTCTACCACGTGTTACCAGCACCGCCTTCTCGTTTGAAGCAGGCCGCTCTCAACAAGGCGGTGCTCCATATGAGGCACCTGTGCCGAGTACACCACTATGACGACGGCCATACAGCCAGAAGAAAAACAAGCGGCCAGCAATAAGTCAAGAAGAAGAAGAAAAAGAAGACATCGTTTCACAAGGCGTAGAGCCG
Organism: Brachyptera risi; assembly: GCA_964007535.1. Classification (NCBI taxonomy): domain Eukaryota; kingdom Metazoa; phylum Arthropoda; class Insecta; order Plecoptera; family Taeniopterygidae; genus Brachyptera; species Brachyptera risi. Next base: position 61,767,263 of record OZ023326.1, read on the forward strand.
TCACGATCTACTACAAAGAAATTATACTTTAGTTCTTAACCATCCCTTGTTGAAAATATACCCGACGGGATACAAAAACGAAATAGGAATGCTTTCCCTACGTCCCTATTCGTCTCGACATGAACCTATAAGGTGAGACAGACAGACAACCAATTCACCACGGCTCTCTCTCTGTCTCTCTCGGAGATAGACAACCTACAGTCCTACAAGGCCGCGAGATATCAGCGAGTAAAGAACTATGTATAGTATATATCTTATGTCTTGAAAACATCAACAATGCTTCACCATCTCAGGTTGTGTCAATCAACCCTTCAGAACATTAACAATAACATTGCCAATCAGCGCGTCACAATACGAAATAATAAACACCACTTTCACACTAGTATCATAGTATATGTTCTGGCATTCGAGACACGATAGGATAGTCTCCGCAGCGAATATAATCTAGTCTGGACTAGAGACGAGCTATTCGGGGCTCAAAAAATGAACTAAACAGCACTCCTATTCATTACTCGATGGAACGACTAGCTGCAAGTGTGAAATAAGTTTTGACAATCGAAAAACCTATAGATGTATGCTTTGACGATAATGACAATGGCAAACAAGATTGCTAAGTCGACGATGGTGCTTTTGCACTTTGTTACCACCTATCAGTTGCTATGCTAAGCAATATCAGATGCGCGCGCAAACTACATTTAGTTCGATGCATGAACACCAGGAGCTACTTGACATTCGCGGTCATGTTTTTGCTGCAATCACAGCTATCTAAATGACGCTAATGACGCTACTGAAGAATAGCGATGCTATGCTAAACTGTTGGTATGTGGAACTGGGTGTTCAGTCATTGGTGAATCCTAGAAGGCTGTGTGTTGTGTGAGATGATTACAACAATGAATATAACAATAGTAGCCTTTGTGAACGACTCGATCAATCCACTATTATTGCTTTCAGTTTGTACTATTGGAAGGTCTCGGTTGTATTTACTAGGAAAACGCGGGATGCGCGTTGTGAGATGAGCTTAGAAGTATGGCAATCTAGAATGAAAAATAACTTGTCAGCTCAATTTACATCTACAAACCTTGACTTACTTCAAACGTTCAGAAACCTCACCTGCAACTTGTTGATATTTATAGTAACCTGCAACCTGTCGCATAAACACTTTGCAAAACCAATTGATCCAAATATTCAATAAAATGTACACGTTTATTGCGTTTTCTTCATTATTTCTCATTCGATTGTTGTAAAAATCTCTGAAAAGGTGTATAATAGTATGTTTCATATTCTGTGAGAATTTGAGAGCTTTTGAAAAATTCTTGTTTTTCAAGTATTTTCCCTCCGGGTTATTCTCATGAGGATTTTCCAAACTTTCCGATTATTTTCCAGAAAAACCTTCCAACCGATTCCTCTGAATAACAATCCCAACCTATTCTGGTATGACACCAACGTTCAGAAAAAGTTTCAAGTTGATTGATTCATTTCTCTGACCTGTATGCCGCGTACATAATTACAATAAAAAAAAAAAGCATAAAAACGAAGCCCATTTTTTTCAGGGTGTGAAATGGAAAGCTTCGCTACGCTCATCTAACCAGAAAAAGTATAACAAACAGAATGCACTAGTGAACATTCAATATGGCAACGCAGAATATATCCAACAAAACGTAAGGTGATTTAAAAAACTGTCAACAATGTGACATTTTTAGCACGTGATAGTTTTAATTCGTGTGCGCATCTTTCCTATAGTGTATACACATTTTCATAAGTTATTCAGGTCAAAACGAAAAGCGTTCCTGAAAGTGCAACGTTGATTGCCGATTACTAACTTTTCATCGACTTTCAACGACTTGAAAAATAGCAATAGATTTTACAAGTATGTTATTTACTATTCAGTGGATAACTTATATGAAGTCGTTGTTCATTGACGCGTTATATAACGGTGTGCCGTTTATTTCCTATTTTCAAATCTGTTATATTATAATAAAAGTCTGTGACGTATCGGTGCGTAGAGATGATATCGCTCAATCGTCTGAAAACTCGGCCAATTCGTTCCGATGAAAAAAGGTAAACGCATGGAGTTGAATCAACGACAGCACGCTGGTTAGCCATTATATATACCTTAACGTCAGGTAAACGTTATTCAATAGCGCAGATAATCAGACTCTTATTATAAAGAATAACTTATTGATCAAACCAATCTCAGGTAGAACCTCACAATACCTTACCTTGTTAACGCTCTTAGCTTATATTATACCTAATTCATTCACAAAAGTAAAAAACGCGAAATGCGTTGTATAAGATGAGGAAGGTATTTATTATTTGTATTGGGTTTAATGACGCACTCTAATGAGCACGATATATTGGCATCGGTGGATGTTGAATGGGAAGTTGTGGTCAAAGGTTATGTCATCAGGTGATTTGGACAGTGGGAAGGAAGCGGTCGTGTCGTGTACTTGATGAAACACCGTCAGTTTTTACGTTAACGATGGAGTTGAATCATGAAAAAATCATGAATGACGGTTCAGAGTTCTATCCGTAACAATCGAGGGAGATATTTATATGAATTGTATGTACACAACCATAATCATTTTTATTGAAATTGTCAAATGTCCGTGATTCTCGTTCTTACATCTCAAAATTTGAAATTTCTACCAATAAAAATTGTATTTTCTATAAGAGTTCGAACATGTATTCTCACTATAGTCTCAGGTATAGAACCACCTAGTTGTCGATCTTTCATTATAACGATCTTCCGATCGATTCGATCATCGATCTTTCTTGAGAAGAGTATTTATTAAATTATTAAACATCCTCAAAATTACAAACTCGTTGTCGTTCTTTCATATAACGTCTTGAGAAGAGTATTTATTAAATTATTATTAAACATATATCCTCAAAATTACAAACTCTTGACAAATAATCACCCCCTTACCGCTTCCCCGTTATTGCACGCCATTAATTATTTAACCTCGGTTTTCACTAATTCAAAAACCTCTTTGATGTTCAATTTCCGTGTAATTATTAACCTTAAAAGTCACGTTGAAGCAACTTTCAAAGTATACAGTATTCATTATTATCCGTATAAGTAATTATTTATTTACTTGAATTTGTCTGATATTAATTTTGCTCTCGATAATTAGGCCACCCAACAAGAAGCTCTCTTTTACAACGCTATATTACATCGCTTCGGGCTTCCTAGTCCCTGCTTTTCAACTTGCGTTGAATACCTAATGAAGACACCCGTCTCTGTATTGTCCTAGACCTTATACCTTATGCCATGCGAACCTCAGTACCCGTGCGGTTACACTAAATGATGATTTATTAGCGACTTTCTTCACATGATTTACTATACTGATGTCTTATGGCGTGGATATATTTCTAATTATAGCACGTTTAGTATACGTAGTTTATTGAAAGTATTGTTGAAAGATGAAAAGTTGCTGCATGTAGTGACCATAAACATTACACAAAAGGAGCCAGGAGTATCTCTAGCCTATATGATGTATCATAAATAAGGGGCTGTTTGGCTGAAAAGCCAGACATATGATAAGACTATGGTAGAAATCGTTTTGCGAATAGGATATACGTTTACCGTGATTTCGGTTTAGGAATATATAAATTTTATGTAGCAACATTCAAAAAGGGCGAAATATCAAAATTGTAATTACCGGTACCAAGGTTTGATTGTACGAACTCGAACTCAATTAGAATCAAGTATTTGATATGACAACACAAGTATGAGTGATATAACGTAAATTCACTAGTTGAAGTTATCGGTCTGTACAACCGATCCTGTAAGAGACTCAGATCTCTTCAACATCTCTAAACCGACACGCATTAATACTGGATATTTTGTGATGTCGTTCAAGAATTATGACCATAAAACCGAGGGGTTAATGACTGAAAAAATCAGGTATACACTTTTGATTTTTTTTTTAAATCACAAAGAATTAAAAAATTGAGTGAAAGAAAAGATAACAGAGATAAAAGAGAAAAAATCACAAAATCACACGAAATCGAGAAAAGAATTTCAAAATCACGAGAAATAGAAAAAACACAGGAAATCAAGAAAGTCACAAAAATCGAATGATCAAAAAAAAAAAATCGAGAAAAACAATTACGAGATGAAAAAAATCCCAAAAATGAGAAAGATGAAAAAAATCACCGAAAAACGAGAAAAAGTCGAGAAAAAAATCATGAAAAATCAACAAAAATCGCGAAAATTCAAAAAAATGAAAAATAGCGAAGAATCAAAAGAATGAAAAAAATAGAAAAGAAACGGAGAAAAGTAATGACGATGGATCAAGAAGAATCTAAAGAATCAACAAGAATAAAAAATTAACGAAAAATCAAGAAAATCGAAAAAAATCAAGAAAAATGGAAAAATATAAAAAAATGAAAAATCAGGTGTAGGCCTACACAAAAATGTCAAGTTGTCAAGTTGCTCTTGCATAAAACGATACTTTTGGTCTACGGTCAAACTGATATTTAGCAACTCTGGCTCTAATGCATTGTAGCTGCTAATCCTGCTATATACTTTTGTAAATACTAAATACTATCAATTTATTGGTCTAATTTTGATTGAGGGGCGAAAACATTCCATCAGTAAATATAAATATTTTCATTTCTTCATTTCTTAGACTAGACTGGGATGATGTATCAGTCAGTCCAACAGCAATATGTCCTTGTCGGCGCAAAATAACCAAGTTGTTGACGCGCCATTCTATAAACATTCCATGGCAGTATACAGCATCTAATACCAAGTCAGTCATAATTATACATCTTGCAGAAGTGACCATATTATTTTGCAGACTTTTACTCATGCTTCAAGCCGCACAGCAACACATCCATACCGGCTCAAAATAACCAAGTCGTTGACACGCCGTTAAAACAATAGTTCTCAAATTCTTTCCTTCCGTGTCAGTCCTCAGCTTCTGAAACTAAGTACTGTTCGATATAACACTAATACGTCCATTTGAGCAAGGCTCACAGTCATGTAACACCAAGAAAATCCACGTGTGCTGGTAAGACAGGTAGCGTATTGTTACTAAAAGGGCGTAACGTGGTTCAGCTCACACATGTATAATATGTATATAACCGCGCCTTCCAGGTCTCTACTGACACCTCGTCAGTCGTCGTCTCTCTCTCTCCTTCCCTGTTTGTTACACCGTGTGTGTGGCGTAACAATATCTATCTCTGACACATATGGACAGACGTACGTTACTTGACGTACCAAATGACAGGGAACGAGGTGTGGGGTGCGGAGGTGCAGAGGTGCGCGGGGCTGTGTGAGACATGGCATGCCACAGCAGTTCCCAATCACATTTTGTCAGTGAAAAATGTCGACCATATGTAGTTTGAAATATTTGAGAAATAATTAGGAAAACGTCGACAGCGGCGTTGAGATGAGATGAGCCCACGTGGAGGTATGAAAAAGATTTTAATGAAAATTAAATGAAATAAATAATGCGTGGAAATATTTATGGGGTGGTAAGATCGCGTTTGAGATGCCTCGTCCAAACGATTCTACAAGTTTTATCTTTTTCTTCAGCCTTAAATGGAACAATATCTTCCAAGGCAAGTAGAAATATAAACTGAAAATGAAAACTATTGGATTCTTCAGAATAGTTCATATTAAATGAACATAAACTTTTCATGTGTGGATGTAGATCAGAGAAGTGAAATTGAAATCATCAATAAGCGACATTTTTTACGAACACTTTTCGAATCATCTGTCTCAGAAGTGGTCAAATCAGGAATTTGCCCATCAAGGCAAAGTCAACGCCATTTATTCTGGTACACGGGACTGAGTCGGAGTAAAGTTTGAAGTTGATTGATATCGCCGTTTGACCTACGTTTAGTGGAGCACGCACAAACAACTTTTGTTTCTAGTAGGGCCAACCTGAACCCAATGCGTGTATAACTGCTGGAACATAGTCGTACTGTTCTCGACTTGATTTCGAATAAATCATATAAAATGCTATAGTATCATGTATTTCTATAGCATTGCGGTTCGAGTTGCATTTTGATCGTATACATCCATGTAGAGATACAAACCCTACGATCAAGTAACTCATACATATTGTTTGTAGACACGAATATTATTATATTTGCTTGAACATTTCAAGACCATATGTGCTCCTCAAGCTTACACATAGCCATCAGAGGCAATACTGGACAAAACTATATAAAAAAACTATATATAGAGGCCTATAGCTGTTGGGAGCAGCAACTCTCAAATATATGCTTAGTTTTGGTCACTGAAAGTTGACTATTGGTAGTTTTCTGATGGTCACCATGGTCAACGAGCTTATAATCACACAAAACGTGCACAAAACTTTAATTATGATTCACTGCCATCTTTATTTCTGTTACGCATGCCAATATGCGAATTTAGAGTTTGAATAGTGGATATTCAGTGGCTAGTTTCACAAGCTAAACGGTCAGATCACGTGTCATCACGACATCATCACATTCTCGTGTCAAACCGATTGAACCCAGCTGCGCGCGCATGTTAGACTACATGTGGTATTCCAAAGTGACATTTCACATTTTTATACAACAACTTCTATGAATATCATTAAAAACGTCAGTTAAAAACCATCAAACATTCCATATGTGATATTAAAAAATATCGTCAAGCTTGAATCACCAGCATTATTTCAATTAATGTATTTTCTAATGACTGGCAACAACTACATAAAAATCAAAACAAGTAGGCATAGTTCTAAACTACATACTTTAGTACCGCGGGATTGACATATAGGCCTAGAGAACGTAAATTATGAACTGATGCAAGCAACAAGGAATCAAGAGTGTTAAAAACAATTTGTCAAACTGTACAGAGATAAATAAATCAAGTCTAGTTTGAATAGACACAGAGATAGGAACTGTATATTGAGGCTGGGGGGGGGAGGTGGGGAGGTGGGGTTCATTGTCATATTAACAAATGAACTGGAGCTTCAGATAGATGCGGGTAGTTTTCCCCCTCTGCTGCGAGCGAGAGAAGGGTGACACTTTTTACAAAATATTCTATTTGTATTGATAAAAAAGGAACGCCATTCGTATAAGCGTTACGAATCTCGTTTCCCATGATCGCGGACAATAAAACACATGACAATACGTGTTTAAAGGCGCCTGGGCAATTATTCTGGCGGATTATTCGCCCGTTGGCTACACTGTGTGTGCTGCTACTGAACAGAGAGAGATATTGGCACACGCAGAGCTCGGGGGAAATAGAACTGAAAACCCCTTGTCCGTGCCGTGGCGAGCCGTGAGAGCACATGGTTAATCTGCATGGTTAACTAGAGGTAAATCATGGTGAATATAAAACAACTGTGTTGTGTATGTATATCAGCTTCCAGGTGTTATAGCATGATACAACTATAGCAGTGAAAATAAAATTCACGGATATTTTTCTGCATTCAAAAATCTTGATTAAAATTGTGTGTATTCAAAATACTTTCAAACCGGTAATTATAGATAAACTCGAACATTTGAACAGAGAATACTATTTAAAATTTTAAACATTCGTGAGTTATTGACTAGATTATTTTCGATAATGGTTGAAAATCGTAAGGAAAATATCGGTTGCTTGTTAGGAAAAGTCGGAAAAGTATATAGACTCTTGTATTAACAATGATGGTGATACAGAAAAACATTATGGCGTGTTGCCCAAGTAGTACTATATAGCTCTTTTGTTACACTATCCACTCAAAGTTGACCGGTTTTCACAATACCTCTCTATTTCATTTATCGCATTTATGAACTGGGGTTAACGATGCACTGCACTGATGACTACGATCTATTGGGCCGTTCAATTAAATAGGCCTATGAGATGATGGATGATGAGATGAAAATTTATTTCATCAGGTGTGTTTGGATAGTGAGAAGGAGTCGGTCGTGGCCTGTTGTTGATGAACCATTATAGTATTCATCTGAAAGACATAGGAAAACCACGAAAAACCCATGTCAGGATGGTCGACCATGGCGGGAATCGAGCCCCTGTCTCCTGAATAACGGTTAGCCACTCGTCCACTCGTCTCAGTACCGGCACTTCGTAAGACAAAATTAAGTGAATATATTTTTTCAATGTAGTTTATAGAAAAGTAGGCTATGGGTAAGTTTGTATTAGTAAATAACCAATCAATGGGAATGATGGATTGTTGGAAAGATGGCAATTTGAGACGGTCGTGGCCAAATATTAAGTAACCATCCCATGTATTCAGTTCACCTCATGTCTATATATACTATTAAAGAAAACCACAAAAACTCTGTCAGAATGATTTACCATGGCTAGAATCGAACCCTGGTCTCCTGAATAACGGTTCGGCGACGACTGGTCCAACCGTCTCAGTGTTCACATTTCAAACAATAACGACGTGATGCTTACAATGCTCTTCCTGTTTTAGGCATCCCGCATGACTGGGAAGTGTGACACGGAGTTGTTTGAGTAGTTCTCAACACCAGGCGTACTGAACTTGATACAAAATCAACAAAAGGTTCGAGCGATAAACCTTTCTTTATTGGATTTTCTTGTCGAATTGAACTAATGGAAGCGACAGGTCCCGACAGACGCCGATGAAGATGCCTGCCAATATTTACGAACGTAATTATCTAAGTATGAAAGCACACATAACCCTTTTACTGAATTATCTGGATTATTAATGTGTGGATATCTGTCTGAGTGTATACCACCCCCATTGGGCACGTGAACAGTTATGCAACGTACGGCTAAAGAAAGGCTTATGAACGGCTTGGAAGGGAAACCACCCCGCGCCTGCCTGCCATGTAACTGGGTTGGCACAAAAAGGGGATTGCCTGTTGCTAACACCCTGGGGTCAGGGGGGTTTTGGGGGGGGGAGGTCACGCGGCTGTTCGGGACACCGAGCATATGGTATGGGGGTATAAACAGACCGTTAGCTTTGTGGAATTTAAATATGATTTATCATTTCAAAGGAAATTATTGCTTTATTAAAATGCTTTTGACTTTTCGTGCCAAGAAATTTTGATATTATATCAAATGTACGCAATTTATAACTTGTGTGGGAATTTCATCAAAGTGCACATGAAAAAAAATCAAAGGATTGTTTTAAATTATGAGTTCGTATGAAATAACTGGGCCTAGAGATTGAAAATGTATGATTGTTACGGGTAAAAAATCATGAAAATAATGAATAGCTATGAACAAAGTGTATCGATATTTGAATGATTAATTGTACGATTATGTTGTAGTGGGGGGGCCTCGATCTCATTGCCTGTGACATAAAGTTGACATTTTGACAAGAGACATGTGTCATGCACGGGATTAGCGCGGAATACTCTCATTCAGTGTTCATCAAACGCGTGTAGGCGCTTCACGCATTTTAAACATCGAACAATGAAACAAAGGATGCAATTGATTTGATTGAAACACAAATGTTTTATAGTCCGCGTGTGAATTGGTTACTTTCAACACACGCACTTCGTTGAAACTCAGTCGACTGGAAAGTTTTTCATTGCTGGAGTTAATATTGTTCTCAAAGTACCACTCCGGATAACAAAGCTTCAACATCTCGATTTATACAATGGTATTATATAGGAAAACGTCGCAAGTGGCGTTGTGACATGAGCATGCAACGGTAGAAAAAGTACAAAATTACTTTGTTTCTAAATGGCACGAGTGAACTGGCAGCATATATATATATATATATATATATATATATATATATATATATATATATATATATATATATATATATATATATATATATGTGAATTTTTATGAATAAAAAATGCGTCATCACAAATAATTTCAGGTATGATTTTCAAAATTTGAATTCAATTTTTGTTAGAAGTGGAAGAATTGGTGAAGCCCAAAAAAGCATAGTTTTATTGTATTGTGATTGATGAATATTTGCTCAACGACCCCACCAACATCAGATTATTTGGAAGAGAGGGACGGATGATAGATGAATGACGCTTTCAATAGCCCATGTCTCACACGGGTCTCAAACTTATGCACGCCCGATTTCAGTTTCGAAAGCAGAACCAACTGATTGAGTCAGACTGAGTACTTGTTTCACTCCATAGTTTAAAAACTGAATTAGATCTATACATTTGACTTCTGCCTGTTGCCTGGAACCTAATCGACCCCCCCCCCCCCACCTAATCGAATGTATTTTCACTAAAAAAAAAAAGTGACCATCATGCAGTATTCTTTCAAGAAATGACTATCCTCAACTTGGCAACACAAACACTCACAATAACAACAATTTCAAATTTTAAATGTTGAAATGTTTCACTTCTCTTCCTCGCGTCTGTATCCCTGCTTACCTTGAGTTACGAGTTAACGACCACACGACAACAACGCGGTCGAACAAATTATTTCACCCTTGCTCCATTCACTTCTCACCCCGCCAATTTAAAAATACAACATCTCTCTTCTTCCTTATAACAAGGTGTGTTCAACACCAACCCTCCCCTATATTACATCACGCGGTGGGATTGTTTGAACCACCCGTGCGCTAGTGGTTTAAAATCGGTGAGACGTACGATCGGAAACTTCATGTATTGTGGTTACAAAGATATAATATGTGTACACAGTACACCGTGGTGGAAGTATCTTTCTCCGAGGGAAAGAAGTTACTGTTGAAGGAGATCTTATACAGATATAAATGAACGTATAACGTTCGTCGATACGAAATTAATAAATATATCATATTAAGCACACATAAGATTGAAGATTGAAAAATATCGACAGGAAAGATTGAAAGAAGTTTAAGAATTTCTCCCCTTATACAAACTCTTGAATCGTTTTTCATCACTCAATTTATTAGTAGGTATATAGTTCTGAAAAAAAATTACACCAGTTATTTACGTCTAATTGTTTATTTAGGGTTATGTTAATATAAGGTTGCCATTGTGGTACCTCGTTCAAATGATCCTAACTTACTTTTAGTCTCAATTGAGAGAGAATGACTTTGTCAAGTTTGCGGTGATGAAAGAGAAAATAGATGAATCAAATATCATCAAGACAATAATTGTCTAAAACACTGATAAGTTAACCTTGAAAAAAATATAAGTGGGAAGATTAAAAAAATATTATGCCCACAGTTCAATCAGATGACCTCACCATGCATTACCTCACCATGGATCGATGTGAATTTGTATTAATAATGAAGAGTATTTCAGAAGATAGATGTTTCTCTAAATAGTATGTAGCAATTAAAACACACATAGCTCGAGGCTATAATTGATAATCTATACATGTTACACAGATGACAATACCTCGTGCTTGTCCGTATGTGTGGGTGGGTGTTTGTGAATGCTGTGTATGTCTGTGTGAACAGACCATGCAGCTGTGTTCGTGAGATATGGATGTGTGTGTATGTGTGTGTGTGTGTCTCTCTCTTGTAGCTCGAGGTGTACTTCACACAGCTAGTAATCACTAATTAGCCGATGGAGGTGGAGAAGATTGACAAGCTCACATGACTAAAACACGTTCGATGAGATAGATATCTCATTGACAGGATGGTAAAAAAAAAGAATACGAGAAACTGGAAAATATTCTGTTCTCATACCATTATCTGATCGAAAATATGTAAGACTCAATATTTATTATCTCTCATCAATTAACGTGATTACAATAGTCAATTGCGCATTTAAAAACATAAATCGAACAATATTATTATTCTAATTCATCACATTTTTCAAAATGTTTCATGTTTTCGTACTTTTTACTTCTTACATATTGTTCATCAGAATAATTCAAATACATGACTCTGCCTGAAACACTAATTCTCTCTTCCTGGTAATCCTGGACTAGTTCGTGATAAGGTTTACTATCAGGATAATTGGGCTACTCATACATATTTATTGGTAGAAGTGCCAGGATTATTGAAGGGTTTTAATGTGCTTGGTGGAAGCACCATGTATATGTTACAGACATGAATACTTGTGTATTTGATGGACGTGCCAGGTATGTTGAAGAATAGCGAATAGAACATAAATGTGAGATGTTGTTAGTGCTATATCTATACACAGGATCTTTCTCACAAAGAGAAAGGAAACACCCAAACTATAGGAGAAGATATAATAAATACTGTTCATAAAGTATTATTAAGATTAAACTTCTCAACAATCGAGTCAATTGGTGTTTGAATAACAAGCGATATTACTTATCTCTCCCTCCCCCCCTCCCCCTTACCCTTCCCCACCCTCTCTCTCTCTCTCGCCAACACACACACACACACACACATACTGCACCCTCTATGCAAATAGTGTATTCCTTGGAAGAAGGTTGCAGATATTGAACGAGCATACACACTAGTACTTAACGGTTAGATTAAGGAGGAGTTATCAACATGTAATCACAGGTAGCTATGATCAACAGGTTAATTACATCAATATATACAGGTAGTATATGTTAATGATTTACGGGAAAAGCAAAGAGGATAGTACCTTGAACACCGAGATAATACTAGTTGTTAGCGAATTAGCGACAATAATTATTACAGTACTTAATTGTTTACGGAGAAATGTTTCGCCATTTTTTTCACTCATGTTTATGGTGAGCCAACTTATATAGAATTATGAAAAAGTCGATCCAATTTATACCGAACTAAGAGAACTATGATCGCCGTACAAAGAAATTATCAAGACAAATTATACAAATATACATATTATATTTGTAAAAAATAAAGTTGATACATCATCAGCATTAATTATTATTGTAGGCCACTATAGCATCATTTGAAACGTGAAAATTTCGTACATAAACAAGCAAACTGTTGAAAGTGCAAAAATTTTAAATACATCGTGGAAATTTTGATTGTTCACCTATCACAACCCAGAAGAAGAAAATTAGTTATCTTCATAATCGATTAAATAGTGAGAATAATCCTGAAATGGGCCTATGTACTTTACGACACGTTTTGCAGGGGAAAATTCCTGGCGAAAACAGACCAACCATATTTCGAGAAAACTATATATTTTGAGATGAAATTTATAAAAATAAAATCTCAAAGTTTAAAATTAGTTGAATATGAGAAGACTCCTTCACATGCTATATATTTCAAGTTATTTTAAGTTACAGCGTAGTGAATTTTCGGTGGATATATTCATTTTGTGAAACAAATTATTTCAATCATTTCAGAATGCTCAGAATAGATTTCTGAAGTAAATCGAAATATGGTGTCAACCAAAAAAAAAAAAAATATATACATCGAAATTCCGACTATACTAAAATAGCTTCAAAGTTGGGTGTCGAAATCAAGCAGGTCCACATTTCTATAGTTTGGCAATATTTGTCTGTCTGTGCCTCGTACCACGCACCACTGTGCAGCTGTGAGAGTGTGAGAGAGTAAGAGGACGAACAGACTAACACAAGGGAGGCTATAAGAGTGAGAGGCGACATGGGCGGCAACAGGTAGACAAATAAGGCAACAACTACTGTAGTAATCTCGATCATTGCATTTGCTGAGCTCTCTTTGCATATCTTAAAGAAATGAATGAAGACCGCCCATCGTTTATAGACACTATCACAATTACATTTAGAGCTATATATTCAATATACAATCCATTACATTCAGTTGAATCAACCTATAAATATATTCCATTACATTTAGAGCAGTCTACGATACAATCCGTTCTGAGATTACTCGCACATGGAATATATTATATATTGAGAAAAAACTGTTTTTAATATCTGAATTTATAAATTATTTATAGACTGTCAATAAAAATTAAATACACACTCAACTAAATACTAGTATGAAATGGTAGTCTAAGTATATCTATGTTTTTAATCGTATGTTTACTAAATGCATTCACAATGTTACAGTTTGACTCGAATGTATAGGCACTGCCTCCCGTAGTTCCAGACCGGAAGACTCTCATAAAACTATTAACTCAACAGGTCAACTTAGGTCACGTGTAAGATCCACGATATACCCGACTGATGCGATACGATGGATCGAGACGCGACGTTCGATTGTTCGATTGTTCTTGTGCAACCAACTGAAGAACAGTACACATCCCGCGACAGTAAACAACTATGATGTGAAAAACGCCCAATAAATTTGCATGCGGATTACATTCACTCAGTAAATAATACTTCCATAACTGATGCTATCTGCTCTTTGAAAGCGCGACTCTTTTTCGTTTCGATGGATGCATTTTCTGGCAACAATATAGTGTGGAAGGCCTATACATACACAAAGTGACAGACAATATAATATACATTTCATTGTATCTAAATAGCAAACTTGTAAATTACAAATGACTTATTATATGCAATTTATATTTTAACATGCATCATTATAACAACATTATGCATTTTATTGTCATTTTATCATTATCATCATTTATCATTACCGTTTTACCGACATGCCAGATATTATGCCTTGGACAGTTAGATACGGTGACCGATTGTAAATTGAAGTAGGCCTACCGGTATGCGTTTTACTTGTTTTAAAAAAGCACGAAAAGGCGTCTTCAACACATCCGGCCACCATGCACTCCAATAAGATGGATTAAAAATCGTTTGTATCAACGAACTTGTAAAAAATGTCCTCTACTCTATAATTATGTTCTACCTCTTCACTCTGCAGTTTCCTGTAGAAACTCAAGGTAAATCGAATTATTGTAAATGCCGACTTTGCAAAGGTGGATAACAAGTTCGTAAACCACTTTGTCTTTCATTGTGTATATTCTCTTGACAGAAATAGTGTTACAACTGTTCTCAGGTATATTTAAATATTCACACTTGATTTTCATCAAGAAAGAAAATATTACTTCATATCATTCATATAAAGTTTATTATATCAAGACAAAATGAAAAATTGAAATGTGACCACTGAGATGATAAATTTAAATTTATTTTTGTGAAATACAATTAAATGTTGAATATATAATAGCTAATTTTACGGTCTCCTAGATAATCAATAGTTGACTATTAGTCAAGATACAATAACATGCGTAACCAAAGGATGATGAAAAGTTGATTCGCTAACAATCGCTTACGGTACTCACATCAGTTCGTAAAACCGGGTCGGAACAAAATATGCATTCAATATATAACCGCAATGTAAATGAATATTTTTTTTTTGTGAATTTAAAAAACCTCAAATGGGAGTTTTTGAGTCCCACGATCCTGATGAAGTAATGAATGAAAAAAATGAAAATTGTTAACCTAGATTTAAAGCTACAATAAAATGATGTATGACAAAGTTCATCTCTTTTATAATACTCATAACATTCAATAAAGGGGAAATTTGAAAAAAAATCGTGTCATTTGATCATTTGAATTTCAAACGAAATTGATAGAATGAAACATTTTCACAGAAACACTTACTCACATTTACCTATAGTTTCCAAACCACTAAATACCTTGAAAGTTCCTAATGTTTAGAAGCAAAAAGATATGAAGCCACTTTTAACTCAATAAAATAATCACCAACATGCATATGTTAGATTTAATTCAATTCAACACATACAAGGGATGATAATATAAACAGATTCAATAGCATAGCAGCCAAAAAAGTTTTGAAAAATCACAATGGGCTCAAAATAGCATTGAAAATTGATAACTCATTCAAAACCTGTCGATTCGATTAAAATATGTGCTTTTGAGAAACTATCTTTATTGATAACTGTCGCGGCCCAAAAGATCAACCAGGGAAGAGACTCTCCTGCCGTATGACGTATACCATGACTTTAAATATGCAATTATTTTATGAAAGAGCAAGCCACGTGTTGGAATATGTGTTGATTGTTGACATAAGACATCTCGTTAGTAAATTCTTGGGTAATAATTTTCATTACAAATGTTCGAAGAAAAAAGAAAAGGATACTTTGATTTTTATCTGCTGGTTACCATGTAGGTTTATATATATACGTTTTCAATACCATCGAAACTTAATGATACAAAATCATTGTTCCTCAAATAAGGTCGTAGATGAAAGTAGGGTCGTTTGTACGGGGCACCATAAGGGCGATCTTACGACCCAATTTCAATTATTTAAAAAAAACTTCATCACATATAAACCGTATATGAAATATACAGGCCGACCATATAAAAAATGGTGAAAATATTTCATGCCACGTTGCTCATTATATTATTTTGACAGTTACACATTACCAGTGGGTGGTGATTGTATATCGTTGAAGTGTGTCCACGCGAATAGCGCCTGTACAACACGCAGTTCCGTTGTTTACCATACTGGACTACAACCGAGCACATGTGATTAACTCTGTCTTATATATGTCATGTGATCAAAACATATATAGTGGTATAGTTTGTCTGAAGTGTGGGCGTTCTTTTCATCATCTCGATTCTCCGAGAGCTTCTGGCAAACGAGAGGCCAGCCTTTGTATGTCTTTGTGTTCCCTGGACACGCATTCACCTTACCTAGCAATGGTCTTTGGTTCAACACAGGGGTAGACAAAATACACGTAATTACTTATCTCGATAAGACTCAAATCAAGTCCGTTATAAGAAATGAAGAAAAATTCAACAAAAATATTATTTAATAGTTATTATTTCGACACATTTTGTTCTGTTGCATTGAGCAGTTTGAATACGTATAGCTGACCATGGTTAATTCCATTAGAATGAATTGATCTGTATTTTTTCATTTAGCGTTTCCATACAATGATTCAAGGAGGCTAACTAAAAATCAGAAATAACCAGGATAACAATGGAAACACAACAAACAACAAGGAGAAGAAATAATTGTGAGAAAACTCATTCAATATGACATCAATCAAATCTATTTCATGGTATTATTTTTCAAATAATTTCTCATATCAAAATATTCTTACAATTATATCAACCCTATACCGGTATCTATATGTTACAACGGTGAGGTACAGAAAAAATGTAAAGAATGTAAAAAATAATATAAATTATGTTGACTCACCCGAAAGAGTAATTTATAGAACGCACAGAATATGATTTTTGGGATATATAGACAATGAATAGTGATTTTGGTGGAAGAGCCACATCCAAAATGGCACCTCCACGACAACAGTCGAATATGACAATATGTTGAACGAACTACTACTCTTGAAATAAATATATTGAATACATTTTCTGATTCTATAGCCATGTTCAAACTGCATCCTCATGTTTTATCACTAAGCCACACGCGCAAGATTTCATTCTCCATGTAATGTTAGAAATGACAAGGATGGGATTCTTCAGACGGAGTACCATACGATCGTAATCACTCAAAGAAGGTAATCAATAATTAATTAATAATAATAATTAATAACTGTTATCAATTATACTGTAACGCATGCAACTAAATGTAAATAGTGTACTAATAAGTTTAGGGATAATAAGCGATTCAATTATTAAAGTGATTTGATCAATTTCAACTAAACATAAACTTGTGCCTAAAGGTAGGTTCATAGAGCCACGGCATTTTTGCCGGCCGGCAATCTTGTCGGGTGCCGTTGGACGTCAAATGATTTGTACCGTTCATACTACCACGGCAAACTATCGCCGACTTAAGGCAATTATATATCAAATCGATGCGATAACCATGGCAACGTCGATAGTGATCGAGTTTGACAGTCGATAGTTCGTACGCAGAACACATAGTTCGAGTATAAACGTGGCCGTGATGTCGTCTACGTCATCACGGCAAGTTTGTCGTCCGGCAAAATGTTCAACTTCATTCAACTTTCAAGGCCACAGTGAACGACAAGCCCGGCAAGTCTGTGATTGGCTCATTCATTTTGACGGCACGGCAAATTCGTGTTGCCGTGGCTCTATGAACGTACCTTAACAGGTCTAAAAACTATTTCGTGGATGTTTTTGCCTCCCCTGACTCGCAGATATCTCACTGAGGGCTGTCATGTCTTGGGGGTTGTTCCAAGCAACACAATGTTGTGGAGGGGTGAGAAACGTGCAGGTGAAACTGCCTGTTCGGACAAGGATGGTATAAGGCAGTGAGGGGTAAGAGGTAAGGGGCTGCTGCCGAAACTACTCAACAATTTACTACCTTACATAACCTTTCAGATACCGCGAGATACATATTTATATGAGAAGGAGGAGGTTATAAAAAATGTGATTAATTGTGGGAATTAACATGCAACAGATTAGGGCATGGTTTTTCAATAGTCCGTTGATGAGTGGGTTAGACTAATCGAGTGATTAATCAATAAAATAACGTAGATAACCAAGAGAGATAACGGGTTACCGTTCGACTAACTACAAACCATCACTGGGAAAATGGGTCCTCCTATAGATACTCAATTGACTCAAGATATAGACTCAGTCGACTTTACTCTCAGCTCGGTAAACTTGCCCTTAAACATTAATTTTTTTATTTAAAAAATTCTCCAATCAAATTCAATGCATTAAATGAGAAATTCGTTATTGCAATTTATTATTTTTAATGGTCTCGTATAACTTATCCAGCTCTTTCTTCATGCAATTCAAATCAGCACTCAATTAATTCACGAGAACACTTTAGAGAAAAATTTTCTCATTTTTTACCCATGTTCACCTTTTTTTACCTCATATAATAATTTCAGAAAATGATACTTCTACGTAAAACATACATTTTTGAGATGAGATACAATTATTATGGATTGTTTTCTCTAATTCGAATGTGTGTACTTTGAAAACTTCCCGACCTTCATCGGTCGGTGAAGGAAACCTTCAAGTTTGAAATTATGAAGACAAATATTATATATATGCCTAAATTCATAAAATGTATTCAGTATTTTGTGATTTCTATGAATAAGGATTTTTCTGGATTTTCATCTCCACAGCCTTCTAGCTAATGAAATTCTATCGTCATCTACACAACACAATCTAAAGACATTTTTTCGAAGTCTCAACCTTGCTTCATATATGGTAACACGGTTGCACGCAATTTTCCGTTCCCGTCAGAAACATTCCGTAAAGATTCTGACTGCTGCACGTGACTTACCGTGACGGAAAAACCGTGCAACCGTACTACTATGAATCAGGCTTAAGCCCGACCGCTTGAACACTTTTTTGAAGAACTCACGGAGTCTTTGAAGAAAGTTACGAGATTGAGACATACGTTTGGAATATATTGTATTGAAATATACTACAGGGAATATATATTCCTCTTCATTCAATTTTGCATCCTATTGAATAATGATTTCTTATGAAAAATACGTTTAGTAACTAAAAACCAACTATCCGTGGTCGAGGTAGAATACTGTTTTATATTATCTAGGCCCAGTGGTATCAGAAATTGTTTATATACGTTCTCCAAACTGAGAAAAAAAAAGTTTTTTCTTCAGCGATATGCAAGTCGAGTATAAAACGTAGATGCGTCAACTTATTTGTACTTTCTCGAGTAAAACTTGTTAGACTTTCAAGGTATCGTCAAATCTGTGGTACAGTATATGTATGAATCCACAGTCTCGTGTACACCGTACCACCTCTTCAATCGGTTCTTCTCGGCAGCGGCGGCTAAAGGGGGCGTATAAAGAGTATAAAAATCCATGGTATGAAAACGGAGCTCTCTTGTGAGCAGCACGATATGTGTTGAGTGTTTACGTTCACACTGTTCAGCGCAGCCATGCAATCCAACAACATTACATACTTGCAGTCGTGCCAACTTCATGCTACACGACAACACTAAAAGAAGAAGATCAACACTGATATGATATTAATTGAAGTACACGGCTTATTGCAAGTGTAAAGAATCGTTAATGTAACGTTGTATTAATGTGTAATCGTCGATACACACATGGATATGAAAATATAATTAATGTTGAGATCATTCTGATTCATGATTAATGTTGAGTTCAAATTTAAATCAACATTAAAGAAATATCTTATTGAGAAATGTTTTTATAAAGTTAATGATTTCGTTCAATTTCAATTTCTCATATCAGAACATTTAATAATTAACTTATTATTTGTAATATTCATATGAATGGAGTGTCATTTTACAATTATATCACATTATTTTTTACTTTGTAATGAATTTTAATTTATCCGTAAAAATGCAAACTTGTTGTGTCTGTAGACTATGATTGTAATGTTTGACTTGTCCAATACCATACTTGCATGTTTAATTCTTCTGGACTAATAAATATATTATTATTATTATTATTATTATTATTATTATTCATAATCCACTGAGTTTTATTTTGAATAAATGAACAGAAATTGTTCAATTGTTTCATTCAAGCTATACTGTTCAATAATGACGTAGATATCCAGCCGACAGTACTTTTGTGTTTTGTTATATGCCCATTTCAAGTTAATTACATCTCACGCGCATGCACATAATTGTTAATCAATTTATTAATCGTACGGTACACTTTTCTGGGTGATGGCTCGTATAAAAGATGCATCAGCCTTCTACTTTAATAGAAACATTATCCTTTCATAACTTGCATCGCGAATGATTCACAACTATTCAACTAACGTCCTGTAATTGCAACAGGTTTAGGTCTACAGCTGAAAAGAAAAGAAATATATATATATATATATATATATATATATATATATATATATATATATATATATATATATATATATATATATATATATATATATATATATATGAATATAAGTAGTTGGGTACTATAAGTGCAATGGGCCTGTGAGACTTCCTCTACATGAATGAAGGATGACATGAATGAGAGAGTACCAATGGCTGTCCAAACTTACCAATGCATACCGTTGTAAAGGTTTATACAGATCTGTATTTCTCGATAGAAATAGAATGTTGCCACCAGAAACCATTGAAAACTAGTAAATAAAAACACAAATTTCTTGCTAAGTAGCCTCCCATTGGTCAAAGCTAATCCATTATTAAAAGTGGGCCAAGTTCAAATTTCTAAGATGCGCGAGAAACTCAATCAAAGCCATCTGAATGTCTAATAAAGTATTCGAAAAGCGTGAGACTTTGAATCTCTCCACCGCGATAAGAATACACGAGATGGAGGAGGACTCATCTCTTGTTTCTTCTAAAACACTAATAAAAATATTAGACTCGTGACGATGATGATTATTATCATGTATTATGATAAACTCAGTCATGATTAATGGTGTGAAAGAAGAGTTAGATTGATTGATAGCCAGCTGGCTTTTTAGCTGAAACAAAAGATAATAATATACTCTGTTTGACCAGAGCTTTTGTGTTGTACTAAAACATGAGCGGAAACATTGTTTTTGTTGACAATGGTAAGGTAATTGATCAAACATACTGTACATATATTAATTATCTATTGTTCAAAATGACGTCACAGTGAAATGAAGCTGAACATTAATGTAATAAATAGTAGAGAATAAAAAAGAGTAAAATCTGTTGTGGACGAATTCGATGTTGAATCGTGGCATCGGTTCTGATACAACATTTACATAACGCTCGTTCGTTCGAAGACTTGTTCAAGTTCGGTACATACATTGCAGTAAAATATCTTTCATCAGTACTTTTTGATTTTGTTAAGAATAACACGGCAGCTTGTTTTGTGTTTCAATCTGGTTTATTATCAACGTTGAAAACGTCAAACGAAATCCTTGTTCTCCAATTATAAGGCTAATTATGACATCGAAGACTAAGCTTGGACAGTGTACCATCCACAAGGGCGATCTTACTAATTACCATCCCCATGAAAACAAAGCATCATAATCAAACTCATACAATAGTCTGTAAATAGTAAATAGTAAATAGTAAATAGTAAATTTATATCAATCATCTGTATGTTGGGCAAACAGATTTTAAGATCCTCTCATTGATCTTCATCTCCTTTTTCTTTGACTCTTCTCTTTGTCTTCTGTACTTCCAAATATTCCTTTCATTCATAAATCAAATATAGGAGTTTTAAAAATCTTATTTGCCCAGCCGATAGAAAAAAATTGCTTTATTGACGAACTAAAATACTTCTCTGAAAAATGCGAGTCTACCGCGAGCAGATGGCATGAATGTCTTCAACCGCATTTCATATAATCCAAGTCTGACGAATTATTAATTACTTCAAAAGAATAAAAACAATATATATTATTTGTCATTAATGAGATTTTAATGATAATTTGAGAGTTATGAATGAATCCAGAAAAACAAATCGGCTGGAACAACTTTATTTTCGAACAGCGGACAAAAATGGAATAAATTATTGAAACGAAAATTGCCATCATTTGGCACATGTTATATGGCATAACAATGCAAACATAACTTATAGATGAAAAAAATCGTCAAGGACCAAGTATTTGGAGAAAGATTTTTTTCTTATGAAGATACTGATTTGCTTTGGCGGAAATTGTGCTGCAAATGCCAATAAAAATATTTACAAAGCTTGGAGCTGATAATTTAATATAAAAAAATATCGCATCTGTTATTGGAGGACGCTTTCCGAAGTCTGAATTAGATTCGTCGGATATTTGAAAGAAGAACGTGAAGCACATTTCGCCCGCCAAAACATTTATCAAAACGTCGCAAACTAGAAGAACCGAAAGAAAAAGAGTGCTAATATGATGAAGTGATGACGAGCTTCTACTCGGAGATTTGGCGGCAAATGCATAGAAATGATACCAAACACAAAGGATCGCGTGTATAAAAGAAATATATACTAAATCTATTTGCTAAAAGGGAAAAAATCCTCAAGAAAGACAATAGAAAAACCAACGTTGATTTGAGACGTAGAGTTGAAAACGTCTGAAATAAACTATGAGGGAAAATGTGATTGATGCCAGTAAGAAAAGATCGTATCACAGCGAGAGAGAAAGAAAATGAGAGCGAGAGAGAGAGAGAGAGGTGGGATGGGGATAGAAAGAGATGAAGGAATTTGAGGCGAATCTGTGGTGATGGTCATCAACCATCAACATCTCGGATTCCATCCCTCCCTCCTCTTCCTACACCCCAACAAGCATGCAACCTCTAAACACAGTGCTTGGGGAGCGTCTTTTCATCCCTTGTGTAGCCACTAAAGTGACACTTTTACCCCCTCCCCAAGAAAAGAACAGATTCATAGCTTTAATAATGTTGCTGCTAGAAGCTCATACAAGAATGTTATCACACATTTCAAAGAAGTGATGAATCTACAAATTATGTGTAGGCCTAATTTTTTCTGACGGGATATTTATTATATTATAGAAGCTCTCTGAAAACGCTACATTTCATGTATAAAATGCGCTGCGTATATAAATAAAAAAGGCGTTTATGGTTTACCATTTTTATATTACTGATCAATCAAGTTAGTCGATATCTCGCCAATTGAGTTATGGAGTTATTCCAGTAACATTGAATTGCCAAGAAATGTGCGTGTAAAGTGCGTATGCTGTCAAACTTCTTGATCGATAAGTCTCGATAAGTCGTACCCTCGAGTATTAGTCGACGTATATCGAACAAGCAACCAACTCTTATTAGTACACACTATACACCGGCTTGCGTGCGGGCAATGCGAGACTTATTCGGACGGAAGAATACAATTACAACGAGTGGAGCCAAGGGTACTATTTCTACCAATATTCGTGTAGCACGACATTACCCCTCTCGTCTCTCTCTATATATCTTTCTCTCTACGAATTGCATAAATACTTGATTGCCGATCGCTGTATGTACAAACTACTGAAACTAGAGATAGGCTCACAAAACAAGTAAAAAGTCATTGTATCGTGCATTCCGAGTTCGATAGATCGATCTATGATTTGTACGAGAACATCACCATGCACTTCAAAGAGTTTTCAAATGGGATATACTTTTCAAGCAGCTGCATTTAGAATCGATTTAGGGAAATATCAGTATCGAGTGGAGTACAAAAACTGTCTGTTATATGATATGCGTCGAGGAAGATTAAGGTGGTATGAACACATGAGAAGAATGGGTGAAAAGAGAATAGGCCTACAACGAATAGACTATGAGACAGTAGTATTAAGGCGGCCTAGATGAAAACGGAGAGGTTTGTTAGATCTTTCCAAAGGAGAGATATAGCGGTACCATGGTCAAAATATATTCTTGGTAAAACTATGAGCGGATATGATGTGCGCATTAGATTTTGATAATTGCCAGATGTGTAATGGGAGAAGTTGGAACAGAGGAGATAATTGGTCAGAAGATGAAGAGAAATGGATTTTGATTGCTTAACGACCCCACCAAAAGCTAGCTTATTTGGGAAACGGATGAGCAGGTGATCATGAAACTATGAAATGATGATAAGTAAAAGGACATAAACAAAAGAAAATGTTTGTGAACGTTTGTAAAACTGTGGAATTTTGTGTTTAATTCATGAGTAGGCCTACTTTAATTCCGTAGAAGTTTGAATATATTCGGATGATTTTGTGTTCATATTTTCCCTCCTGGGTTATTCCCATGGGGGGTTATAAAATTCAGACATGATTTTTATGATCAGTCATTTAATTGATTGCACCAAAAAACTATACAGTATCGAGTGAGATGGCGAAATATATGTGCTTGATGAGTTGAACAAAAGAATTCATTTCTTTTGATCTGTGGAGCGCGAAAAAAATCTTTTTTCTCGAGTGCTATAAAGTTGAGTCTTCGCTTCGCGCAACAAATGACCTGCAATCTGAACTTCCATTTCGACTTCGCAAAGCAGATATTTTAGCCGTCATGTAAAAACGACCATCAGTGACGAGAGCGCCGCAGTTTCTGAATGTTGAGCTCGGTCCAACTTTACCGCTAAGCGAGAGCGAATCGCTAACCACGTTCATGTAAGGACAGCTTGAAAGAGAACAGCAGAGACAATGATTGAATATTGACGGCTGCCATTTTGGTGGCAAAATTGCTGGTTTATCATGTAAACAGTTGCAACTGTAAGAGGTACGCGCAAGTAGTGAACTGAAAAACTAAAAAGAAAAGAGAAACAAACAATAGGACCTCTAGTGAATTGCCACCGAAATGGCAGGTTTCAACTTACAAGATGTACAGCAGCACTGATGCGTCCTCTAGACCTACTAATATATTCCAAACTATTTGTTCCATAGGCCTACATATAAAATAAAGCAAAATCACAAATAACTTAGTTATTCTATGAGAATCCAAAAGTTATAAAACACTAATGTTGAAATTATTCATGAATTCTGCTATAAGATAAATATTCAATTCTTTATTCACATCATTCTGTACGGATGAATAATAGAATCCGATTTCCAATTCGAATTTGATATGTCTCGAATTTGATACGTCATCGTACAAAAGTCATTTCAGAATACTGAATTTCTCCTAATCGATTCCAATGCGCTATTTCAAGCATAACTAATTAACGAGATGGTATTATTTTATTCTCACTATAACATTCAGGGGGACGAATCAAATTACTGTTTCAATGAAAATGACTGAGAGATGTTTTCAGAGCTCTTTAATAGAGTTAATCAGAAAAGTAAGAGATTATAAATCTTCAAAGTTCCTTAAATCAGTCTGCTATAATTCTGAACAGCCTTGCCCTTCCCTATAGCTCGGTTTGACAAACAAGGCTATAATTACTAGAATATAAAATACATGGCTCGTTCATAGGAAAGAGAAAAACAGATTTCGCTAACGGCGTATAAATTATGTCGTATTTATTCTAAGACGGTATATTTCAAAGTCAGACGAGAGTTGTTCATTAATTGAATAATGATCGTGGATCATGGATCATTGCGTGATGAATATTATATATATGTATATATACCTATATATATATATATATATATATATATATATATATATATATATATATATATATATATATATATATATATATATATATATATATATATATACACGAGAGGAAAGTTCGAGTCATGCTTTTTGTGTCGCACTTACTCGTTAATGATGGCATATTCATCAAATACACGAGCAAATCGCGTACAAAAACATTTCTCGCAACCACTCAAGAATCTACCATTTTCGTCAAACAGAATATATTCTCAGTTAAAACAAGCGCGACGATTTAGCAGGAACCTTTTGGACTTCAGATATTATTAACGCCTAAGAGTCAACGGGAGTCGATTTATCGAAATATCAGTTTCTTGTTGACAACTTTTGAAAGGTGTGAGATATCAAAATTCTAATACGAGATAAACACAAATAATGATAGCTTCAAGATGATATAAGTCTTGACTATTCAAGTTACGTTGCATAACCGTGAAGCGTCGACAGCTAAAAAATACATTTTTCAGCTGTCGACGCTTGACTTGACAGTTATGCGACATGACTTGAATGGTTATAACTTGTATTATCTTGAAGCTATTATAATTATCCGTGTTTCTCGCGTATTAGAGTTTTGATATCCCACACCTTTCAAAAGTTGTCAACAAGAAACTGAAATTTAGCTAAATCGACTGCCGTGTTAACGGTACTTGAAGATTTTCGGTAATTACAAGACAGTATTCATTTATCCAAAACATGCTAGGCCTATATATTATATATATATATATATATATATATATATATATATATATTCAAGTATTCACAGTTATATGTACAAATATGTGAGAATTGCAGTACCATGTGCAAGTTGGAGAGGTCCTATTCACACCGTTTTGTTTGACTGAGTAAAATGGGAGCATTTGAATTTACATTCAAATATAAACAGAATAATTGAATCATTCAATAGTGATGTAGGCCTACAGCTTGAAGCATAAGTAAAAGTCTCTTTGTTACCTGGTCAATCCAGTTGACCACATTGTATTGCATAGGCTTCAACAGGTATCGAACGATAGAAACAGACTTTTACTTATGCTTTAAGCCCGAGTTCAAGCCGTATAATAGATTCATGTTAAAAATTTAATTCAACATTGAGATCTCATAGCGTTAGCCGTTATAAACACAAATGATTTTTCTTATGAAATCGACTCCAACAATGTTCTCTTTATTCCACTTCTATTCATTTTTTCAAACATGTAAAACTTCAAAAAAAAGAAGGTTATAAGATTGACAGTGTGGAATTGTTCGGAAGAGACACCACAATGGCGAACTTATCGCCCTAAAATTTGAATACAATCGAAGATAACTAACGGTATACAGTACTAATTGATACACTATACTAATAAAATCTTGATTATTCACTATATATAGGATGAGCATAGAGTAATATTTATATAAATGTAATTTATGGTGGGACGTGAATCGACAAAGACGACATCCGTATAAAGAACATATTAATTACTAATTGAATTATAACCATTGAGTATTTAAGAGAAAACCTACAGACGAGCACGATTTCTATCGGAATAAAATGATATAATATATTACCCGTCGAAGTATCAGAGGTGTTCCTCCCAAATCCCACTAAGCAAACACATGCTGCTATAGGCATTGAAAAGAAACCTCTGAAGAAAGTTTTATGCGCTTTGGCCTGAAGTTTCCGAACAATAAAGAGGAGACAGGACCCGTATAGATCGAGTATCTTGAGAGAACTCGATACTCGCGGCACAGACAGATGGAAATAAAGAAGAGAAAAGAGGGAACGTCAAGAACAGAACTATTAAAAAAGAAGGCGCCAAACGCGTTCTATTGAAAAGTAGTCGTCTTGTGTATAGGTTATATTCTTATATCTTGTAATACCAACCGAAGATTCACAGTTTGATCTCAGATGGGTTAATAACTCTCGATCAAAATGTAGGGTGATACAATTTACTACTATGAAAAATACCAATACTGTTTCTACATCGCTTTGTATAGGCAAATAAACTGCAGTAAGAATAATTAAAATTTAAACTGAGATGACATTGATTTCCATGAACATGGACCAAGTTTTAGCGATGACCAATGAAGTTTTTCATTGCTTGCTTCAGTACCCCACCAACTGCTTGGTTATTTGTGGGTACGAATGAGCGAATGATGTATGAATGCTGTTTACATAAACCCATGCCTTACGCAGACTCGACATCACATCTAAAACAGAGCCTTGGCTAAATGAGCATAGACATGAGACGACATAAAACATAATAGACATAACGCACAGAGACGGTTTGTGGTGATTATAGCACACTGAACCGTCATTCAGGAGACTGGGGTTCGATTCCCGCCATGGTCGACCATTCCTGACAAAGGTTCATTATGGTTTCCCTCAGTCTCCCGTTGATGCTGGGGTGGTTCCTTGAAAACAGACTACGACCAGCTCTTTCCCATCACCATCTCATCACCATCACATCTTTTCCAAAATCACCTCGTTAAAACAAAAATGAAATGAAATGAAAATATATGCACCAAGCCAGACTGCATGGAGGTCATCTAGGATTTTATAGTGTATTATTAAAGATATGGAAATAGGTCGAATCTTTTGACATGGAATTTGTGAAAAGTATTGACAGGTGATTCAGGTATTCCGTGTTTCCCGATAAAGTCCACAACACACATGTAATGTGTATAAATAAAAAGTAAATAGCGTGTATTGTAAGGTTCACGCATCATGGCGTGTAGGACAGAAACTGGAACAAAACTCAATTATAATGTCAAATATTTCAACACCCCAAAATCATAGGTTTTCGTTGAACACTTCTCTATCCAAGCCGGCCGCCCGTCTGGCTCGTGCGGTCAAGTCTGCCGTGGGTTCGAGTCCAGCGTGAGAAACTGGTTTTAGAAAGCATCCATCCAACAACCACCCATACGTAGTATACGTACCCTTAAAGGACCTAGCTGTTAGTGGGGTCGTTGAGCAAACAATAATCATCAATATAACCAAATTTACTCCACAATTTCACAACTGCCTTTCTAAGGGATTTTCCGCACAATTTTTTTGTTGCATCCCATCCACTGTCATCTTTATTTTTACTGTTATAGTGACGTAGGTGGTGGACTTGCTCAATCTGTATTAAAAATATCATATTATCGATTCATTAATTCATTGCATTGTGATATTCGTGATCAATTGTATTTAGTTATATGAAAATAATTTTATTCACATCAGTTATAATTTTGAAAATGTCCGATCCTCCTTAATGCATAAGTTATGAATTCAGGGAGATTGGGCATTTTCAAGGAAGCTTGACAATTATTCATTTTAAGAAGCCATGATTCACTTCTTTACTGTATAGCTGAAATCAAGGCGGCTGCATGCTATTTGGAGATATTGTAATATGTGAAATGAGCCGTTAGTAGTAAATGTCCACGATAAATGTGTGTGCAACAAAGTGAAACCGCTAGTCACATATGTTTCTCGTTAGCTCTCAATAGTCTAATGGCAGTTATATGGTTGTGCCCACGAGAGATGCAGGTTCTGATCGACACGTTTCCCCTATTCCACACCGCTGGCGCACGGTAGGTTCAAGCCTTCTTCTCTCGTCAACATAAAAACTACCACCGTACACTTTTGCGAAACTGCGAACCCAGAAACTGTCCAATTAGGCTTTCAGAATCATACGTCATTTCTGAAACTGTGGCAACTACACACACACATACACATACTGCACGTTCAGGGGTGCAAACTTCAGACTTGGTCGTGTTCATCTAACGAATTACGAACTACTCTGTCACTTGCTTTACTTGCTGTCTTAATTGCCCAGGAAGTGTCGTAAAAACGTAAGAAATTCTATCCTAGCTTCTACGATTTATTTCTCCCAACTGTGGCTCTTCCCCCCCCCCTCGCTCTCTTTCCTCCAACTAACTGAGCCACTTACATGCAGAAATGCTATAACTATTGTTACGTTTGTTTCCACAAGAAATGAAGCTGGTCTGCCTTACTAACTGTATGATTGTAAATATTCTTTGTATAGAGAACCAAAGAGCTGAATGCAGCGTAGAAGGCTCATTCAATGCTTTGGAAAGATGTAGTTGTGATTCTCATCGTGAAGCCCGTCATGAAAAATCATCAATACAGATAATAGCGACGGTTTTAGTGTTTTGATAAACCACTTTCAACTCTCGTGGCTACAAATATATGCTATTCACTGTTGAATAAGAAAAAAGGCTTTAATGGTAATGCGCTCGGTATGTGGTAGAAACATTATCATACATTTTATACAAACGCATGACTTGATGCCATTAACTATTTACGATATAGGCCCTACGAAAGGTGATGGATTTCAATTTGGAATTTCTCCCTCCGTATTCGTGTAGATTATCATTAAGCTAATGCCGAAAAAGGTGCAATATAACAATAAAAAAGAAAATAATATTCACTCTCCTATTTTGATAAGTGATACAATTCATTACACCCTTAATATTTAATAATAATAATACTACTTTGAGAGAGGGGGTATCGATGTTTTATGACGTCAGACAGAGTTGATGCGTGTCACGTGGTCGGGTCACGTGGTCGTGTCACGGCCCGTTTGCGTGTGTCGAGAGTAAATGTTTTCGCACGCAACGTGAGCGTACCAACACTCCCGCTTAATAAATAGCTGTACTTACAGTTACCAGGTCGCCGCTCTAAATGTCACCCAAGTTCAAAGGACAAATGAAATATGGACGACACATTTCTCAGTGACACGTGAATATGTGGTTAGGAAACGAAATCTAATAAAATCTTAATTGCATTCCTTTTTCTTTTCATTTTAATTTCATGGCGAATTTTTAAAGAGACTTGAGATTTATAAAAAGCTAATTCTTGTTCGTAATGAAAGTGCTTTGGTGATTGTTGACACGTGATCACGGCCAGTTTGCAGCAATTGAGCTATAAATTGTACAATAAATAATAGCCATTCTTTGAGGTTACGTGCTGCAGCTTGTTTGACATGAACTTCACTTCTCATGCACGCTTTTTAGCGACAAATAACCCGACGAAACTTGGCAAATAACTTCTTTAGTTTAAGATTTATTACAAATTTTGGCAAAACTTCTCTTCTAAACGAGTGTTTCTAAAGTGAGTTGAGAGAAGCAGATAGGCAGTGAGCGGAATATCAGATATGACGTGATCACTTTTCAGCGCTATCATGTACGAGATCAGATCAGAAAAGATAATATCAGATAGATAGATTTATAGCAATATCTTAATCAATTACAAATGGATATAACAACTGCAAAACGGTAGGCGTAGGCCTATACATTATACCAATATGATAAATGCCTGACTCCAACTTTGGTCATTGTTGTTTTCTTGTTAATTTCGGGGTTCTCATTGAATAAAACCGAGGGCCCCGTCGTAGACCTATGAACATGTCGTATTTTTTCAACGAACTTTGAAAGTCAAGAATTTGTTTTCATAGTTGATCGAGTGGTCTGTGTAGGGTTAGCATTACGTCATCAAAAGTGGACCAAAACCTAGAATACAAGGATATCGTGGTATAGATAATTCTGGACGTATATATGATACCAGAGTAAAAAACAAAAAGATAATACATGACCCAAGTCCCTCACTTCATACAATGAAGGAAACCGAAATGATCATATGAGCGTAGCGAAAACTTCCATTCCATATAACAAAAAAAAATCGGAATTCGTTTTTATGTTTTTTTGTTGTAATTTTGTAATTTTGTACGCGGCATAGACAGGCATTGGTAAAGTAAGTGTCTACTGTCTAGATAGGCAACGCCGTATGCCAGAGAATTTGTTGCTCACCAACAATGAAAAAGTTGGCTGATCACAGCGCTCCTTACAGCATTCACTCGCAACAGTGCCCTAGCAAATGGTATTTTGTTGGTGATCACAGCGCTCCTAGCAGGATTACCATGCTTTACACTACTATAGGGTCTGTACTCTGTACACTGTTTAACCAGGGCGCTGCCGCTCTATCCCGTATAAGGTACTTCTCTACTCAATGATACAGATCAGGAAAAATCCAACCAACTTGAAACTTATTCTACATAAATTGGTGTCACACCAGAATAGGTTGGAAATGTTTTTCATAAAAACGGATCGAATGATCTTTCCGGAAAAATCGTAAAGTTTGGAAAATCCCCATAAGAATAACCCAGGGGGAAAGTATCTGTGGAAACAAAATTCTTCAAAGATCTAAAACTTCCACTGAATATGAATAAAACCATCATGCACGTCATTTCCAGTGATTTTCACAGCAATCTGATGAGAAATAACGAAGAAAACACATTTATGATGTAATTTTTTTACATCAATCAATCGAAGCTATCAATTAAATCTAAGCAACAAGGGTCACCAATTTATTTAGAACGATTGATATGAGTGTGATGAATAAAACAGGAAGGCAGTGACATTTTTGAAACCAATTAAATCTAAGCAACTAAAGTGTCACCAATTTATTCAGAACGATTAAAATTAACAGGAAGGCAGTGACATTTTAAAACGTTCGAAGATCCGTAATTATGGCTTTAGCGACAAAATATTTTTCATTCTAGATTTCCGTACTTCCAAGCTCATCTCACAACGCATATCTCGCGTTTTTCTAGTTTAAAGCATATACCAATTACCGGGCTTAAAAACTTCTTCATGGAGCGGCGAACCACAAGCAAAAACTATTGTACTTCATGTTCTGAAATTCCACATTGTAGCCTCTAGAAGACACACTTCCTTAGAAACCAGTGAAAATTCCTGTATCTCATAAAGTTTCTTTGATGTTATATGCTGACTTTATACCACTGATGGTCTATCAAGTTGTGAAGACAGTGTCTGTGTGACAAGATCGATACGTGATGCTGCTTTGTATATATTTTATTTGAAGATAATTGATTGCATCAAGTAACTATACCTCCTGGAGAAAAAGACGCTGAGAAGCTCGTTAGTCGTGTCCTATATATATGACCTTTCACCTTTGACCTCGTCTTGTGAGCTCCTGTACCCTTCGACCTCACCCTTTACCATACTTTGTTAATTGTTGGAAGCTCGTCGATCAAACGGAATACCTTACGATGTCGGACACGTGTTGTGTAGGCGTAGAGAATTTCATACGACGCTTCCTATTGGTAGGTAGTTTTATTGCACGTATTCTATTGGTTTACTGTTTTACATACACTAATAATTAGAATGGAATAATTTTCACATGGTCTTCGAGCAAATTGCTCACGACTGGATAATTGGTTATCCTGGCTAAGTCGCTTGCAGTTAAATCAACTCAATATCACTACAGCTGCATTGATTCGTATGTGATAATTAACTGTGCATATGGTCGGAAGTATTAAATGTATTTTTTGTAAATGTCATGACTACTCAATTTAGCAAATAATGCGTTTTCATTTATTTTTCAATGGTTTGAGATATGAAACTGTTATTTGGTTTTAAGAACATCAAATCATTCCGAAACACAATCCAAAAACTCAAAATCTGGGTTAAAAACAGAATTCATGAAAAATATTTCACTTACCCATTTCAGTTATATAATGGCCTATGTCTTGGTAAAAAAAATAAATGTAAAATTGTAATAATGTAGGTACTCGGTTTTGAGGTGGTGAGAAAGTCTGGGTTTTGCTTATATTTCTATGCTAGTGCAATAGGAAGTAAAGAACATTTGTCAATGAATGCAAGACTGTGGAAAACTTTGATTGATTAAAGCGATGGAAGTGAAGCGAGTGACCACAGTCTCGTTCCGAGTTGAGAAACTCTGCTCATGTTTGGTTAATTGCAATTAAACTTAAGTTACAAGCGGCCTTTCAGCGGTGTAGAAACTTGTATACGCGCTTCAACATAATAATCTTATTACCAGCTTGCAATTAATCTGCGAAAACAGTTATAATTACTTCAAGTGTTTCACTATCGATTTGATTCACGATTAATTGAAATGATATCATATTCATTATTATCATATAGACCATATGATCATATATCATTATAGACCAGCAATTTATCTACATTTTCATATTCTTCCGCGGGATTGACGTATATCTGATAATTACATTTTATTGAAAAATTACCATTTTTGAATTTTTAAATTTAATTTTCAATTTCAAATTTTCAATTCAATTCGGTAAGTTGACGCTCTCACAATTCGGTGGAGTGGAATGTAGGGATACGAATGGCCTGATGATATTCCAACAGGAAAACCAATCGTTGACGATTGACAAAGATCTCTGGTAATATTCAATTCATATTTGAGGGATGTTATGTAATATGTTTGTCAACTGAAAAATGCCGGCCAATAAAGTAGCAGTGACATATAGACATAGACTGGAGACTTTCTACGATAGAAAACCCGATTTTCCATTTGTATAATACTCATTTTCATTCTTCTTACAAAATTTGAGCGAAATGTTATCTCATTTAAATGCAACAACATTATGTGATATTCACAACTGTGATATTCCACATGGTATAAGCCCCAAGGAATCGTCGTGTCTAGTTATTTATGCTCGGTCGGGTCAAGTAATTAAACTGGTAACTAGAGTGGAAGAGAATTGTGTTTAATTAGTTCCTGCATGTCAATGTGTGATAACGAGACGACGCCTCACAAAGACGTCTTTGCCTGTTAGTTCAAGGCGTCGCCGTCGTCGCCAACGAATCTGTTGGCGACGCTTAGAAACTGCACTTTAGAAAGTATTTCACTTGTTCGGGAAATATTTCTGATTAATTATCAAACTTGGAAATTCTCTCATTAACGTATTCCGTTCGGAGTAATGCGAGTAGATATAAATTCAACGTTTATTTCCAAGATGCTCATCATAGGCGATGGTATGATCGCTTTTGTGGTGCCCAGTCAAACGATCGTACCTTTCATCATCAGCCTTAAATGAGGAAGAATGATTTTGTATCAAGATACGATGTTATTTCTTATTTAAATTTCATTTCACCACACAATGACCACAAATACACTCCATAGTTTTTAATTGTCACCTGATAAGGGTAAACAATAAATAATAAACAATAAAATAAATAATACCTGATAAATAAACAATATGTGGACTCAATATGAGTCATTATTAGAGTGTTTGGTCCGTAGTCTGTACCCACGTCAAAGTAATTACTACAGCTGCTCAGTGAACCATTGCGCTTGTAGTTACATATTGCATGAATGTCATTGATGTTTGGTCATGGCTGCGTAATTTGGCTATCAATGAGATTCAGCGGACGAGAGAGAGAGAGAGAGAGAGAGAGAGAGAGAGAGAGAGAGAGAGAGAGAGAAAGAGAGAGAGAGAGAGGTAGAGAGAGAGAGAGAGAGAGAAAGAGAGAGAGAGATGAGGTGCAGACAATAATTACACGATAGTGATTATTGAATACTTCGTGTATACTAATAATTGGTTCGAAGCTATAGACTGACCGCAAGTCAATCTGACGAGAAAGAGACCAGAGGGGGAAAAGAGAGGTTCTGTGCTTGTCATTCTCGGACACATGGACACTGAATAAGTATAAATAATGCCCACCTAAATCAGCTGTTGGTTGAGTCGTTAAGCAGCGTTATCAATATTACCCACTATGTAAGAAATACAATGAAACTATTCACTACAATGATGTACATATGGAACATAAGGATTAAAAAGTTGAAAAAACAAGAGTTAAAAAAATAATACAAAACATGAATGCTTTTGTCTTTTCAACAAACAAAATATGCATATATACATATATACAATGAAATTGTTGTGTATTTTTGTATTATATAACTATTATGTACACACACTGTCACAGAATGGATATTGGATATCCGTCTGTTTACATAGCAACTAGATTGATATGTTGTCAGCACGGATTGCATTTTCATGTTGTGTATATATAGCCTATACATGGTTTTTAAATTCATTCAAAACATGGATAACTTGATTGAAAATCAAACGTGGAATCATTGTTGCCGAAATCAATGTTATAACACCGGCTTTAATGATTGACAAGGTCATTTTCTTGTATACGTTACTTATATAGACACAAACAATCAATAAAACGAAATAAAATGTCAAATGTGTCGCGTACAAATGATATTCAGAAGGCTGTTTTCTCAACAGTTTTCATGATAATAATTGCAGGTTTCGTTTTCTAAAGTGGTCTTGTATGAAGTGCACGAATACTTGAGTAAAGTCTTCATAATGATCGGTCTTGAACTAGCTAATTGTAAACTCATGAAACGCGTGACAGTACACGACCGACGTACGCGTGATTGCGTGACCCCAACGCATGCACGCAATGTCGACCAATGAGGGGGGGGGAGGCGGTCATGCAGCAAGGGCCATTTCGACAATGTACTTTTCGTGTAGTCGGCGGTAATCGAATTAACCATCTCTAACCTCCTTGGCAATAATAATTAAGCTGATAGCGCTTTGATACAGTTCTCTCTCGAGAGAGACAGCTTGAAATATTTT
This sequence comes from Brachyptera risi, assembly GCA_964007535.1. NCBI lineage: Eukaryota > Metazoa > Arthropoda > Insecta > Plecoptera > Taeniopterygidae > Brachyptera > Brachyptera risi. The sequence continues at coordinate 61,803,312 of OZ023326.1, forward strand.
CTCTCTATTGTGAATCGGTCTCTCTCTCTCTCTCTCTTCTCTCTCTCTCTTTTGGGTCAGCGAAAGCTCCTTGCTCACTTGGGGGTCGTGAGAGAAATATTTCTGTGATTTTGATAGAACGTATAACATTTTAAATGGAAGTGTAGGCGTATGTGGAGGTCTGGTATCGTAGAGATTTGAAGATGTCATATGAATAATAGAGGGAAAACGTCACAAAATGTATTATTTTCAAATTAATGAATACAATCAATTGGGCTATTTATTATAAGGTGGATTATCGAAAAAATTGTAGAACTGTATAATTTTTCTTCTTGGCCAGAATTCAGGAAACTAACATATTCACTTAGAGAGCTACAAAATATGTATTCCTTCATCAAAACAGGGAAATTATCATCAGCTTGCATGAATTTGCCCAGTACCAGTATAATAATAAAAATCATCATATTGTAATTCAAGTAACTTAGTTGATAATGGTGTTCTGTTCTAATTCAACGGTTGATTGAGTTTTAAATACCGGTACTCAACGATAGCTTATGAATTTTTTAAATTTACCGATTATATAGGAAAACCGGCCATATATAGTACAACTGACATGGATAATGCAGCATCACAAATCTTATCGATGCTGTCCTAATACCGTATACTTCCCAAAATCATTATCCGCCCACTCCTGGCCCAAAAGTCCGAGTTGTTAATCTGCCCTGCATACGCTATTCAAAAGGCGTGGACACCTCAAAATCGACAGTAACATTCGTTAGTACATTGAACGTATTAACGGATGGTACAGATTATCGTCTCGTGTTCGAACAGGCATACCAACGACTTACAATTCAAGCCAACATAAATCATGTTTCAAGCTTGTGTTTAATTAGTTAACTAACAGTTAGGCGTGTTGTGATCTGATACACTGATTGCCATGAACATTACATTTACCAATCACAATTTATATTCTCCACCGTTTTATTGTAAATGGTACTTTCATCTTTAACAATTTGATCGGAGTATATATATATAGCCTACGTAACAGATTGTAAATCTTTAGACTACGCTAGATATAAGACAGAGATAAGTACAGAATAAGGACCAGAAGATATTCAAAATACTGAGACGGGTGTAGGCCTACTTAACCGTTGCAGGAGACAGGGTTTCGAATCCAGCCATATGCGAACATCCTGACAAGAGGTTTTCCTCTGACATTCAATTGGTGAATACACGGGGTGGTTCCTTAAAATTGGGACAAGTCCATGAAGTAATATATATAAAGGTCTTTGGACAAGACCGTCTAATAATTCTTCCCAATTCAACCGATTATAGAGGAAAATTCAATAACCGTACACTTACTTGGTCTATGTATTAGTAGGGTATGCAAATTAACAAATGATAGTAAACCGCGAATCGTATATCGTAATAAATCGAAACATTTTAATACAGTCGTGTATAGCATACGTTATGTATTGCCTTCGTTTTATGCAAAGCATTTCAATTTGATTGACAGTATGAATAATAATATTTGTCTTGAATTACTTTTCCATTGAAAGCCATTTGGTATATCAACCGTTTCATTATTTATCGTGTATAGGCCTACTAATTGAATCTTAGATATAAATGACTAAATCGAACGACTAAATAGTTGATCTATTATCTCACGAGTGACGTACGTTTTTATAAAAACACTTACATTCGTGGTTTGTTAAACTTTATATATTTATATAATGAGAAAATTCATGTTGTAGTCTTAAAGATATTTCGCTTTCAAGATCATAAACAAACCTGCTTTAATAGAAAACACTTCCACAAATTGTTTAATCTTAATAATCCGGTCCTTTTGGCTATTTTACGAGAATGTGCTACTATTTTCTGTTCCCAGCTGTCGTGTATATTCTTGATCTTCTGGTTCTGATAGGCGGAGCAAGTTGCTGAAACTTTACTTTATAGAGGATGTTTTTTCATTAGTTTCACAGAAATCTGCAGCCGTTCCGACAATTTTTTTACCTCTCTGTTGACTTTACGAGTGTTTCAAATTCTTCTAGTAGTTTAGTACGAAAAATGAAGTTTTTGTGAATGGCAATGCCTTTGCTGCGCGTGCGCTTTGAATAACAATAAGGAGCCTGGAGCCTAACCCTCTGGTCCTACCTAAATGTAGTTTATAAAGTTTACCTCAGCACCGCATCACTTTTTTAGACGGTGACTCTGTGCTACCTCGGGAATAGTGCAAATTTTAAATTTAATAGCACAAATTTTTGATAGCGCAATCCTTGACAAATATTTCGGGCAAAAACAGCAGAACATTGAAAAATGGTAATTTCTGTCTCAATTGCATGATTTGTAGGCTAATAAAAAATATTACTGAACAAAAAGTTAAATTTCAAGATTTCATCTTTTCAAGATTTCCGTGGTGAAATTCTTGAACCAGTTGAATGTCTAACTATAGCGCCTATACGAAGGTTGACTGTCGTTCAAATAAATTGGTTTGAGAAGTGTCACAAAAATACCCAAATGTTGACCGTTATTATCATCTCTAACTGAGAAAACAGCAACGTTAATTGGTGAATTATCTTAGGTTGATGAGAATTAGTGAAAAATTACCTTCTCCCTTGTTTCTTCTCTAGTTTCTCAACATACGTTTGTGTATATATTCCGTTAGCTGCAGAATCTCACTTTTTGCAATGGGCCTAGACTTCTTGTAGCTACATCTTATACACCTATGGCTACATCTAGCTCATACGAGATATTGACTAAATTGTCTACTCTAGGCCTACATCTTTATAGTCTTGTTACATGTATTATTGTTGAACAGTGTGAACCGTGTGTTTGTACTGAAATTATCGTATCTTTCTTGTTGGCGACGCGTGGCCCTTTTTACCCGCACCAACATAACACATTCCATCATTTCATACATAATAATATAGTAAACATGTGGTAATACACTTCTCTATTTACACGAAGCATTTAGTAAACACTTAGTACCTTCAGTTGCACAACTCCCTTACGTTCACACAGCCGTGGTCATGCGGTTAGCTCACGCATATCTATAAGAGCGCATGGTCAATATCACCGTATATATAGGTTATATTATAATAAGGTATTTGGTCAATATTCCTATTACGTTATTGTTACGCATAAGAGTGAGCATGAGTAAATTTTAACGCTGAGGTGATAATTTTTTTTTTCAATAACATCGAAACTTGATACAAAATCATTGTTCCCCAATTAAGGCTAAGGATGAAAGATAGGATCGTTTGGCCGGGGCACCACAAGGGCGATCTTACCACCCCATTTTGATTATTTAAAACTAATGAACTCCAACACCAGGACTGCGCTGTCTGTGACCATAATTTTTCGCGGTGGATAAAAGTATTTCAGTATAAACACACGAATGTTGATATCTTCCACTTTGAACTAAGTCTCTTGGGCAATGATCAATGCTGATACAGGTGATAATGCTTCAATTGTTCATCAATTCTAAATACAGTACAATACCGATAATGCATAAGTGGTATATCTTCAGTATGTAACGAAACGACTCATTAGAACATGGAATAAATCAAAAATTATTTAAATTATGGGATTTATATTACTATGATGGAACAAAATATTTCGATTCTATTATACCACATTCCAATGTAATCTTCTTACTTTCTAGCTATCCGTGCAAATTATATGGAATAAGCTAAGAATAGCTTTCATGCATATACGATGTTGATATATCTAATCGTGCAAAACAAATTGCAAAAACTCATTTTTCGCTAAGAATTGACAATTGAACTAAAACAGAACTTATCTGAAGCTTGAGAAAGAGATGTTTCTTGAGGTAAGTGAAACCGTTGCGTTAATCTAGACCGAGATTGTGAGCTTTATGAGCTTCCTCACATTTCTGTCGGCGAATGATAAATGAGTTGATAGGAAGATGAGATGGATGAGAGTTGCATCAGGTGTAATGGACAATGGGAAGGAAACGGTCGTGTCGTGCTCTCAATGTATACCAAAACCACTATTTACTCTGAATATATAGAGGGAAACCACGATGCACCTCCGTCAGAATTACGTGATTGGTGGACCATGACACAAATAGAACCCCTCTCGTGAACGGCAGTCCAGTGCACTTATGGCTACTAATCTCCCAGTCTCAGTCTCACTTAGTCGTTCATGGGACTATTAAAAATTAGTCATCAATCAAACACTTGCTTTATTATGGTTGTCCATTAAGCAAGCTAGAAAAGAAGACATCAGACGGCCATTGACTGTAAGAAAAACTTCCAAGGTGTGATTTGGATAATTCATTTCTTATCTATCACTGTCAACCATCTTTTCGTGCGATAAACACACTATGACAAAACGTCTTCGTTTCAAAATGTTTGACAGCAACAGAAATGAAACTTGCTGATCAACTAATACGTCTTGATTTTCTCATTGACGTTTGCCCACACATGTACATTAAGAAGTATTTTTCAAACGACTCTATATAATAAAACTTCAATAATCAATCACGTAAAGCCTCGTCATTGGCTCGTCGTTGAACCTAGAACGTGAAGGTTAACAACTCGTAAGTCGGATCAGATTTGAGTCTTCGAGTCGTTAAATTGGATTACAAGTTTTGATTTAAAGTACAAGCCCTCGTTTCTTCATCACATGTTTGACCTTTAAATGGAAAACCTCCATTCATCTGTTGATCTCTTTAGAGACTTATTATATTACTTGATTTTTTCAAGGGCTATTTAATATTTGATAGTATACAATGGAGGCCCGAATGAAGGAGGCATTCTGGACCAATTATTTCAAGAGATCCGGAACTCGCGGTGAGTTTTTAGTGGGCGTTACAACAATGGGCTTGATATCATTACTTCAACATGTACACGTGACCATATGAAACATTTCAACCCGACTGTTTGATTGGGTGGAGTTATTCATTCAAATTGTATTTCACGATATTATTTGACAACGTATTATTCAAAAGTCGCCAATGCACATAGTAATTACAGTCATGTTGTATAAATATAACATTTCATCAGTTACTAAAAATATTTCGATATCGCAATAGTAGGATGAGCTAAGAGCACTTGAAATACGCCTTGACGCTGCCCTAAGCAAATAACGTATCTTGAACGTGTTTCGTATATGCATATGGTGCACCGTTCGCTTAAAGCTGAACTTATATAAGGTGGAGGAAATATGTGTAGCCTACAGATACGTAAAAACTTCCAAAACATGCCTCTTATAGAAAAGTATAAAATGACATCGACCAGAGGGTGTTGTTTACTTCTTTTTAGTTTTTGACAATATCAGCTGACAAGAACCGTACAATTTTTTCGAGGGGACGCTGTCTTCAGGCGCCCTCAATTTTCCCAGACTATAGTTGAGCCACCGAGTCTTTATTACTGATACATCCTGTATGATTGAGCTTAACACATGGGTTACAGTGTGTTGTTATACCTGGATATGATCTAGTCTTAACCACTAACGATCCAACATTGACATAAGAAGATAGCCTAATTTATGGCTTGTAAATGGAAGCTACTAAGTGTTCTCCTATCTTATTTACTCATCCGATACAGCATGTATGGCCGGTAGCTATAAGGAAGTTGAGAAAAAATATTGGGTAAGTTGGAAGAAAAACGTCAAATACAAAACCATACATGAAGATTAAGAGTGCATGAGAGTCGTTTTAGTGAAACATCAGTTATTATATGAACTCATCATTAATTTTGTAAATTTTCAATCCAAATTTATCCTGTAAAAATACTGTAAAAATCTAATCGGCCCACTGTATTTTCTTCAAAGAAATATATATATTTTACTGCATATTTTGCAATAGTTGAAGCGAGTTTAGCTCTCGAGTTAGCTGGCCTATACGACAACCAAATTTGCTCTAAATAATATATATTTATTAGGATTGGCGTAGGTATACAATCAACTTCCCAGCGATACTAGCTAATATTAAATATTGTATTCATATTCCACATGGAAAAAAATAGGTTAAAGTACTAACAATGGTCTCCCGCCGTGCAGAAACAGTTGAGAATAATGATATGCATTATTGTATTAATAATCTAGAAACAAGACATCTCGCAAACATTGAATGAAGTAATTGTGCAATTCAATGACTCACCTGAAATATGTTCAAGTATTTCATCCACCCACAACCAAGGAGGTTCTCTACTTGCCAACAACAACAACAACAACAACAACAAAAACAACAGAGACTCTAGAAAGTACACGTGCACTTGAGACTGTAATCTTTTCAAATCCTCATAGGTGTAGCCGAGGTGTGTGGAAGGGTTCGAAAGAGCTAATTGGATTGCAATCAGCCCTATTGTACAATGTTTTTGAATTAGTTTGTTTTGTTGCTATACGGCAATGATGAGCACGAAGGTGGTAGGCCTATATACTTTCACGTAACTTACCTAACGTAACCCAAAGATAACCTACCAGTCACCGACGTCATATGAAAAAAAAAATTCAAAATGTCCCTATACATCATCAGATAGTTGTGATCAAAATTACAACTAAAATTCAATAAAAAAAAATATGTACGGTAGGAGAATGAACTAAATATGGATGTGACTTCAAGAAAGTTGTAAATTCAATAACCTCTGTTCCAACATTCTATTAAAAAAAAAAAAAAAAATCTTCTCGAAATGTTTGAGAACCAAAACAGGGCAGCAAGCCACTCAATATAGAAAACTACAGCTACACCGGATGTTACTAATTAACAATAATCAATCTATAACATTTCATTCATGACAAATGTACTACCTTATAATAATTAATCATAATTAGTCATTATAGAACAAATAAATATACTACAAGTCAGAGACTAGATATAGAGAAGGCGTAATGTAAAGATGTCAGCGTTGGGAGGCGCGGTTCATCTGTTATTCTTATTATTATTCCAAAAGTGGGCCGATTGGCATGTTTTGGTGGTATGTATACACGTATAATATATCTCATTGTCAATATATAGTTGGTATATTGTCGCTAGGCACGGCCCCGTCGATCCCTGGGTGGACATGTATCTGGTTTTGATGAATGGTTGTGTAGGTAGGCCGACCAAACCAAGAAGGCTGTGATTGATTTGTATCGTGCAAATAACTCTAATATACCACCTGGCCGTGGCGTGTAAATAGACGGTGCCATAATACTTGCCATTTTTGAGGCCGTGGAATGTTTGATATGTCAATTAGAAATCAATTACAAGACGTAATTGTTGTTAAATTACACACTATGTATGATATTTAAATAGATTAGATTTGACGACTTCTAATAACGTAATGTATCATGTCATATTAGTAGTTTTGAGTTTGAGAGGTTACATTGCACTGAATAGGACCATATATGTCGAAACATAATTATATCATATGCCAGATATAAGACAGTATTACGTATGCTTTTGACATACACAAGAGTAAAGACTAGAATAATTTCTTGGACTGAATTGCAAATAATGTACGTTCAGTGACTGTATGAACTATGAATCCACTCTGGCAAGATCGTAACCATGGAATTGGATGAGTTAGCGAAAACTCAATTTCACTTTCTGCAGAGAGTAATAATTTGCGTGATTTTCAGATCTAACAAGAGAAATCACAATCAACAACGAAATCACTGACAGTTCTAATGTAGTTTTCGAGAAAAACTCTTTAATCGCCTAAAGAAAAACTCAGATTGAATAAGTGTCAGAATAACCCAAGCATGCAGTTACTAACACTATTATTTTATATTTTTTTCAATCCCACGCACATCTCACAATAAAATGATTGCATTTTTTGTTATTAGCGATGCCATACTTATAACTAGTTGCAATTCAATTTCAACTGAATAAATCAAAACAATTCTGTAATCATAACCATCACAGGTGAGACAGTCCGTTACTCAATGACTGTAGATAATGAGCCCTAGATCACACAGCTCTCTTTTATATACCCTGAAGGCATCTCTATTCATCTAGGTAACAGAACAATTAATCTAATATCACTTAAGACATTAAAAACTAATAAGCAGTTATCAAATAGAGCTCTCAATCAAGTAGCCTTACACTTGTCTTCACTCACTGATATATTATACCAGCCAATACCGTCCGATAAAGGAGAGAGAGAGAGAGAGAGAGAGAGAGAGAGAGAGAGAGAGAGAATACCGGCCAAAACAGTTCAATGTATTAATGTGTGACCACTTTCTATTGATTACTAATGAACACAGCTGTGTTTGTGTGGGCAGCAGTGATTTCTATTAGTACCATCGTATATGCATATATAATGTAGGAGGCAAGGAAAGGGCGTGCTCCAGAAAAACTCCCTGCAAATACCTGAGTAAGACAAAGAGGGACGATCAAAAGAGTGGGAACATCGATATGAAGCGAAGAGATTTACATATACATTTAAGATGATATCTGTATTGTATATCGTACCTAATTAGGACACTTATAGTATGAGTTCGTATTGTTAATTAATCTCACATACAAAAAACTAGTACAAGTACATACAAAAAAAAAACTACTACAAGAAGTAGGCCTACACACATGCAAAAAAATGTGATTGTATCAGTAAAACAAACTACACTAAACGGTACAATATGTGTATTTAAAAAGTCCTGTAACCTCGCCTGTAACCAGTTAATTCGATCACTGACCAAAGTAACACATGCAGTGTGAAGCAAGACTTATGTAACTAAATGTAAAATTTCAAGATTTTCTCATTAATGTTATTTGTATCGGCCCGTTTGTAATATTGTAACATGCAACAGCAAAACATGTATTTTAGAGATTGAATGAATTGATCGTACGAAGCGTGTGTTTTAAATTAACATTCGAGAGAAACAATAAAGTGTGGCCTTATCCATCAGCAGATCTTAATTTGACATCAAAGCAAATTAATATTACGCCAGTGTCTAGCCAATACCGTTAAATGTTAATGAAACGCCACTTCGAAGAATTGCTATAAGTTAGCCTATATATCTGCCTTGATGTACTTCTAAAAGTGTATATACACTCATAAAAAGAGAATAAATGTTAATTATAGAACTAGTTCGAAGAAATCACGAGAGAGGGACAGTGAGATGTTGGACAAACTGAATGAGTACATACGTTTAAAAAATGTAAAATATCAAAAATCCACGTAACTTTAACTCCCTTGAATTAAAACTGTCTTGGAAATATTAAATATCCGATGGAGACTCATCATTAACTGGAAAAAGCGTCCTCTTCAGGAAAAATTAAACATGTCGATTAATTTTCAAACATGGTTGAAAAACTTCTCAACACAAGCGATTGGCAATAAAAACTTTCATACGTAATTTTTTGTAATCTAATTGAATTTATATGGGGTACATTATAATTAGTATCTATCGAGAATATTGCTTAAGACTAACCTAGTGGATTCTATCGTTTAATAAGAGTTGACATAGAATTAGACGTATCGCTTGTAATATCCACGACCAATTTTATCGTCTGGCTATTTTAAAACAATCTTGAAATGAATTAATTAAAAATAACCACAGTCTATAGGTGTACCGGTAGTTCTAAGAAGACGTCTTATAGTTGACTATTTATCCCTGCACTGAAGCAACTGAAAGTGACATGCAAATTAAGCCGCACGTCGGGGAGGGACGGAGGGAGGGGGATTGGAGCAAGAGTTTGACAAGACAAATATCTTCTCCACTCTTTGTCTGGACCACAGAAACTGTCGGACAACTGTCGGACATAGGCCTACAAGTCAGTACAGATATTATGCCAACGTGTACAAAAATAACTCGATTATCTTCCAGTCTTCTCAGACCTCACTGCATGCATTTCTGAAATCTCTTTTTGAGAGCGAATGCGAAGTGTGTGAAAGAGAAAAAAAAACAGAGAAAAATCATAAATCGTTCGAAATGTACTGGAAATAAATTGAGAAATTGAAAGTAAACGATAGCTTCCAAGGAAACGGTTTATAGAAAGAATATTTTGAAACTTGAAAAGTAACTTATAGAAATTAATGTGAGTTCATTGCGAATAGTCAACAATAATTATTCTTCATGTGCACTCTTTAAGTATGCAATATACCCCAGAGTCGATAACGTGGCTGAACTACTTTATCGACTCTCTGATTATACCGAGAGTAAAAGCGTACATATTAACAGAAACAGCGATAATAACTCTTTGCACCGTCAATAAAGCCTGGGAAATATAAAACGCTCATGTATATTAAATGAAGGATATTAAATATGGTGCAAGGTATGAGCAGTAGTAAAATTATATCATTACTGGTATATTCGTGATTTACTTTTAGAAATAGTAATAACTGAAAAATATACTTTCTACCTTTACAGACATAAAAGTGGAATAATGTTGTGTTATGAAAATATGTCTATAGTTGTTTTAGAATAGATATACCCCAGCCAGTCCCCAGTTAAATACATTCATAGGCCTACCATATATGCCTAAATCCAATGGGTATAAGAATTGAATCAATATTAAATCTCAATCCAAACAATAAAAAAAACGGTATCAAGATATGAGTCGCGTTGTGAGGGAAATTGAAATACAAAAAATACATACATAATAGGTCTAAATATATACTAAACTGCAAAATGCGTTTCGTTGAAACTAATGCATCTTGTCTATTCGGCAGGTAGGAAAACGTACATTTTCATTATTTTGTATACACAATTTGTCTTTGATTTCTTCACTACCATGCATAAGCACTAGACTCTAAATTTGGCATGCGTCTAATCAACAATGAATGACTGAAATAGAAATAACGTTCTAAATATATTGCTTTTGTTTACCCAATTGTTATCAAGTCGAAAACTACATTTCTATGGTACTGTCCATAAATGTAATAACAGAGAGATGCAATTTATTACGTGAATTTCACGTAATGAATGTGAAGCTTCAAATGACAGCACCTATGACACGGGTGCATGTCATGTTGTGACAGCCTTTCCAAACCATCCGCAAACCAAATCCTTTTAAATAACTTCTTTTTCAACACATACACTACTCGGTGGACATTTGCCAACTCTTTCTCTCTCTCACTAGTGTGAAATAGCGAATAATAAATAATGGGTGTTCAGTGATAAATGTCGCTATTATAACACAGTGTATACGTCTGTCTGGACGTAAGGATCACAACACGAGTGCGTGAGAGAGAGGATGATAATATAGGTGGGAGAAAGAGGGAGAGAGAGATACAAGGCGAACTAGTGCGCTCAGGGGGCTCAAAACATAACGGCGGTAATTTCCATATTATTAGAGATCAAAGTGCCAATAATTGTATTTAAAGATGTTGTTGTTGTTGTTGGATCAAGTTTTGGTTATAAGAACAGAGATTGTGTAGGCGAGGCACTTGACAGCGCAGAGTATGATAACTTAATATTTTATAGAAAGAAAAAAGCTTGTAGGGCCTACATTCAAATCCTGAATTAGATATCATCGAATGTTCAATAATTCAACAAAGTAGAAACCTCCTGCAACGTTATTATAATTCTAAGACTATAGTTGAGTGTTTTACAGTTGATACGAAAATTTGAATCAAATTACAATTGCTCATATATAAGTTTAAAAGTTCAGCATTTCTGATTATAATGGCATGCATTATATAATTGTACAATGCCAGATGTTTTAACGGTTGTGTTAAGAAATTAGTATTTTTCATCTCATTTTCATTCAATCGCAAATGCTTCAGAATTGTAATTAAAATGAAATTTAGAATAATAATCGAGAATGATAGTTCATTGTTCAACATTCACGACATAATATAGACTATTTATCAGCAATTATGAAGGCACACTACCTAGGTATATTGTTAAATTCTATTAAAAAATATTATTCAAAAGATATTATTTACGATAGTTTACTTTTTCTCTTACCAATGGCTGATGAAAATTATGTTTCATGCTGTGTGACATGGGTTTACAAACGTAGCTTTTAAAACGTGTTTTTCAGGATCTTATAGTCCTATATAGGCATTTAGCCGTTTGAATTGTTCAATCCAAGTTAACCAAAAGACATAAACAATAAAACCGAACCACAATGTTGGAAAGTTTACTACAATCAACTCAAGAGAAAAAATAATAATAATACCGGCAATAATAATAAAATAATTGCTCAATTACGAGTGAAGTTGGTTACCCCTGTCCATGTACAACTCTGACAATGTTGAATCTTCGTGCAACGTCAACTGTAAGAAGCAAAGACCGCTCGAAATCCCATCTCTCAGCCAAGTCGAGCCAAGCTGAGCCTACCATATGGTCACACTTGAGATTAAATGGGGCTTTACCGATTAAAATTTCTAGCTTTCAAGTTTTTTCAACATACTCTTTTTTTATTGCTACTGAATAATCACCGCGCTAGATGAAACTCTTCTCGAATAATGAATCGAATGTCGAGACCACCCCAGATGTTTTTCGAGGCTCGAGCTCCACCACGTATATATTGTTCCTGACGTTGACAATAAGTCCACTCTAATTAAATAATTATAATGACATTAGTTGGAATAAGTCAATATGGAGAGATATACTTCTAAATTTCGTTGTTTTAATTATTAATACTATATGAGTCGAGTTTGAAACTACAGTATAGAAATAAGAACGAATAGGAGAGTTGGACGTCCAAAAGAATTAATGGCAGATGACTGTAATGGAGAGAGTTGAAAAAAATGAGAGATTCGGAAATAAACAGAAGATAGATGTTGGTGATAGATGAAGATGAAGAGAATAGAAAATGAAAACATAATTAGTTGAAAGAAGAGAAGAGAAGTGCTGAAGATAAAGAGGATGAAGAAACAATAAAACTCAGGTCGGAACTAGCAAGACACCGAGTTTAACGAGGACTGGCCCAGAGTTGCAGGGTACAGCAGCCTCTGGTCCAATAATCAGTCCATGCAATAATATTGGTTATCTGTGTATTGGAAATGATAATAAAAATCAGTTTAATTGGACATAACTTTCAAGCGATCAGACGAAACCAAGTTCGAAATGTAGCATTAAACATCAATGTAGTATGGATGAAAACAACCATTAAATTAAAAACTAATGACCCATGATATTCATAGAAATTGATACAGCTAGACCAGGTATTTTCACGCACAGCAGGTCTACTGACAAGCGCAGTGTTTCGACTGTTTGATAGATTAGATTTTTCATTCGAGTTTATTCAAGATATTCCTAAATCTAACCCAACAGTGCAGTAAACCCATATAGTTTTCAATTCTTTCAATTTTTATTTTCAGCTCAAATTTTTCAATATGTCTGAAATCATTTGAATACCGTATTGAAAATCTCAAATTTTAAAAGACGGCACAAAAAATGGAAAAGAATCATTTTTCAAAATGGCTGAAATGTTCCACTGGGACCAGTTTTATTAAAGAATGCACTCATATAGGATCTGATACCGTACGATGAAAACAGGTACATAAAAACTCACAACTAACGTAGTTCAATTACTACGCTGAGGAGGGAGGGAGGAGGGGGGAACTCGTCAAATAGTATGATAGCGACTGTTGATCATAACTTATAGTCAGAAAATAACTTCTGTCTGTATAAATATGCTGAGTAATAACACGGTATTTATAAATATAGCCAAACACTATTACTACATAAAGACCTATTAAATCTATTATACAACACGACATTCGAAATCTTCATGAAAACGAAAGTCAAAACAAGTTAGTTAGCTTCTTTGTGCGTTTATCACATCTATACTCACCTATTAGCAACACTAAACTACGAGAAACAATTTGCACGCTATTCCTATAACTTTATAATATCTGCATGCAGAAGACTTCACTTACAGCCGCTCTGGGTGACTGTATAATAGCCGGTTACAAAGTACAGACAATTTCGACTAATCTACCGCATTTAATTATCTGTTGTTGCTGATATACAGTTGCCTCTAATCATAGATCCGACACAGAGTGACAACTAGGTGGACCAGTATTCAGTTCGAATACAATAAGAGCGAAGCGTAAGGTTAGCGGAGATAGATTATGATATGCATTAGAAGAGATTCAGCGACGCCCGCAGGATGGGTTTCTAACGCCCATCTTTCCCTTGACATGTCGGATCACTGACTATATCTTACGGTCTACTTACTTCAAGTTATTTCATTACTCCCTGTTCATTTTCGTCCCTCATCTCACTTATTTTAGCTATTTCAGGTATGATAGTATACGGTAGATACAATGAATGATGAGGACTAACCACTTTTAGCTATAATGAAACGTATCAAGAGTAAAATCACGTCTGTCCGTCCGTCTATATAATGAAAATTGAAAGAATCTGTGGCGAATAGGTTATAAGTAAGAAATAATAGGATAATTGACAAGAATACGTTTTATTAGACTACTACCTGATGTTAATTTTGTTTGATTAGGGTTTAATTGATTTGATGAAGTGTTGATATTTAATATATATAGGCACGTCCATGTTCATTCCTTCATGATATAGGTAGATGAAGTGGTGCATTCTTCTCAACACCACATTGTAATGAGGCCAATTCAATTCTGAAAACTGAATGTATACAGATGGAGACAAATTTATAAAGAAAACTTCAGAGACTTTGAAATATGAAAGAGGCATTTAATTTCAATATATTTCAAATTGAATATTTATTAAAATATATATATATAATATATATATATAATATATCATGGGCTAATATATATTTATGATATATATTATAATATGTTTATTGAATATATTTAAATATTCATTGGGAATCAAGAAAAGAATTTCAACTTCTAAAATAGGTACGGTAACGGTAATCAATTGGATTTTCGGAGAGTGATATGTATTTGGTAACCACGATATTTTTAGATTCTATTCAAGAAAATATCACCATGCAAAGATGAATATCAAGACTATCAAGATTCAAATGAAGATTTACATGTCTACGAATACGATATTTCATTGACACATTTTGTAATGTAGTTTATTGATTTTAAATTTTTTTTAAACTTTGATATCACAGGTACCAAAGTGAAATATTAGTTGAAATAATTTCTGTATGATTGACGAATCGAATAATAAAAAATCTTTTGAAATTTGAAATTATATTCAACGGTAAATTCATTAATTCTTAAGGCTGTGGCTATCACGTCCGCAAAACTTGAGACACGATATGAAAACTGTGTTTGTAGGAGTTTTAGGCCTACGTAGAAATAACACAATATTTGTACCTTGTAGATTTATGCATTTGTTTTACCGTTACGGACAATGAAAAACACGATAATTTCGTTATGATAAAAATCGAAAACTCGTCACTCAATTGGTATTTTATTTTCCATAATCTGATGTTCAATGTTTATTCAGCTGAACAAGTTACCGCTGAAGAGAAGTCAATAACCATGGCAACGAGTGTAGGTACTGAAGGCCTACATTTCAAGACAACGCAATTGTTTTCACATGTAAATCTA
Organism: Brachyptera risi; assembly: GCA_964007535.1. Lineage (NCBI taxonomy): Eukaryota > Metazoa > Arthropoda > Insecta > Plecoptera > Taeniopterygidae > Brachyptera > Brachyptera risi. The sequence continues at coordinate 61,818,698 of OZ023326.1, forward strand.
GTCAGGTCTCAAAACACTTCTAAAACGTGCGAAGATTACTAATTACAGCTCATTATATAAAAGATGCCGACAGACAATTTGTTACCGATATCCCAGACAATATAGTTAATAATATGCTGTACGGAAAGCAGACCTGTCCTATAGAAACTGTCGTCTAATTCCAATCAACTGAGTAATTAACGAAAACAACAACTAATTTATGCAAGGGAGCGTTCATCTCATACTAATGTATAATGGTAAACCGATAGGTGTATTTACATCATGCCCTTCTGAGAGTACAATCATATTACGTAGGAAATATAAACCAATTCATAAAAAAAAGGTGAACAAAAGAAAATCTGGAATATTTACAAAATCACAAATTTTCTCAAGTACGGGCTAACATCATACTCGCGCCTTTCACAGTTGCTTTTTCACAACGTTATTCATGGCAGGACAGGTATAGTTACGCCAAATTGCAACGTAATGGCTGGATTGATTTTAACCAAAAACAATATTACTGATATTATTATAATCTAGGACTAATAATATATGGACTACTAATAATATCTAGGAATATTATAATCTAGCTAAGGTCCTATAGTTATAATCTTGCTGTGAAGAATAAACAAACAAAATCACACACACAGAAGTACTATCTAGTTCTCAACATAGCTATAAATTTGAATCTACTCACGGATAACGAAATACCGGTAATAGGGTCGTTGGTGCTTATAACAATTCTTCCCTATAATCTAGTAATGCACGTTCCCTTCCCAAATTCTTTGGAACAACCAGACCAGCGTGTTCATAACCCCAGCACATCACAATCATCTCATTCTCAAAACACAGGCCATGGCGTGATGAACGCAATTTATAATAAACTTTACAAAAAATGCACATATTCCAAGCTTAATTAACCATCAAAGGACGTTCGTAAAAAAAATCAAATTCCCCGAAACAAAAAAACCGTACACACCACATGGAGCCTCTTTTTTAAACCACGAAATGATAACCATAAGTAAGTAGAAGTATTAACATGGCCATGCTTTATATCATATCCTGACAGACACCATTAATAACGATATTTTTAACCCTCTATTAGCATCTCTCTAGGCTTGTACATCACGTGCTCACTTGCAATGCAATTGTAATGCATCATGACGTAACAATAAACAATGAGATGAAGATAATCCTGTTTCGATTGTAGACGATCCAAACTTGGGACGAACTTAAGAGCGCATCGTACTGCATTGTTAGTGGTATTGATCGGTTTTCTCATTTTAAATATTGTTCACCGGTACAAAAATGTTAACACATTTGATTTAAATATTTCTTTACTAATTTCCTTGAAAGAGATTCAAATGTGTAATTAAACATTAGACTGATACACATTTAGTAAGCGAAATATCACAGTTGATTGATGAAAATAACTTTTCAATATTAAAAGATCAACATTAGTGATTGAGTAGAGCAATAGTAGTAGATTCAGTAGAAAATCGGTCTTAACGGTTGTAGATAACGGTTAAATGTCATAAAGACATACAATATAGCTAAAATAAGTACTTTGTCAAGATACTGGTAGTGGTGGACCTATATATTTGCGTGGAAATTACGATCTCAATTGGTTCAACTGTTTTTATAAATATTATTATGCTGGTTTTGAAAATTTTAGCAAATCACAGATATACGATATATTTTGCCGTTCTCAAGTTATCTTGAAGAAACTGATTGCCTCTCGTAAGCTCTTAACGGTTGTTGTGATGTCTGTGATTGATCTGAACTGTATGTATACCTTATTAAGCACACAAAGCAAGCTTAGCACGCGCTTTCATCTCTTATTTAGGTATTATTTGTAGTCGAGAAAACAACCGGCCTAAAACAGCTAACCTGAAGCTATAAGTCTATGTTTTCTCGATGAAAAATACTTTTCATTATATTATAAGGGGTATACAAGTTGCGTGTGATCGACCTTTAAAGTGAATAATAAAAAGGGCATCATTATCGTTTTGTTTGGACTTGATGAGTGATGTAAGTACCGGTATTAGCACTGCCATTACTTCTACTGGTACGGGAGAATATAAACCAGGTTCCACTTGGTTAGGACTTCAGAAATTCCAATATTTGGGTACGATACGTATAACAATCCAGTTCATGTAACACTTTATTGTGACAAATCTGTTTACATTACTTTTGCTTGGAATTTAATTTGTTATAACCATTATTATACTGTCCTGTATCTGTAGCTTTTTAATACATAGTTATGTGTTTATATCTACCAATTACAATTACATCATCCATAAATATTCATTTCAATCAAATATCAGGCTGTAAAACGTAAGAAACAAGATTCACCTACGTCTGTTCTTGTAGAATATATATTCTATGGTTAATATTTTTCAATTTCCAAATATATTAACATCAGTAATTTTGTGTCACACTGTATCAAATCATTTTCAAAGGTTGGTGTCGTTTTGGTTGGGGTTAGTAGTCAGGTTAGTGTCCTCAACCTCGGATCTGTCGTACCGAGTATAACAAATTTACGTTAACACTAATCATTAATCAAATTTAGTCCAATTTTTTCTATAATCTCGTCTCTATACAATTTCGCGTATCTTTTAATAATGAGATAATAATCCACCCAAGACAAACAATAGATATATGTGAACAGGAACAGGCTACATATAAACCTATATTCAATATTATTATGTACTTACAATCGCTCTGCATCTGTGGGCAAGTTCCTCGGTACTTGTGTCAAACCCTTGTGCGAGCAATCTATCGCAAGGCCAGTACACGTACAAGCCCATGGACACCTCGTCAGCTCGGTCAGTTGAGGCCCAATCAAACCTCCCCCGATATGGGGTACACTCAACACGTCGTTCCCACTTGTGGCTGACCCGTAACCCAACAATAATAACAACAACATCACAGCCGACTTGGCCATGGTCGTTGACACGTCAATGCGAGAAATCACACAGTTACACAAGTTAATATTTAGCACGAAACACTAACGGAAGATGTGATTATGAAGAATACACATAAACATGGTGATTTCTACCATATACAAGGGTTGTTGAAGCACATACTAAAATTACTATAGATAAAACACTAACAATAACACTAATCACACGTAAATGGCTTATCTTATATAATATAATTTAATAAAACACGAAATAGACGTGAAGTTATAAAACTTCCCGCACGAATGTACGTAATAAAACACGCGGACGTGTATGCAGAGGGATGACACGATGAGAGAGATACGTAGAGATAGTATGAACTTGTCCGGATCACGGCTCTCGTCCGACTGAGGCTCGCGAGAAAAGAGCTGATCTACGCACGACTGGCTACGAAGACGACGCAGACCAGACCGCTCGGCGCTGATCGTAACTAGACCCAAGGCGTACAGAGCGCCGAATAGCGTACTGAGACTTCAGAAAGGGTAGCTAGCTGTTGGGTAACGTGACCATGGAGAATAAGATATCGAAAACTAATTACTTTGATAGTGTTTTGGTGTGGAGTCCAGGGGTTGATTTCTACACATGCGTGCCGTACTTTACTTCATTCAACTTGGGTTTAATAAGGAGTCAATGACGTGGTTACTTCGAGGGGTAAACAACTAGTAAATTTGGTGTACACCTGATTTCAGATTTCAAGGGATTTCGTGGGAGATTTCACGGGATTTCAAGAAGATTTCAAGGGATTTCAGGAAGATTCCATGACAAGTGTACACCAGATTTCAGGAGTTGTTAACCCCTCGGGTTAATTATGGTGCTGGTTTGTTTTCTTTAACGTAGAATTAATGTGATTAAAATAAGTGACGCGATATTATATAGGGCTAGACTACTTGTACCCTAAAAAAAAGTAAGAAGGTTGTTTACCAACTATATAAAGTTTGGTAACTGATAATAAAGAAACTGCAACTATAAACAAGTGCTTTTGTAAGATTCAGTTGTGTTACTACTTTCTAATCGTATAATCTCGTCCTGAAAAATAATTTAATCTCAACATACCACATTTATGACAACATAAAGTTGCTATTTGTGTTTATTATGTTGGTACTTGGTATATACAGACTCTTTATTGTGTATATCCAATTAGTAATTACTAATGTATTACAAATATATTACAATAATAGACAGCTCAACGGCAGTTTTCTATTCACCAGTAAAAGTATGACAACAGAATGATCTTCTAAGTGATAGCAGCCGAAATGTATTAAACTACCAACAACAAAAAGTCGTTTTTATTCAATCTTATTGTTGCAATTTGCGCACTCTTCTTTTCTACTACTTTTCATTAGTAGTTCAGTTTGACACCTTCAACGTACCTGCAACTCTAAATGGACGGTCGTACATTTGTAACCGACCACGCGATACAACTTGGCTCTTCGCTTTCACGGGTGCGCCTGCAAGCCCGACGTAGGCACGCCCGCATTACACACTTACTTCAAACCAACAATAACACTCATAGCTAGTGAAACGTTCACTTTGGGATCAAAAGACAGATTGATTAAGTTTAATAAAAGTGCTACATACACTGTATATATTTCACAAGTGTGAAATAATATTATTGTTAATGAATGGTTTCAAACTAATTTACATCTGCTTTTTGTTAATGGAAACAAGTGATCATTGCCCGAGAGACTTATTTCAAAGTGGAAGATATCAACATTCGTGTGTTTTGTTTACTCTTAATACCAATGCTAGAAATGTCCGGATATATATCACAGAAACGATTTTTACTTATAATGTGTTCCGGACTTTTTGGAAACTGAAAGACTGTAATCTGCGGCGGAAATTCATGGTCAGCACAGTCCTGGTGTTGAAGTGGTGTGGTCATTGGTTATAAACATTCAAAATGGGGTGGTAAAATCGCCCTTGTGATGCCCCGTCCAAACGATCCTATCTTTCATCCACAGCCTTAATTTGGGAACAATGATTTTGTATCAAGTTTCGATGTTATTGAAAAGAAAAAAATATTATTATATGTTTTCATAGTAGGCCTATTGTAACTAGAAGAGAATATAAGTATTATTTGTGATCGATCATACCATCACAAATTCCGAAAGGCAAGAGTGATGTAGAATGCGTCACATTCAACAAACTGTATATAGTAAAATCGTAAGCTTAGAGATCATGAATAATTCAAAAATTTATGTTGGATGAAAGAAATCTTTGATCTTTGAATTCTATTGATCTTTAATATAATTATTTTTCTTCGATTCTCCCTACCATCTGAATTTCAATTCCGAGTTATATTTGTTACACACTATTCCTCTTCATTTTTGTTTTCAATACTATTTACTGTATCATTTTATAAATCTAAATTATTTATTCGAATAGTTATCAGAAGAGTTTCAAAATTTTGTTACAAAATGTGGTGATATCTCAGTTTGAAATTGGATTCAGGTTTCTTATTGATATGTGATTGGCTGAAATGATAAGACGACGAATCACGATATCACAATTTAATTGAATATATGACACGCCAAATCCAAATTTGAATATCTGTGTGATATTGTATGATAGGCCCATTATTTGAATCTTAAAAATAACATAGCTGGCCTATAGCTCTCGAACATCCATCTTCATGATGAAACACAGCCAATATCACGTTCCTATAAACATATATGTTTATACTTATATTCATTTATTCATTTCCATATTTATTTCCATATAAATAGTTTATAGTATAGTACAAACATCAAGATAAGAGATAACTATTTGCCATTTTCTCAGGATTCGAGTTCAACTGAAGGCATGGATTGCCGTAAACTTCCATCCCCTATCAACTCTTATTCGTTTCATTTTCACCCCTTCATATATATATATATATATATATATATATATATATATATATATATATATATATATATATATATATATATATATTATATATATATATATATATATATATATATATATATATTCTTTTTTAAATGGATACATTTCTTTCGGTAACTTGTGCAATATATATGATGAAACTCGAGCAAATCAGTTTGAGTTTCATTACATATTGCAGCACAAATTACCGAGAGAAATGTATACAGATATCATTACTTGTGAAAACTTCTCTCTCTCTTTATATATATATATATATATATATATATATATATATATATATATATATATATATATATATATATATATATATATATATTTATATATATATATATATATATATATATATATATATATATATATATATATAAATATATATATATATATATATATATATATATATAAATATATATATATATATATATATATATATATATATATATATATATTTATATATATATATATATATATATATATATATATATATATATATATATATATGTATATATATATATATATATATATATATATATATATATATATATATATATATATATATATATGTATATATATATATATATATATATATATATATATATATATATTCATATATTTATACACGTAATTACGGTACATGATGCATATTAGGCCTACTGTGCTTGATCTAATGGTTTACTTCATCTGAAATAATGCAGGCTAATTCTACAGCCATGCGAGACTAAATGTATAATACTAGCTGAAGCCTCAACAGTTATATTGTACATAAAGTGGAACAGGAAATTAATTTTGTTGGTTCCACAAAAGTTTGTCAATTTCGAATTATAAGATTATTTTACAACAGCCATAAAAATAAGTTTCAATGCATACATACACATAATTACAATACCGGGGATGAAGTTTTTAAACCAGAATGATTATTGTAATAATTGAATATCATCCCCCCCCCCTCCCCCATGCAGACTACACAGCATAACACGAGGGGAGAACAAAGCTTACGTAAACTGACTTTAATAGAAACCGATGGAAGTTTTTAATTTGCCCTTTTAATGACATTATCATTGAATGATACCTCGCTACCTATCACAAGCAATTACTTTAGACGGGAGGGGCATTACTGGTCATACACCACTGAGCTTATTGTTTGGATGTACATTATAATGGCAGAAGTGGCAAGGAGTGAAAAGGTTAGTACGGTAGTACCAGCTACTACAGCCTTATCCGTTAAGAGTGCACTAGAGTAAGCTTGGCAAATCATCAGTTTTTTGGTGACACATGTGACATTTCGCAAGGTAAAATTCTATAACAGTATAGAAACACAGATATTTCATTAGATTGAATTTGCATGAAAAAACAACATATACAAACATATTCAACATATATCATACAATATACACAGGTATACATACAGCCAAACACATTATTTTTTAGCTGTCTTATTTACCTTTAAAATGTACGTATTTCAAGCCTATAGAGTATATACAGTGATCATTTTAATGCATATCGATGGTATTGAATGTATAGAAGAGATTTGTATTGATATTTAGATTTCTTATACACTCCAAAAATGATCACTCAAAAACTGAAACTTTGCTAAAAAGATTATGTTGATAAAATTACAGTTTCTTGGTAATAACTACCGAAAAGTAAGCTCACGAGATGGAAAAAATAAAAGTTTGGTGGAAAGAAATATTTTCAGATTTCAATCTCATTTTAATATCTATTTAATACATGGCCCATAATTTTCTAGGATCAACTTCAAACAATTATATGTATTGTACTCAATTGGTAGAATCACAGATAATCAATATTATTTGACAAGGTGCATGGTCCTCCAAGAACTGGGGCAGTCAAATTAGAAATCGGCCAGTTCCGATTCCCCATCCCATTCTCCGTCCGAACTCGGAACTACTTTTTACTTCTCTCTACATACTACTAAAATGAAGTATATTTTTTTCATTGAACCAAATAAAATGTAGCATACATGAATTATTACAAATGCTAGTAGAAACTGCATATATATATATATATATATATATATATATATATATATATATATATATATATATATATATATATATATATATATATATATATACTCAAAGTCCTGAAAGAGCTTACCACCTACAACACAGGTCTTAGGCTAATAACCAAACGTATGTATAAATCTAAATTTAAATACAACGTATACGTACATTTAACAGCTATTTATTTAATAGAATATACATGGAGTGCGAATATATAATACACATTGTTTTCGACTTTTAGTGTGTTTATAATGTCAGTTTACTTTTTCCATGTTGCTTCTTAAAATAGATTGATCGACCACTATAAGTGACAGCAACCGTACAATATGAAAAACTAAATGAAATAATAATAATAATGAATTAAATGAGAATGAATATTGAGTTAATCAATGGAAGTGAATAATGAATATAGCTTGTACAGTCCCACCGTTGTGTAGGTATTCAAATATCTATGATTCTAACCAAATTAAAATTACATTATTTGATCCCGTTGAGTAAAGATCCCCAGAACAGAGATAGACCTATTTCCTTCACAACTATCAACAGGCGCTCTTAATACTCTGCAGAATGAGTTAATTCCGTGAGATAATCTAATGGAACGTTGTTGTAGCATTTGACTAATTGGTATTGAATTCCTTCACCTTTGTACCCAGCTCTAAATGATTAACACTGGACTCTACATGTAGAGTGCAGGTATGTAGCTTTAATTGTATTACATCCGTTAGACTTACACCTTCATGTAACTTGACACGTAATGATCTGGCTCACAGTGGATATAGAAACCACAAAATAGACTGAAACAACATCATCTATAGATACATTGGTACATATTTAGAGAATTAAATGTTATATTTTAATGTAGCCTAAGCCAATATGTGAACACTACATTTGATAGTACGTTGTATGCAGAAGAGGTAGGGTGAGTGAATTTGTAATATTAAAAATAAAAAATACGATTGAAAAAAATGTGATTGAACCTTTCTCTACCTCCCTCCCTCTCTCTCTCTCTCTCTCTCTCTCTCCCTCTCTCTCTCTCTCTCTCTCTCTCTCTCTTTCCCTCTAGTTCATTCTCATATATATAGCCATCAAGGCGGGTTCTTGAGCATGTGTTTATTGAAGAAAGGATTATTTATATTAGGTGGGAATTCTCCAACGGTTAACCTCCACCTTTTTACAGATTAACAAAAATGAAATACAATACGGTCTACGTACCCACTCATTATATTGTGATTTATTGAATTCCAATATAAGTTACTATGGTATGAAAGACACAATGAAATCCATAGAAAAAAAAAACACTTGAAACGTTCCAATATATAAAAACCCTAACTAAAAGAACAGCCGCAATTGATTGACTGTTGTTCGATAGCATTACAGGAATAAGACGTGAGACGATAGGGAAAGAACATTGCCATTTGATAATCCACTTCAGAATCAAGAAGTATACTAAGCAATATAGGCCTACACAGAACACAGAACAGTATTAAATCCTCGATTCTATAGAGTATATATACAGTTACATACCTTACTGAAAATACAGAGTACAGTATACAAATTATTCAAATAAGCGTGGGCGTCGGAACACTTCGAAAGATGGGGGGAGGTAAGACCAACCTTACATAGTTCAACTAAGGCGTCACACGATGGTGGCCGGGGGAAAAGGGGGGGAGGGGGCATGGGGTGCGGGTAAAACCCTCAATAAGGTACGTTTTCTTTATTTGTATCGTGTTTGAGGTTTTCTAAGTGTTTTAAGAAAAACTACAGGTTTGAATGAACAAAATGCAATAATAATTTTAAAAGTGTCATCAATCTATCTTTGAAGTTAGAGATATGAAGGTTGTGGTTAGTGATACATTTCCATACAATCTTTCTTTTCGAACAATTCCGTGTAATCTTCCACGAACTAAATGAAAAAAATGCTTCTACGTGAAATTTGCTTGCTTTTATCACTGAATTCGTAATTTCGTGAAAAATATGATATTGAGCAATTCAATGGACACCTGAAAAAAAAACTCAAAACCCCAAACCATAAATTATGTCATCTTGACCAAATAATAGTTCTTGAAATAAATCTGTTGTTTTTCAAGTACTAAATACTTTCCACAAAAAGTGAATTTTTCGACTAGATTTCATTTCAATGGACGATAACTTATTGATGAGCGTAGCGAAGTCTCCATCCCACTCTTATAGGGCTTTGTCTGTGTGTGTTATTTTTTTTTTTTTTTTTTGTAAGCACTCCACAGGTCGCAAGGGTTGACTAATCAACATGAAACTTTTTTTGTACACGCAAACTCATCCAACTTAGAACTGTATAGTTTTTGGGATGAATCAGTCGGACCGATTTTGAGAATCATCATCTCAAAGTTTCTAAAAACCCCATAAGATTTGGCTGGGCAGAAAATGTTGAAAAATAAAATCTCTCCAAATGGAATGAAATTCTCTCTAAATGTGTATACATGAATTTTACACATTATTACGATTTTTTAAGCAATTCTGATCAGTCGTTTTGAAGAAAAAAAATAAAATGACTGATAATATTCATTGATGAGCGTAGCGAAGTCTCCATCCCACTCTTATAGGGCTTTGTCTGTGTGTTTTTTTTTTTGTTTTTTTTTTTTTTTTGTTTTTTTTTTGTTTGTAAGCACTCCACAGGTCGCAAGGGTTGACTGATCAACATGAAACTTTTTTTGTAGACGCGAACTCATCCAACTTAGAACTGTATAGTTTTTGGGATGAATCGGTCGGACCGATTTTGAGAATCATCATCTCAAAGTTTCTAAAAACCTCATAAGATTTGGCTGGGCGGAAAATGTTGAAAAATAAAATCTCTCCAAATGGAATGAAATTTTCTCTAAATGTGTATACATAGATTTTACACATTATTACGATTTTTTAAGCAATTCTGATCAGTCGTTTTGGAGAAAAAAAATAAAATGACTGATAATATTCATAAAATATATCATAAAAATTATGACAGAATTAAGTTGTCGAGATTCACTGCTTTCTAGATTCAAGAGTTGACCAACAATGAAGTATTTTTTATATGCGTCAAGGTGTGTAGAATACCAGAGTCAATGAAGTGGCAAGAGTAGACCTTCTTCAACGACTTTTATAGCTTATTCAGATATCAAGGTGTGTAGAATACCAAAGTCGATAAAGTAGCAAGGGTAAAACGATTTCAAGGACTTTTATACCTTATTGAGATATCTCGCTCATCTTACAACGCATATTTCGCGTTTGACTAGTAAAATATATCATAAAAGTTGTGACAGAATTAAGTTGTCGAGATTCACTGCTTTCTAGATTCAAGAGTTGACCAACAATGAAGTATTTTTTATATGCGTCAAGGTGTGTAGAACACCAGAGTCAATGAAGTGGCAAGAGTAGAACTACTTTAACGACTTTAATAGCTTATTCAGATATCAAGGTGTGTAGAATACCAGAGTCGATAAAGTAGCAAGGGTAGAACTACTTTAAGGACTTTTATACCTTATTGAGATATCTCGCTCATCTTACAACGCATATTTCGCGTTTGACTGGTTTTATTTCATTTATTGGGTTTTCTATACAGTTTGTACACTGTATACAGGTATAGTGAGAATAGAGCGGAAGCCCCGTAACAACATGTGCCACACTACCAAAGTTTTCCAAAGTTTTAACTTTCAAGATTTCTTAGTAGGGTGTACATTTTGGAAAAGATAAACGAACTAATCATTAGACATGGCCAAGTTCAAAAACGGTAGTTCAAAATATTTCACCACTCTCCGTGGAACGGTCACCGGAGGGCAACCGAGGAACGGAATCTTTTAGAAATTTACTGGTTTGTTGTACAATGCTATTTTAGTCTTAATCATGATTGAAAAAATTTGCGTCTCAATTCAAAGGTCAACTGATTTGACATTCACAAGTCACAACATTGGCTTTTCTTCTCAATGCCGTTTTTAAAGACTGAAATTCTTGTTTCGTTTATTGTGTCAGTGAACTTAAATTATTGCATGCAGAGTCGTTTCTCCGTAATGATTGATGATCACAACTACATGAGCGAAAAACTAATATCGGTAAAAAAGATTATATTTATAACAATAAAAATAATATGTCAGCATTCACGACATAACATTGAAAAAAACATCTTAACAGTGAATATCGAAATGGTATTTTCAAATTGCTAATTAAATCACGTCGCAACTAGCCCATGTATGAATCTGAAAACTAGTAACTCTAACTACACGACAAAGAACTAATTACAGCTAAAATCTCGTTTAGCATGGATCAAAAAAATGTCAATCAAAAGGCTAAAATCACTCATTATCACACATTAACCACGACACCGTATTTTCTGGTGTTCTTCGTTTCTCATTGTTCTACGGTGTATTGTTGGGAGCGTATTCATGATTTGAAGATTCACATTGTTTCACGAATGTGGTTTAAATTACTGGAAGAAATGACTAAAAACGAGGCAAATTGCGTAGGCCTACCGATTGAAAGTTGTGAGGACACTTGGACAAGACGCCCAAAACCGGGACGATCCAGATCATGTGCTCCAGAAGAAAATTATTTTTCCATAGAATTATTTTGTACACAGTGGGTTTCAACTAGAACCGAAAAAACAAAACAGTTTGTAGAAATCTTCTTTATTTTCCGCCTTTGCCCCCCCTCCCCCTCCCCTCCCCTTCCCAACCCCTTCTCTCTCCGTGATTCCAACACCACTGCAAATACATACAATGTTTTTTGGGGGTCCGCGCGTTTTGTTAGTTACATAACCATAACGCACTTTCATTGAGATGTTTCTGAGTCTTCAATTAATACATATTTTATTTATTGCGTTTCCAGATTATATTGGAACATTTAGTAACACATTTTGACGATTTTGTAGTTTTTTTTTACTTCAAAAATAGTTTTCTGATCAAGTTGGCAGCTGCTTTCCAAAGGAATTGTATTTGTGATCTGGAAATCCTTATTCTTATAGCATAGTGTGTTAATTTACGTATATCATACTGTAGTTGTGTAGTATGCATAGGAGGTCAGACCTACTATGCATACTACACAACTACAGTATGATATACGTAAATTAACACACTATGCTATAAGAATAAGGATTTCCAGATCACAAATACAATTCCTTTGGAAAGCAGCTGCCAACTTGATCAGAAAACTATTTTTGAAGTAAAAAAAAACTACAAAATCGTCAAAATGTGTTACTAAATGTTCCAATATAATCTGGAAACGCAATAAATAAAATATGTATTAATTGAAGACTCAGAAACATCTCAATGAAAGTGCGTTATGATTATGTAACTAACAAAACGCGCGGACCCCCAAAAAATCTCGTTCTTTCTGCATGTACCGGTGCCGTACAGTAGAATTTAGTCTTCACCCTTTCGCTCATCCTAAAATCAACATAAACATATATGGCTATGGTTATCTGAAAACATGCCATCTCGCTGCCTAAAGACAGTATATCAAAGATTTGTCTATACATACACTTCGTGTATATGCTGCATATTTTGTTATCACTTAGGGCTATACGTGAAATATAAATTATAGCTAGGCCATTATAGCTAGTAATAAAATCAAAATAAAGTGTTGTAATTTTCAATTATATAGGCCTACACCATTATTTCCACCGCTCATATCGCCATGCCTGTAAATAAACGAGCTGTTATAGAAGGCTGTGGGAACCAGTGTGTTTTGCATGTTGGTACCACGTGACCTGGCAATTGGATCGAGGATTAGAGGAACAAGATCCTAGTTGACACCTGGGTAAACTTCATTCCCCCCCTCTCTCTCTCTTTCTCTCTCGCTCTCTCTCACACACACACCGACATATTGTATTCGACATGGAGCCGCTGAAGATAATCACTATTTATGTGCAGTTAAAATGATTTTAATTATAAAAAGCATAGTGGAGATTTACGTTCAATATGGTTTAGGCTAAAGTAGGCTTAGTTTTTATGGACTTTAGTAATAGTTTTTGTTCCCGTCCATTTTCTCTAACCACGTATAGTCCAGACAGCTTGAACATTTTACAACATAAGATCCAGTTGACCTTTTTCGTCCGGTTAAATTGTTGATGAGCGTAGCGAAGTCTCCATCCCACTCTTATGGGGCTTTGTCTGTGTGTTTTTTTTGTTTTTTTTGTAAGCACTCCACAGGTCGCAAGGGTTGACTGATCAACATGAAACTTTTTTTGTACACGCAAACTCATCCAACTTAGAACTGTATAGTTTTTGGAATGAATCGGTCGGACCGATTTTGAGAAAAATCATCTCAAAGTTTCTAAAAACCCCATAAGATTCGGCTGGGCGAAAAATGTTGAAAAATAAAATCTCTCCAAATGGGATGAAATTTTCTCTAAATGTGTATACATGGATTCTACACATTATTACGATTTTGTAAGCAATTCTGATCAGTCGTTTTGAAGAAAAAAAATAAAATGACTGATAATATTCATAAAATATATCATACAAATTGTGACAGAATTGAGTTGTTGAGATTCACTGCTTTCTAGATTCAAGAGTTGACCAACAATGAAGTATTTTTTATATGCGTCAAGGTATGTATAGAATACCAGAGTCAATGAAGTGGCAAGAGTAGAACTACTTCAACGACTTTTATAGCTTATTCAGATATCAAGGTGTGTAGAATACCAGAGTCGATAAAGTAGCAAGGGTAGAACTACTTCAACGACTTTTATACCTTATTGGAATATCTCGCTCATTTTACAACGCATATTTCGCGTTTGACTAGTATACAATAAATATAAACATTTTGAACAAAAATAACGAACTAAACGTTAAAGACAAAATCAAAAAAAGTAGCATCGACTTTCGACTCATCGTCTAGGATGAAGTGAAAATAATCACAAATTTGTTGCATATGAATGAATTTTCATTGTAATGTTCCAATTGGAATTAAAATTGAAAAATAAAATACATCTGTCTTTACAAGACCTTCAAAAGTAAAATGGTGATATTGATCATAATAAAGCCAAAGTTAAATAATGGCACAGAATTACTATGCTATGCTGATTCATCGAGTTCCTATCTTTATTCTCGTTAGAGGGAATGTGACATTCTAAATGATACATACCATTTTAGAAAATATCAAAAAAAGTCATAGAAACAAGATAAATAACTTACAATATGATCAAAAATACTCTCCAATAGGTATATATCAGTGGAAGTAATAAATGATCAAGAATAGCAATCTGGCAACGAGAGAGAGAGAGAGAGAGAGAGAGAGAGAGAGAGAGAGAGAGAGAGAGAGAGAGAGAGGCAGAGAAACAGAGAAAGAACTGCTATGACATATAGAATATAGAGTTACATGTAAGAGACAAGAGATGGAGATAAGTAGATTTCAGAGATAGAAAGCTTCTGAGATTGTATAGAAGAATGGACGCGACGCATCAAAGGAAAAACAAACGGACCAATATCGAGCTACATTCACAGTGTGTTCCATCTTTACTGACACGAAACTCAATTCTAACATATACGCATAGATGCGAGACGACAAAAATACCTTTCCTCAGCGTCATTTCTTCGTTTTTACGTGTAATGTTTTATTTTTTATTTCAAATATACCGAAATATATGATTTTACTAATAAATTTGAATTGTGAATGCAAGCCTACTCTTGGGACTGTATATTTATTTATTTTCCTGAACACAAATTACTTGAGTTGATCGTTGTCCCTGATAAACAGTACAGTCCAAGCACATACAGAGTTTCTTTTTGTAATTATAAAAGAAACATTGGATTCTATTTGCATAAATAGATGAGCGGAGCGAAGACTCAATTTACCGTAGGCCCTACTCGAAAAAAACGAACGTTTTTTTTCGTGCTCCACAGGTCAAACTAAAGTACAAATTTAGTTTGTATATAAGTTTTCATGTAGTTCTTTTACATCAATTGAAGCTATAAATAAATCGATTGGGAAAGCAACACGTGTATATTTATATATATATATATATATATATATATATATATATATATATATATATATATATATATATATAGGCCTATATATATATGTATATATATTAATATATATATATATATATACATATATATATATATATATATATATATATATATATATATATATATATATATATATATATATATATATATATATATATATATAGCTTATATTTCGTATAAATATGCCCATATCGTTCATCCAACCACTCATATACGGGGTTTCCTAGTAATGAACGTGTTTGATACACACTAAATTTTTGGAAAATTCACTCGAGGTATTCATTTAAAAGTACACTATTCGAGTGAATTTAGTTTAGTGTTGACTTTAAAGCAGATTAATAACTTATTTTATGTGACGAGTATTCGTAAAAATAGACCTTTTAAACGAAGTGCATTCTTTCTGTTGGTTTTGTCTATAGCTGCAAATGATGATAACGTATACAAAGATAGATAATAAACGAGTTGAATTCTAAAGTGAAAAACTATACATCAAAAATAAATAAAGTTAACTCTCTCAGTCTCTCTATATATATATTATGTAAAAAAGACAAAAAAGAAATCTAGTCGACAAAAAGACAGAGCAAAAAAAGGAAAGAAAAGGAATGGTTCCGCGTTATCGGCTCATTTGCGATGCTCTTTTTTCTTTGTGGGTGAACGCGCCTCGCTCGCTCAGTCGGTAGCGATATTCTTCTGTTGGCATGGTAGATTCGTCTCTATCCCGAGATAAAACACATCTTACTCATCCCAGAAGCCATTTACGTCAAAGCCAGGAGACCGTGTGCAGTGTGCACTCGATCTAGCACTAATGTCTGATGCAATAGCCACTAATGGCTTCAACAACTTCATCAATTGCATTAAAATACAACTACAAGATGGATGACAGATTTAGGAAGTCACACTCACAAACAAATAATGAGAATTCTTTTTTCAGTTGATTCAAGAATATATTTCATAATCATAGAATAATTACCCAGGGGGGAGGGATTATGTAGAAAAAAATCTATGAATAAATTCAAATTTCTACGAAATTTAAGCACACAAATGATGCACTGCACTATCTCAAAGTTTTACATACGAGTACATTGAATGAATCGTTTTGGAGATAAGAATTATTATTCTATCATTCAATTAACATCAAATCAATTTAATTCAATTATATATTATAATAATTATAATAATTATTAATAATTATATATAATTAATAACAATAGCATTAACCACAATTCTATTTTTAGACACATTCGGACAAGAAATGTACGAAAACAGTCTTCTTGATTACAATATGTCATTAAAATTCACATTGAAGAATCTTAAAATTCAATGTGGCTCTGATATTTGACGTCACCAAGTGGGTAATTGTGGTTAATGCTATTCAATTAACTAGCATGATCAACAAGTGAAATCAATAAAACGATTGAAATTATCAATAAGCGAATCAGGAAGGCAGTAGATTCATAATCAAGGTGTGTGTATAGCGTCCAGTAAACTTCTCATTCGTTCATCTTTGTGATTGAATGTTTTAAAAAAATACTACGATAGGTGAGAAAAGTGACAGGAAAATAAATGCACCCTCCATATAATATACTCCGTTGACCAAATGGCTTTAATCTCAGCTTCCTTGCAACAAGCGAATTGGATGCGAGAAGATAAGATAAGCTCTTTCTTGAAAGGCTGTTAGCATTCGATTGGCTTCAATCGTAATTTCTGAGAGCTGAAACTAAAGGACTGCGACTGTATAGTTGAGTGAATCTAGCTGAGTGACTTAGTGGTATTGGCTTTTAGCAAACCGGAAAAAATTGAGGAAGAAGACGTAGTATTGGAGATATAATTTAACAAACAAAAAAGTGGGAAAAACGTTGATGTGAGAATGGCATTAGAGAGATGAGATTTTTAAATATCAAGACGTCTAAGTTATTTTAGTCATTTCACAGCAACGCGATAAGACAGCATTATGGATATAATATTTAAAAATGTAATTTTGGCTCAATATTCCCACCATCGTTTTGAAACTTTTCTAGCTCGAACATCGATAATGATGGCATAAAAAATTTGAGTCGATTAAACGAAAAATCTCGTCTTTGATGAAATCTTTTGAAAGGAAGGAAATTTAAAAATTCTATTCTTGTAGGAATACAGAAATTTCTACTAATTTTTAGATGAGCGTAGCGAAGCTTTCCATTTCACACCCTGAAAAAAAATGGGCTTCGTTTTTATGTTTTTTTTTTTTTTTTTTTTGTAATTATGTCCGCGGCATACAGGTCAGAGAAATAAATCAATCAACTTGAAACTTTTTCTGAACGTTGATGTCATACCAGAATAGGTTGGGATTGTTATTCAGAGGAATCGGTCGGAAGGTTTTTCCGGAAAATAATCGGAAAGTTTGGAAAATCCTCGTAAGAATAACCCGGAGGAAAAATACTTGAAAAACAAGAATTTTTCAAAAGCTCTTAAATTCTCACAGAATATGAAAAATACTATTATACACCTTTTCAGAGATTTTTACAACAATCGAATGAGAAATAATGAAGAAAACGCAATAAACGTGTACATTTTATTGAATATTTGGATCAATTGGTTTTGCAAAGTGTTTATGCGACAGGTTGCAGGTAACTATAAATATCAACAAGTTGCAGGTGAGGTTTTTGAACGTTTGAAGTAAGTCAAGGTTCGTAGATGTAAATTGAGCTGACAAGTTATTTTTCATTCTAGATTGCCATACTTCTAAGCTCATCTCACAACGCACATTCTGCGTTTTCCTAGTTTAGATGAGCGTAGCGAAGTTTTCCATTTCACACCCTGAAAAAAATGGGCTTCGTTTTTTTTTTTTTTTTTTTTTTTTGTAATCATGTACGCGGTATACAGGTCAGAGAAATGAATCAATCAACTTGAAACTTTTTCTGAACGTTGGTGTCATACCAGAATAGGTTGGGATTGTTCTTCAGAAAAATCGGTTTGACGGTTTTTCCGGAAAAAATCACAAAGTTTGGAAAATCCCCATATGATTAGTATTGGGTATACAATGTTCAATGTTCAATTTTATCTGTCTGTTATGAAATTCTCCCAGAATGTTCATATCAGTTTAATACATGTTTCTACTGAGTCTGAAGAAATTTGTATTAGTTGTTTTTGAGAAAATGAATTTTTAGTTGGAAAAAATGACAAACATCGAATTCAAAGTATGTACGTGAAATTAATTGCAAATACATTTTCACACAATATCTATATTATGCTGATACATGATTCTACTGAGTTTAAAGAAATTTGGTTTGGTCGTTTCGATGGAAATACATTTTTATTTTGATAATTGTTTTAATATTGAGTTTAAAATGTAATAATGAATATCAACAGGTTACATGTATTACGGATGATTTCAAACCATTTCCCGACCACTGCCATCTAGAGAGTTGCGAGCAATCTACAGAAGGCTTATGTTCCCTTCACACTGTTGTTGCGCCATTGTGACGTTATACAACATGAGGACAATCACGCTGTGACCATGACAACTGATTGTTACTTTTATTAGAGTTTTATTTCAGATATTCTCGAAGGTATTCTTATTACCTATTATAGGTAATACCTATATAGGTAATATATATATATATATATATATATATATATATATATATATATATATATATATATATATATATATATATATATATATGCTACATTATGACTTATTTGCTATATATGCCATTTGCCATATTTTAAGTTATGCCTTTTTAATGCATAACATTTACATAACACATCATTAATTAAAATATGAAAAGTTGTAAACTCGTCCACTATTACTTCACGTTGGTTTAAGGTCTGTAGATGTAGAATGAGATGACGGAATATTTTTCATACTCGATTTTCATACTTCTAAGCTAATCTCACAACGCACATTCTGCGTTTTCCTAGTATAATACCACCACCATTCAAAACAGCAAGGGACGGGACAGAGTGGTGATCTGAAAATGAAACCTAATTGCCGGTTGCGGTGATAATCCGTCCCCGCGTGTTGAAAATTCCGGCCTTTTCTCATCACAACCCACAGGAATAGGTAGGCCTACATGTAGTTGAAAACTTGATTTTATTTCTAGTCATACGCTATGCATGTTAAAACTACTACATATATAATTTCAATTCATTTTATACAAACCAGTCGAAGGTATTGAAACAGTTTGCGTATTTTGATTCATTATATGAAAAGAATGGAGAGAAATAGAATACCTAGAGCAGAATACGAGAGGTCGGAAATGTGCGGAGATAAAAGAAGAGTGGGGAGACCGAGAGAGAGATGGAAGATAGGAGTGAGAAGAGCTGTTGAAGAAAGAGTAGAGGAAGTTGAGGGCGGTAAATGGTGGGAGAATAGAGAGAAATGGAGGGAGGTGGTGAGAAGAGTAGAGATGAAAGAGGAGGAGGAAGAGCAGAATCGGACAGGAGAGGAGACGTGAGAGAAAAAGAGTACTTGGGACTGGCAAAATCAAGTCGACATGTGCCCTTGTAAAATACTTACCTAACTTTTTTGTTGGAAAAAGTAGTTGGAAATAATAATAATAATAAAACTTACAAACGATCGATTCACTTCACTGACTTCCTCCACCAAAATCTATCGAATACTCAAAAAAATTAACTCTTCCTTAGAGGTCATTGGTGTCAGATTTCCTTGGTGATGAGTTGATTAAAATATGTTTACTATCTGCCATTCAAATCATCTCGCATTGCCGTGGAAACTGAAATCAATTCGGACTTAGGTTCAAGTCCAGTATTTTGTCCTATAAAGCTCAGATTTGCGCTAAATGACCTCGCTGTCGATGCGCCTTAAAACCCTAATATTCATTCATTCAGCTCAGGTTTTTGTGCGAATGTATCATTCGCTCATTGTGTGTGCCCCCAAATAATCTCGATCGCTGTTGGTGGCTTCAAGTCTTTACAGGCTCAATTGCTTTGCTTTAATCAAACAACAATCATCATCATTAACTCATTACGACGATCTCTTCCTCCGAGCACAGATAAACGAGTTTATAAGCTCGTTTATCTGTGCTCGGAGGGTAAGAAGCTCCCAACAAACGGATTTAACAGATATTAATAATCATACAAGTAAAAACCATAAACCACGATAAAAATCAAAGAGAGCAATATACGAGATCATCAAATATATCATAAGTACCGATTATTATCTATAATATTGACGAGTTTAATTTCATAAAAAAACATGTGGAAATATTAACGGCTAATTATACTTTATAACCAGATATTTACTACTTATTTTTACCTCACCGCAGACCCACGATCGTAACCTATAACATGTATCTATCATGTATACAAATATATAATGTGACCATTTTGGATGAACACTATATTCTAAAACATATAGGCCTACTATATTTGAATAGTATGAAGTAATTTCAAACGGAACATTGCTATATATAATAGATTGATAGTTTATTACTGTGATTATGTAAAACGTGAAATGCAACTAGAAACTCTGGTCAAGCTGGGTCCAAGTTTTTTCAACTATCATTAAATGACGATTACGCTGACTGTTGAGTCATGCGGTTAAGGGAGGGGGGGGGGAGGGAAGCTTCTTATGAGTCATGTGATCAGAGGGTGACGGACAATCATTAATAAGAATAGAGGAGAAGAGAGGGTAGATCAAGTTCAAGTTGGAAGGAATGAAAGAAAGAATTGATTATTGTTTTGTTTGAGAATTCAAGGTAGGGTTGTGAGGAATGAATAGATGGGTGTGAAAACAGAAATACCGCGAGGGGAAGCCGCAGTTGAATGACGTAAGGGAGAAACTTATTTGACAGGTTGAACAATCTACAAACAATATTAGAAGAGAGAGAATAATATCTAGATTGTAAACGAACACAAGATCAATAGAATATAATTATATCAGAAATTCATAATGGGATACGTGTTGAGTGTTTTATCCATCATATTCATAAAACAGGGAGGTTTAAATACATTGTGTATATTATGTGAATAACACATTTTAGGCGTCTTCGCGAGTTTGTTTGTTAACGTAAATAAATGAAAAACAAATCAATTTATCAAACCTTATTTGTTTTACCATTTCACCTTTACAATCTAAAATATTGTTATTGAGATATAAGAAGTTTATCATGATTCATGAATGATCATGGAAAAACAATAATGTCGAAAGCTTTGTTACCCTAGCGCTTCCTAGCTAATACAGTGTATAGTTTCGTTCTTTTGTACTAATAAAATATTGTGTTCACGAGATCAAAAGCTTAACCTGTCTTTCAAAACTAACCCTCATATCCAATAAGAAGAGGTTTATTGAGAATGATCGTGTAGCACTGAAACCACTATAGGGAAACTAACAAATACTAACAACTTATAATACTTTCTCTGAGTTTCTTGGACATTTTAAAATATGAAAAAAAACAGTTCGCCAGAAAATATAATAACAAAAGTTGTTTATTTTCTTATTATGTAAGGCATAAAAGATAATATGTACATTGCACGAATATGTTTCTGTTTTGACCTCATAACAATAAAGTCGATCACAACTCAATATATAGTGTGGAAACACCATACTTGTGTCCATATAGTTTGAGTAATGGTTTTGTCTTACTAATGAACCATCCTATTATTTACTTGATCGTATCAGGGAAGCCATGGCCATATCATAAAGTCCACCATGGCCAAAATGTTTACCATATACTCTTCTGAGAATCAAGCTCTAGTGGAGCTGGTAAATGTGTTTACATAGAAATTGTTTGACTCACAACTATTAAAGTAATTCAACTAATAATAATTTTAGTAATTTTGCGTTATAATTCAGATTAGCGAAACATCTAAACTCAGTGAAAACAGAAGAATTCTAATATTCGTAAATCAGGAAACTTGTATCTAGTAAAGTGTACGCACAATAGATGCCGAAGACGACCCTCCGTATAGATCCGACTTCCGACTTCAATCAAATGTCAATAAAACGATGCAAGATTTCCTAAAGCCAAGACACACATTTCATCTTGGATCGAAAACACGTTCAAGTGGAATGCGTTTAATGGCCTACAAATCGTTCTACCATGTATTATATACAACATGTGATTGCACATTCTTCTCCCTCCCTCTTCTATCTGTCCCCCTCACCCCCTTAAAACCCTTACAAGTTATATACAAGTCACAGCCCATTGAAATGAAATGCCAAGATATTTACTCTTCGGATGAGCCGTTGGTTGCTATGGTAACGACAGACACGCCACGAGGGCTCTATCGCTATTTTTGTTTGATTTTCTACAACTTATATACGTTCTTGATCACTGTCTTGTATTATCTTCCTAGCGATTCTTTTCTTTTCGATGCAGTCCAATAGATCCGAGACAGTATTTTAGTTTTAAGAGAAGGTATTTGTCAGACTTTGCGTTGGATTCGAAAGGGTTAAAGACGTTACACGTTCATCTTTTGAACAAGATTCATCTCACCCGAAGTATCTAAAGAAGATATTAATCTATAAGTTTGTCATGGTGTCATAGTGTCGTCTTACTCGAGGAAAGGTTTATTGAATATTTTAGCTGTAAACTGAATGCATTGCACAATCGTTCAATCATTCTGACGCCATGATATTTGAATGTTTGGAGAAAGAAATCTTTCCATTCATCACAGAAAAAAAGCGTCCTATAGAACTCAACTGATAATAAAACTGAGTACACGAACCAACAAAGTTATTTGGCTGTTTTTTGGTGGCACCGGCAAGTGTAGCTGTAGAATGAGCAATACAGTATGATAGGTAAAAAAATCCAAGAAACCATTTAGTTTTAACAGAAAGGATTAAATAAAAAATTATATAAGTGCACTTATTGTAAGTTATAGGCCTAAACTTGAATTCAGTAGGCCTAATACAAAAAAACAAAAATACAGGAATTTGCAGTGGAAGCTTTCTAATGAACGATTAGAAACCTAAAACGACACAAAGTATTATTAATTAAAATCATAGGGTTTTAAGGATAAATTTAGTGGCTTAACTTTGTATTTTCATTTTTCAAACAATCATAGTTTTAACTAAAAACTAGGAAAACGCGGGATTTGCGTTGTGAGATGAGCTTAGAAGTATGGAAATCTAGGATGAAAAATATTCTGTCGGCTCAATCCACATTTACGAACCTTGGATTATTTCAAACGTTCAAAAACCTTACCTGCAACTTGTTGATAGGCCTATTCATAGTGCTGCAACCTGTCGCATATACATTTTGCAAAACCAATTGATCCAAATATTCAATAAAATGTACACTTTTATTGCGTTTTCTTTGTTATTTCTCATCCGATTGTTGCAAAAATCTCTGAAGAGATCTTTAATAGTATTGTCATATTCGGTGAAAATTTGAGAGCTCCTGAAGAATTCTTGTTTTTCAAGTATTTTGCCTCCGGGTTATTCTTATGAGGATTTTTCAAACTTTACGATTTTTTCCAGAAAAACATTCCGAACGATTTTTCTGAAAAACAAAATATGTAGAAAAAGGTACAAGTCGATAGGTATTTTTCCTGACCTGTATGCCGCGCACAAAATTACAAACACACAAAAAAAAACATAAAAACCAAGCCCATTTTTTGCGGTATGTGAAATGGAATCTTCGCTACGCTCATCTAATTAGCAATGAATCGCACATTTATGAATTGTATGCACCATTGACCTCTCTGACCATATCAAGAGGCAACTTTACTAGGGGTAATATTTGGAATCTCCAATCAGGGTATCTCAAGTTGTATAGATCTGGGTGGTCGATTAATAAACCACACCTACCACGATTAGTTGATTCATATGAACATTCAATCATAGAATCAATCCACTGAAACATCGTTTTTCTCTGAGGTCTTTTGGTTGCTTTCATATTCTCAAATCAGAAATATTGTATTTAATTGTCAACATTTCCGTTTGAAACATAAAACGGCTTAGTTGTGATAATCAAACTAACCAACACCGGCACATGTAGCCGAGTGGTTAACGCACTCGCTTCATGTGATCCGGGAGGTGAAGGGGCATATCAAACCTGGTTCGATCCCTGCCACCCTCCATCTTTACAGGGGTTTTTCGTGGTTATTTCCCTCTATAGTCTAGGCTAATGCCGGGATGGTTCCTACAATATAGGCCACGACCGCTTCCTTCCCACCATCCTTCCCAATACCCAAGAAACCTTCATCTCATCAATCATTCATTCGACGCCAATAGATCTCAGATATCATTATAGTACGTCGTTAAAACCCAATATATATATATATATATATATATCAAACCAACAGTCTTATCCTAGTTAGTGTGGAAGTAGGACAAAAGTTTAGAAAAAGTTTCAAGTTGAATGGTTTCTCATTTTGTCCTGTGAACTTGACCCAATAAAGAAACGTTTAATCACTCACAGAATCAAAGGCTATAGTCTATGTAGTTGTACATTTTCTACAATAAATTAAATTGAATTTTCGCATACGCACTTAATTATATATATATATATATATATATATATATATATATATATATATATATATATATATATATATATATATATATATATATATATATATATATATATATATATATATATATATATATATATATATAGTTATTAAAAAACCATTCAAGGTGGAAAACAGTGTCGAATTTACTATCGCATTCATTAACCTGGTATAAAATATCGCCCATTTGACAGCATCAAGATATTGATGAATGAAAACAAACAACCCTTAATAAAGTAACTTCACCCAACCCGCGATATATACCCTGTATTCTCGTCTGATAACTAATAACCCATCTTAGATGGTCTACACCGGAAGCCGAGGAGGCAAGGAGTAACATATTACAAACAAGCCGCGTCCCCTCAGCCGTCGGTGCATGTAGGACCCTATATACCATGCAGCGTTGTGTACACTGTACGTCTTTAATAAAACGACGTCTATAGCTCTCCCTCGGGACAATCCGGGAACACGAGAATTAGTTCTTTTACTCCTTAGAACAGCCTCCGGGTAACAAGTCGGTAGGGAAGAAAATAATAAGGGTGACATTAAGTCGACCAGACGGGGTAATAGACTGCAATGAAACGAAGACGCGGTCTTATATGAGATTCTCGGTTCGAAACATGTCAAAGAAAATGGCAATTTAGTTTCTCTTTTATAAGAAATAAAGACGTAAGGGTGTAATGGTATGAGGGTGGGAGCCACTCGCCACATGCAATAATAACGATGTCACCACATCTTAAAAGAAATACTTAAATAAAAGTCAATGGGCTAATAATGTGCGTGTGGGGTGGAAAAACATGTGAAGATCATATTATGAGAAAAAAAGGAAATATAAATATATAGAAGTTCAGACAATCAGACTATGATCTTTAAAGATGTTATGTCTAGGAAAACGCTTTAATGTTTGTGTGAGATATAGTATAGCCCAAGCAATGTGTATTACGTAAATGTTGCTGTTTTTTACTATACCAAATCGTACACAGAAGATAAATTGAAAAGTTTTCTTCCTTGTTATTGTAGAGCATAAGGGACGTTCTCAAAGAGAATATTCATTTTGAAAAAACTAGGAAAATACAACATATGCGTTGTAAGATGAACGAAATAGGCACATTTATATGAAAATGTAGACCTAATGCAAAGCTATACACACACCTTGATTTTGAAACTACGTCGTGTCAAAGCCTTCCTGTTTCTTTCATCGCATATTTCAATCATATACGATTTAATTGGTTTAACCTGTCGCTATTCTAGATAGCCTTCTCGATAGATTCAATTGATGTTGAAAAGTTATATCAAAAATTATTTTCTTCGAGACGGCTGATTTCGTTTGTGTTAGATGTTATTTATGTATCATCCCTGTGAATAAATTTTTTGAAAATTTAAAAATATGGAAGATTTTTTTTTTCAAACTTTTTCTGAATTATTCTTCTGAGAAATTTTAAAAATTTCTCAAAAAAGTGATCCAACCGATTGCACCTCAAAATATCGCGTTTGATGAGGACATTATGCATGCCAAGTTTCATCAACATTTGTGCTTTCGTTTGGCCTGTGGAGCGTGAACAAAAAAGAGCCTAGGCCTATATATACGTACAGTAAAATTGAGTCTTTGCTTTGCTCATTCAATAATGAATCTCTGACCTATACAGTAGCTCTGGAATGATTATATTCTGTATATATCCAAGTGTTGATGTAATTCAAGGCATAAGGCTGTGTTGACAATAATGCTGCTTTGATTAGATGAGCGTAAGCGAAGATTCCATCACACTCTTAAAGGGCTTTGTCTGGTTTTTTTTTCGTGTGCACTACACAGGTCGCAGGGGTTGATTGATCGACATGAAACTTTTTGTGTACACGCAAACTTATCCAACTTAGAACTGTATAGTTTTTGGTATGAATCGGTTCGACCGATTTTGAGAAATATCATCTCAAAATTTCTAAAAACCCCATAAGATTGGGCTGGGCAAAAAAATTTGAAAAATAAAATCTCCTCAAATGGAATGAAATTTTCTGTGAATGTGTATACATGGATGATACACATTATAACGATTTTGTATTCAATTCGAACTGACCGTTTTGAAGAAAATAATTAAATTAACTGTATTTATTCATCAAATATTATATTATAGAAATTAAAGCTTCGATATTCTATATATATATATATATATATATATATATATATATATATATATATATATATATATATATATATATATATATATATATATATATATATATATATATATAGAGAGAGAGAGAGAGAGAGAGAGAGAGAGAGAGATAGCTAGTTTCGATATTCTCCTTTATAGTTTTCTTTATATGCGTCAAGGTGTGTAGAATACCAGAGTTGATAAAATAGCAAAGTTAGACCTAAAACTACTTTAACGACTATAATACCTTATCAGATATATCGCTCATCTTACAACGCTTTTGTTGCGTTTGGCTAGTGATAACAATAATGAATGTGAAAAATTATTCAACGATCACCATTGGAAATGACTCAAAAAACAAAACAAACGAATGCTTTCATTCACTTTTCGTAGAGCCTACTAAAGAAGACAGTGAACAATGCGAGTCTATTGTTGATGTTATTCTAATGTTATGTTATGCACAAAATGTTATTCACATCTTTGATTTTAACCCAACGTTCTGAGAAAGCACACAAAAATAATATAAGACTTCTTCAGGTGTTGCCAATGCCTGGTTTAATGATATTATTAATAGTCTTATCACTGATCATAATTAATGTAAGTTTAATTGCGAGTGAAGATGATCCTGACTCAGACGAGAAGGACGATTCTGAGTCCTATGAAGAGATTCAGGAAAAGAGTACCTACAATGAGACAAACGATACTGATACTGCAGCAACAGATGAAGACCTCATGGCAGCAATCAAAGATGTTGCCTATTATTTACGATCACACAAATTTAATGATTTTGACAGACGTTTTATATTCAAAGAGGAAGATGCGGTCAAGGTGAATACATCAATTATAAATAATAAAAACAATAAACTTTCTTTACTCGCTACTTGAACTCCAGTCTCCAGTCAATCTAAGTTTTATGCTGGGCTTTCATACCTGCGTTATTCGGATTGCGAATTCGCTAAGCGTTTTTTTAAGCCACCATGATCCTAAAACTAGGAAAACGCGGGATGCGCGTTGTTAGACGAGCTTAGGGGTATAGAAATCTAGAATGAAAAATAATTTGTCAACCCAATCTACATCTACAGACCTTGGATCACTCCAAACGTTCAAAAACCTTACGAGAATCAGTTATGTCACGGCCTTCCTCTTCATTCATTTCAATCGTTTTGAATTAATTGGTGACACTTGTTGCTATAGATTTAATTGGTTCCCGTAATAGCCTAAATTGATGGGAAAATGCTTTATAAATGCGTTTTCTTCGTTATTTCTGATCCGATTGATGCGAAAAATCTCTCAAAATGTGCTTAATAGTTTCCTTTATATTCGGCGAAAATTTGAGAGGTCTTGAAAAATTTTGATTTTTCAAGTATTTTCCTCCGGGTTATTCTAATGGGGATTTTTGAAATTTCTAAAATTCATAAAAAAAAACGTTACCACCCGATAATGCCACAAAACTATACAGATCTAAGTTAGATGAGGAACCATGACGAAAAAAAGTTTGAAGTTGATAGCTGTAGCCGTTTGACCTGTGGAGAACCGACAAAAAAACATAAAAACAAAAAAAAAAAAAAAAAAAAAAAAACATAAAAACGAACACCAATTTTTTTCAGTATGTCAAATTGAATCCTCGCTAAAGCTCGTCTAATGACCAAGCACAGACGAAAGTTACGCGATTTCTGATTGTTGAGCTCGCCTCAATTCCACTGCCTTGCCGAAGTGAAACGCAAATCACGTTCATGGAAGACCAGCATTTGCCTCAAACAAATTGTTTTTTTCTTGACTGCCTTGGTTTCATCAGAGTCGATAAAGCAGTTCTACCATGCTACTTTATCGACTCTGGTATCATCAACTGAAATAAAAAAAGTTTGCTGAAATCGAGACCGCCATTTTGGTTTGAATCGCATTTCCATGAAAACACAATTTAATTTTTATTGGTCAATGTTGATGATTTTCTACTCACAATTCATTTTAAAATCTTGAAAATCTTGTTTTACGTAACATAAAAAAAATCAGATAAATCGAATGAAAATTGCAGTGAATTTGTGATTAAATAAGAATTCATTCAAAATTTGATCAATTAGTTCCCGTGAGCAAAGTTTGTCAAATATGAATTCAAATTTAACGAAAACTGATATAAATAGTTATATATAACATCTTTGCATAAAGTTTGCTCGAATGATGCCGCTATTTTTATTCAAATCGATGTTTGAAAATTACAATTCAATTTATGGGGCATAACTTAAATTTCAATCTAGTTTGTTTTTTGAGTGAAAAAAATTGTAACAGTTTATATTTTCAGTGTTTATTGAGTGCCTTAGAGATAGTAACCGAACTAAAAAGAATTTGCCCGAATCTAAGACGCCATTTCGTTTGTAATCAATTTTTTAATGAAAACCACTTTAATTTTTCTTGGCCGGTTCTCGGTGATTTTTTTTGTACTAAATACCCTTTGAGAAACACAAAACCCGATGAAAACTGGTTTTTGTTTTCTGATGTCATTGAAAGCTCTATCTTATATTATTCAAATAAAACAAGTCGGATGTTTCTCGTAGTTATGGTTTTTTTTTTAAATAATTATTTAGTCTTCATGTAACAGTAGAATCTAGCCTCGAATCATAAACTTCACATGTTATTCACTCAAAACTCATTTTTGATGACACCTGTGCAATCCTTGACATAGATTGGGAATGGTAAAAATTGAGTTAAAAATATGATTTTTTCTTGTATTGAAGCTGAACGAATTTTGGATGTAATAGTGAAGCAGATTCTCTCTAAGAAAAAACTAAAATTAAAATGAATGTTCCATTTGTAATGAATTAAAAGATAAAAGTAATCAAATTTTGAAATAAATGAAAACAATACTTGGCCTATATGAGCCAGAGGAAAAAACCTCCCACTATTACATGCTCATAGATATTTTCAGTTGATACAATAATCAACTGAAAATAAAAATGTCTGCACAATCCAGCATCATGTATATCCATACACACTGTATTAAGGATTCTCAAAAATATGACAATAAACGTTATTATTATTATTATTATTATTATTATTATTATTATTTATTCACTTCCTCGAGTTCTCTCTTCCTATGTTGATTGCATTTTTCTCTACTCACTACAACTGCAATTCGAATATAATTTTGTTGGTTTATCCTATTTTGTTCACTCTTACACGTTCTCATCATTGTGCTTCATTGTATTATTATATTTTATTATCAGGAAGGTATTTTATTTTTTCATTGCATTATATTTAAGTGAATTGTTATTATATATCTCCACAGATAAACCCCATGAGGGTTTCGTGGAACCTCACAAGAGTACCCTCTATTGTTGTAACACTTTTATTTGGAATCAATAAAAATAAAAAAAATAAAAAAATATTATTATTATTATTAACATATATATAACAAAAAAAAATTGCCTTCCAAAAATCAATCTATATTACACCCAAGCTGAGAAAACCATGTCAAAAACATGGCATTGTTTCAACAATAGATATTTTACTCAAATTTTATTTGAAAGCACTGTTGTTGTTTTTGTTTTATTCATCTAACTAAATAATTTTTAATCTGCATATGAAAAAAAAAACTGGATAAGTTACAAAGTCTGGATTTTTTTCTTCAAAGGGTACTTGGTACCTTTTAATTAGTTTTACATTTGTAGATTCTTGAATGAATATATGCAACTCATATTATTAATTTGTAACTAAAAACTAACTCATCGATATTAGGTTCATATACATTCTAATCTTCATTATTAGCTTCAATAGATTGCCGTTTACAACCTTTCCAATGCTTAAGCTTACTCATTAATCTGTTATTACAGAACTACTTTGCATCCTTTCCTAGTCCACCACTAAAAGCATTACACTGGGAAGTCCAGCAAAACTGTGAGTCTTCCTTCGTGACCTGTGTACAATACCTTCAAGAGGTAAGTCAACTGCCAGTTAGGCACAGCATTGTAAAAACATTGTGAGAAGGGCTTTTGGTAGTGCTAAATTAGGTGAGGAGGGTGAGATTTTACTCCAAAGCACGAGGAAGTAACATACGGCTGGTCATTTGAGGGAAAAAGTGGGGTGAAGTGGAGGAAAAGAGATGGTGGGAGGATAGGCAATGGTGGAGGGAACTTGCAGGAAGAGATTAACAGGAAGCAGATGATAGTAGGCCTATAGTAGTATTGATGAAGAGGGAGAAGAAGAAGTAAGACTTGACGCAGACAGGAACCGAGATATAAGAAGTCTGCCCAAGAAAAAATGATGGAAACTCCCCCTGAATCACTTACTTTGGTGATCATGGTTAATGTTTGCCCAACATCGCCACCAGGGCCGTCGTTAGGGGGTCTCAGGGGGGGCGCGTGCCCTCCCAATAACTTATCCTCCTTTAAAATTATATAATGTTGACCTACAAATAAACACACAGTAAAATATGATGAGCTGATGACTTATTAATATGAATTGTATCAGTATAGGCCTACACTCTACTACCTCACACTTTCTTTTTCATTTCTGATAATGATTCAATTATTAGATTCCAAAACTGCTCGTGAATCGCAAAAATCACTTGAAAAATGACCATATTCCCAAAAAATCACTGCTGGGAGAAATCTTGTAAATGGCTTCAGAAATGTCCATAATGATTACACTATTGA
Organism: Brachyptera risi; assembly: GCA_964007535.1. Lineage (NCBI taxonomy): Eukaryota > Metazoa > Arthropoda > Insecta > Plecoptera > Taeniopterygidae > Brachyptera > Brachyptera risi. The sequence goes on from OZ023326.1 coordinate 61,850,781, forward strand.
AAATAACTGTGGTTATGTCCATAGTGATTCAATCATTGGACTTCAAAACCGCTTGTAAATATCAAAAATCACTTGAAAAATGACATGGGTATATTTCAAAAAATTCCCTGCGGGGCTTTGCTGGAAGAAATCGCAAAAGTATAGCGTCGAAAATGTCTATGATGATGCAATTATGAGACTACAAAACCACTTGTGAATTGCAAAAATCTCTGAAAAAATTCCCATATTTTCAGCATTTCCCTGCGGGGCTCTGCTGGGGGGCTTCTGCCCCCTAGACCCCCTCTTTGCGTGACAGGTGTCCAGCTGGGCGGTCATTTTATTCATGTAACCTGTGCGCCCCCCCAAACACAAATCCTAACGACGTCCCTGATCACCACCAACAGTAGGGTTATTTGGGGGTGCAAGTGAGCGGTTGATAATGTAACTATTAAAGTGAGGAAGGTACTCGATCCCACGCCAAACAGTGACTTCAGCAGTGCCTTAGCTGACTGAGCTAAGGAGGGCAGCTTGAATACCATTATCTGGAAATTATATTCACATACATATATATATATATATATATAGGATTTTATAGTTATGTCGAAAAAGATACGCCTCGACCGGGATCTTTTTCGACATAACTATAAAATCCTAAATATCTCGATATTGGATCGTATCCAAGAAGTTTAATTATCATATATATATATATATATATATATATATATATATATATATATATATATATATATACGCCAATAGATCTTAGTAATCATTACAGTGCGTCGTTAAAACCCAATATAAAAATAAATATATATATATATATTATATATATACATTTCTGTTTGAATCAAAAGGTGCTAAGATTGCCCTTGTAGTGACCCATTAGAGGTATCCTTGTTCGTTGGCGAGCAATTAATGACTTGTGACATGCTTTACAAGTTGATGAAGTAATAACATTTATTAATCAAATTTCAGAATCCAATTATTTTTTCTTGTACAAAAATCTATTGTGCACAGTGTCTCCATCTCCTTGACTGAACAAGCGGTATACAACATAACATTATACTTACCAAATCAAATGCACTTTGTCTCCTAATAGTTTTAATTGCATCAGCCTAACTTGCACGCTTAATTAAACAACATCTTAATGCTTGCATTATACATATTTTATCTCAAGAGGGCAAAGTCTATTGTTCAAGTAATGAATCGAGGATTTTGTCAAAATTCTCCACTGGCACGGTTATTTTCTTTAGCAATGAATGAGAAAAAAAATTGACAGTCGCGAGAGTTAACGGCGCGAAAGCTTGCAAGTTCAGCAGGACTGATGCAACTGCGGCTTCTTGAAATGCCTAATAACAAAACCAGAAGCATAATTACCATGAAATATATTGATTAGTTGATAATTATCATACCGAACTATAACCATACTATACAGAAATATGCAGAATGTGGTCATCATGAAATCAATGTTTTTGGCTTTTTACAATGTTTAGGTTATTATTTAAAGTTACAACAAATAATAATAATCACTAGCGCACTCAATTTGATATATTTTTAATGTGTGTTTCGTTTAGAAAGCTGTTGAAGCTGATTTACGTCGAAGTGATGACACAACGACTTTGATAGTGGAAGAAGGTTGGATTGAGCCGAATAATACAAAACAAATTACCTCGACAGATTCAGAATGTCAGAGACTGAAAAAACTTGACGAACGTGAAACACGTCCGTTTCTAGGACCACTCGAGCGGTTCCAGTGGAGGGTAAATAACTGATAAATAATTTGAAAAACTATATTTGTTCATTTTATTTGTATTGGTTCAACTGTACGTTATTTGTCTCGTAATGGGGATTGGTCAACTGTACTAAGAACCAACCAACCTAAACTTCTATTTCTTGAGCAACCTGTACAGAAGGCAATTTGATGGGTTTGGCTCCTCCCGTTTACAAATTGTTACCACCCATCAAAGTTGTGGTTGTTGTGGTATTTCTGAGTGGGAGGAGTCTAACGTCACACTCTAATTGCTGTACAGGTTGCTCAAGGAGCAGAAGTTTATGTCAGTTGGTTTTGAGTACAGTTGGTTTTCAGTACAATTGATTTTTATGGCCATTTGGAATTTAGTACAACAATTGGTATTTCTCCAATGTAACACTGTATAATAAGTTAATAACCAAGATCTATGACTATAGGTATTGGAGAAAAATGAATGAGATGTTACAAAATACAAGATTAAAGGTTATTGAATATTAGGTATCTTGTAGTGGAAAGAAATTACGAAAAACCTCAAGTCATGATGGTCGACCATGGCGAGAATCGAACCCCAGTCTTTTGAATGGCGGTCCAGCACATTAGGGAGTAGCGACTGATCTACCCGTCTCAATAAAATTACTTCTTATATTTATGGAGGATTTTTAATAATACCTCAATTTTAAAACTAGAATTTATTGCTTGTCATAACTGAAGATTGCAAAGATGAAAATTATACATTTTTTATAACATGATTGATTACAGAAATCAGTTGTTTTCTAGGAGTTTCATATGTAGACAATAGAACAGTTATTTTTCAAGTATTCATTTATTGAGCCCATTTGGCTCAAACAGACATTGACATTTATTTTTGCGCTATGAACTGAAAAATATTATTCTGAATGGGTCCTAATTTGAATTCTGTGCCTATACACAGTTGAAAAAACTTATGATAAAAAGTGACTGGCCACACCTCTCTATCCCCTTTAATATTTCTAATAGGAAAACTGGTAAAAAGAAACTGAAGTATGTACAACCAATTCTAATCAGAAAGTGTGAAGTAAAATGAACTTACAATACAGTATTTACATAGGTAGAAGTGTTCCACAAGTATTATTATGAATATTAATCTTAAATCTGTGAAACCAAAAGTATTTTGTTTAAAAATAGTTTCAGTCATATTATCATCATCTCTATACCGTATTTAGTTTCAACTTGGTGTTTAGACGTCAGCCAGTTATTATATGTGTTGGTACACAATGAAGGAAACGCCAGCTCTTATTCTGTTTGGAGAACCTTGCGATAATTTTGCAAATTGTCTGGATCCCAAGTTTAAATCTTCGAATAAAGACCCCCGTGCTGACGACAGATATCCATTCAACTGCGCTATGTACAGCTTTTGTCCAGGTATTGCTTTTCATCATCTCTTATTGAAACAAACAACGGGGCCAGAATTAACGAAAAGATGTGTGTTGTGTGTGATGTGTGAACCAAAAATATAAATCCTTGTGAGATGTTTAGATTTGATGGTCTATTTCAATAATGCTAAATTCCTACATCTCTATAATAATTACATAGACCTCAATTCAAAATAAAATATCAATCTTATATCAGAAGACATTGCAAAATGGCATAATATATTCAAGTTGATAATAATATAGACTTTGTTGCAGCAGTTTCACATTATATTAATGTACGAACGTTTCATCCATTACAGATCCTTGTTGCGCCAAGAAATATATTTCCTCCTTGGACGAATGTCGCGACATAAAAACAAATCCTTGCCTCAAAGAAGCACCCAAAAATTCACAACAATGTGACTTCAACAGAACATTAAATCAGGGCTTTAGGTCAGTCGTACTCAATCACTGGAATGTCACGTGCCAATGTTCCGAACAAGGATTTGAGTGGAGTTCACGATACGGAATCTGCATAGGTAAATTGTTACAATTGTTAGCGTTTGACAATAAACATTAAATTATTTAAGACCATCAGGCATTACCGATCAACTCAGTAGTTTTCAAAATGAATTGATATGTTTATTTGAAAAAATTCTGTATTGCCGTAAACCCAACTCATTTCTTTTGGAAAAATTAACTTGAATTTCAAAAACTGTAATCATGAGAGTCCACTGCCTAGCTTAGCAGATGCCTATGGGCTCTCAAATTTAAGGCTCCAGAATTCATTGAAGAATCTAGTGGGAATCAAAGCGATGTTAGTAAATGACATCTCGGTTTATAGCTAATCAATGTATTTTACAAGATACAATTGAAAGAGCAACCAGCTAAACTCAATGTATCTTCAGACGTAAACGAATGCATGATGGGCTTGGACTCATGTAACCACAGCCAAGAAGCTTGTTTCAACTTACCAGGAAGTTATCGTTGTGGTTGTCGTTGGGGATACTTGTACGACACACAGCTACAGAAGTGTGAACGTAACCAAGCCCTAATACTCGCAGAAACACCAAACAACACAACAGACGAAGAGAAGCCAGGTCAGTGAAACATTCATACAATTACCGTACTAATTAGGATTGGCGTTCAATAGGAAAATGAAAATAATATCAAAATTAGAATACCGAATATTGATCGAAAAATTCAAATTACAATCGATACCAAAAATAACAAATCGGATCAAAAGAGAAACAGAAAATTCTTTGAAAACAGAATGGACCATGCAAATGAACGTGGCAGTATGCAATGCTCCGTGACTTTCATCCAAGTGCCTGATTCGAGTTTCTTGCACTCCATCAGAAATTCCCAGCAGCAGCAAAATATTACACTTGTTGACAACTTTTCAAATCAATATCAATCATAGTTCAAATTACAATCTGAGACTCATAATTACAGTACAAGACACGCTGCTGACTTTGCTGTATCAGCACATAGACTAAAATCTTATGAAAAAGGTGTCCATTACATTGGACTAAAATTCTTCAATCATTTACCTCATACAATCTCGTCTATTAGTAAATATGGTACATTTAGACATCATGTTAAAACAATATTAACAAATGAAGTTCTTTATGATGTAAAAGACTATTTCGAAATCAATTTTGTGTAAACTGTTCCTCTTGTTTTCTTTATATTTGTCTAGTTGTTTATTGATGTTTAATTATTTAAGTTTAAATCAATCAATAGTTTATGAAATTGGTTTTTAATGACCAGCCTGTATTACATACAGTGTATAATGGAATGTATAAAAAACCAATAAAATCTAATCTAATCTAATCTAGTTTTGATATTGAATTTACCAAATATTGAATAATCCAATTGAATAATCTGAAAATATCAAAATTGATGGCAATTCCTAATTAACACAAGAATGACCTAGTCTACAGCTTCCGTCAGCTTATTTAGTGTCAGTCCGGATCAGCCATGAATATGATTCAGCTGTTATATTGGTTGTTTTCTAATTGGCACTCTCGGCGATTTTCAATTGCACTCAACCAGGGACACGAGAGGGTACGTTGGCCAAGTCTGAAACTTGGGGCCCGGGCCCCGGATTTTTGACTAATAAAAGCCAATGACACTTGGAGCGGACGCGGGCCGGGCCCGCACGCTCCGTAGGCCCAGACTTTGATGATGTTATAAATAGCTTTGCAAACAAGAAAAGTAGAAAAGCAATATTGTAGATGACAATTTTTATTTGCTTATATTATTATTTTATAGTTTGTGGAGTTTTTACTGTAATTTTGAAAATATTCCAATTTAGTATTCCATTACAAACGTATCTGTGTTGATATTATAATAATTTAATTTAGCCTCAAGATATAATGAACAACGAAGAATATGTAAATACACACACACAGTAGCCCAAAACAATGAACATAAGTATTTTATTTTGAGTATTTTTAAACATTTCCATTGAATAATTATGATAAATTCGAATGATTGGTATAATGGTATAAGATACTAGAAAATAAGAAAAGGTAATGAAATAGTATTCCTAGCAGTAGCAGGTTAGCATGACATTTTCAATTGTTTTCTCTCTCCCCTCCCCCCAGGTAGGTTGGGGGGGGGGGGGGGGGCGGTATAGTCTACCAGACTTGGGGCCCAGATTGGCTGTCAGCGGCCCTGCACTCAACCAATACAAACTTCCATATAAATTGATAACAACACTGAGAATGTTCTTGTGTGGTTCTTATTTTCCAGTGTCTATTTTACAAACAATAAAGAAGTTTCTGTTCCTACACAAGTCAGCTGCCAAGAACTCTAGTAGTCATCAAAACCTCTAATCTGATTCTTAACAACTTATTATACTCAAGTTGGTGTTACAAAATATTAAATACCACATTCCATTCTGAGTAAATTATAATTTGATGATTATTGTTTGCTCAATGGCCCAACCAACAGCTACAAGGTGATATTGAAACCATGAAGTAATGGTAAGTGAAAGGATGTTTACAAAAACTCACAATGCCTCATGCAGGACTCAAACCCACCCCCCATGTAGCTTCAATTTAATATAACTGATAGTGATATTTTATATGGAATGATAATTTTCAAGACGGACCGATACTAATTATTAAATATTTATTTAGCAAAGCGTGACAATTCTTGAATGTATGCAAGTCTATTTTAAAATGTAATTAACTGTTCCTTGCTTCCCACATATAGACTTCGATTATGTGGTCTAAATTTTCTTCCATGAATACAATATTACTGCATAATATGAGGCCTATATTAGGCCTAATAATGAAGTTAATTAATTCATACAAAAACTAGGGTTGCCATTCAATACGAAAATTGCAAACGATATGGAAACTTCAATTTTTTTCTCATCATCAACATCGGAACTTGACACAAAATCATTGTTGCCCAATTAAGGTAATGGATGACAGGTAGGATTGTTAGGATGGGGCATCATAAGGGCAATCTTACCACTATGAAGAAAAATTAAAATAAGATGACTCATTTGACAAACAATTAATTTCAAGATAATAATTTCAGGGATAGTTGACAATACAAACATTTAAATTCAAGAAAAATGTCTTCAGTCTTCTTATCATCTTGATCTTCGTTTTCTTCTTGTTCTTAAAATCGTCTTTTTCCTTCTCCTTGTACGTATTTAGTATAATATTGGTAATTTTTGTTTCGATTTTCTCTTCATTGAATATGACGAAATATCAAATATCGATCCAAATGTATCAAAATTCTCAATCGATATAGAAATTGAATTTAAAAAATCCAAGATTGTAAGTCATGACTCATGAATCTCGATCATGTAGTAAAAAAAACCTACTGTTTTGGTTTCTGTTCCCACAGAAACAGGTTGTTTTGTGGCTATACATTTTTACCATCCATTTTGTAATAGCATATACAATATTATATTTGACCTTTGAGAATGTCAATTCCTGATGATTGTTGTTTGCTTATCGACCCCACAAATAGCTAGGTTATATCAGGGTACGAATGAGCAGGTGATTATGAAACGATGAAGCGATGATAAGTGTAAAGACGTTTACAAAAACCCATGCCGTATGCGGGTCTCAAACCCACGCCCAAGGGTGACTTCAGTTTTTGAAGCGGTGCCTCAGCTGACCAAGCTACCGAGGGTCAATTCCTTTGTCGGTGAAGGTGCAATCTCAGGGTAATATTGCTTTTTTTCTCTGGAAATGGTGTTTTTTTGTAGATCTTGTAGCCTTCTTTTGAATTAAACTGCCACACTTGAGAATGTTGAGTTTTTCAACTCTCATACATGCAGATTCTTGGTTAGGTTAGAGTAGGGAGCTATGCCGTGTTGGTTTCATGTCATAATGAAGGATCAAACCCCAAACTAACAATACTAAAATGGAGAGACGTGGACGTTCAATTAAGCAAACAACTAACAAAATGCAAAAAATACTATGTGTGGTGGTTTAATTCAATAGAGAGAACCTATATCTACAAGAAAACACCGTCTACAGATTGAAAACTCGATACTGGGCCATACGGAAGAGGGTACGTTGCACCTTCACTCAATCTACGAGCTTGATTGGGTTCTTTCACCATGCTGACAGCACCAAGAAACAGTGCACATATTATTCATCTTCTGAATTTTTTAATTTATTGGATTTAACGACGCACTATAATGATAACTCTTGATCTATTGGTGTCAGATCAATGATTAATCAGATGATGGGACGATGAGATCAAGGATTTTTAGGTATTGGGGAGGAAGCGGTTGTGGCCTATATTGTAGGAACCGTCCCAGCATTAGCCTAAACTACAGAGGAAAACCACGAAAAACCTCTGTAAAGATGGACGATGGCAGGGATCAAACCAGGTGTCTGATATGTCCCTTTACCTCCTGAATCACATAAAGTGAGCGCGTTAACCACTGCGCTGCATGTGCCGGACATCTTATACATTTTTTGGTTTTTGTAACTTAGTTAATTGACTTATTCCTTATTTTATCTACTGTACTGTATTTACTTTTTTAAATTTTTAAATTTTTTAATTGATCGTTTTTTATACGATCAAAACATCGTTTTGATTTTGTAACAATTGAAATGTTGCAATAATTGTAATGAACAATTGAATATTCAATTGAAATATTAAATGTTCCAATTTAATATCGAATCAAAGTCCTAAAATATTGTATCAATCAGAAACATCGATATTGAACGGCAACCTCCAAAAAATGCATGGTCTACATAGATAAGGAATGGTTAAGAAACATAGATGTTAGTTAATAGTTATGTTGATATAGGTTATTGTCAACAATTGAAAAAAAATGATACAGAGAAATAGCAACTAACCGAAGTAAAGAATAACACATTTTTCTTAATTTGTCATTTGACTTTTACTTCAGTTAGTTGGTATTTCATTTGTTAGTTTTCTACGTTATATTCTGTGTGCAGTTATTTTCGGTTATCATTCGAGGCCTGAATACAAGATACGAAGTACCATCGAAATATTGGTCTTCACATATTTTGTTTCAGTGTTGGACTAGATCTATCACCTTCCATCAGTGCAAATGTTCTATAAGTTTTTGTGCTGTAAATAGTTCTCTGTCTAACGTTCAAACTTCTTCATTATTATTATAATTTATGTTACGTTTTTTGTACCTACACGAAGGGCACTTCGACCATTTCTACCAACTTGTCGGATAAGAAATGTGTGAACGTTCATGTGTTGACAAGCCACGCTTCGAAGAGAAATTCATATTGCAAGTTTGACATGTGTGGAAACCTTCCAAGTCGTGAAAAGCCAAGTGTCTTTTAAGAGCGTACTTGCTACGACACGTCTTAGCACATCGGTCACAGTGTAGAAGATCTTCCGAGTTTTCGGTGTGAATACTGCGATGTCTGTTCAATACACTAATACTGGTGAAATTTTTACCGCATACATCGCAAACAGCGTCCACCCGGTTGTGTACGAGCCTAATGTGATAAGCCAGTTTGAAAGACGTGTCGAACGAACTGTCACACTTGTCGCAAGGAAAAGACTCGTGTTTGGTCAGATGTATCGTCTCGTGAAGTTTCACATAATTCTTTTGTTTGAACTCTTTTTTACAATACGAACACGGATATGTTATTCTCACTGTATGTATAAGGGAGTGCTGTGTTAGAAGGTAATTGGAGGTGAATGATTTATTGCACATAGTGCACTTGAAAGGTCTCTCATTAGTGTGTTTGTTGCGAACGTGCAATTCACATACATAATTCCATCGAAAAACTTCAGAACACAACGTACATCGAAATTCGGTATCCGAAACTTTTTCTATGTAAAACCCTACCGTTGTGTCACACTCTACCTTACGTTTATAAATGTAATTGTCGGATTCTGGGTTCTTCCCTTTCCTACGTTTAATAAGTTTCCTCTTGCAGGATTGACTTAGTACTACAAGTTTCTTCTTTATCATCATCGTACAAAGTTCAGTTTCACGTTGCTTTGCTTTAATCTCACCATGAGGAGGGATGAGATTATGTACCTTGTGTAACTTTAGACGAGGTATTTGTATCTTGGGAAGGTTCATTTCAGACTTATCAGACTTTACAGAGTTTTCTTCTACCCTCAATTGGTTACCCTCATGTATTTGCACATCTGAAGAGGTACCAATAACCAGGGACGGTGAAACATCGTTAGTTACGGGTATACATGGTACCACAAGATAAAACATGTTTCCCAGTGTGTTTACGGTATTTACCACCATTGGTGCATTACAAGAGTCCACGGTGTTTATCATTGATGGCGTAATAAGAGAATCCACTGTATTAACCATTGATGGCACATTACCAACATTCACAGGATTTATCAACAATGGTACACTTTCAGAATTTACTGTGTTGTTCAACACTGATTCATTGCAATAATTCAATGTGGTTTTCAATGATGGCGCAGTACCTGAATCCACGGTGGTTATCAACTCTGGGATACCAAGAGACTCTGCAGAATCAGAGATTTCACAGACCGCAGTGAAGCTAGATGCAGGAGACCTAGGAGAATGAGAAACAATTAAAAATAAAAACAAGACGAATATTGTACAAAGAATATATTAACAAAAGGGTACAATCATCTGACTTGCCAAATATTCTCATAGAAACAATATTTTGGCAACGTTTGTCTTGCCTTTATCAGGTAACAATTGACAACCAGATTCGAAGACTCGGTTTTTAAATCTTTGACAAGTAACAGGTGAATGTCGACCCACCAGTACGCTTCCATTGAGAAACAATTGATCAAGGAAGAACAGTAAATTACTGGACATCTCTGCACATCGGATTCATCTCTCTCATTGCCCATCTAGGTGTTTTGCATGCAACTCATCGAGATCAAATACTGCATGAAACAAATGCAACCCTTCGAACAGCACATGTTTATTACGCTTTTACATATAGGGTGTTCGCACGTAACAAACGACACACAATCGTTACTATAGCAATACAGCGAACTGGTGGACTACCAAACATTCTGATTGGTCAGTTCCAACTGGTGCACATTGTTGTCTCTCTCTTTCAACAATGGGTGACGTCAGTTGAGAATACCCTATTGATACACCTATACATGAACTGACCTCACAATACTGTTGTGCTTGTAGCATTAAAATGTAAATGTGTAGTAAATACAAGATGATTGTCATGGTTCTTTGAGTCAAAACATTTAAACATTTTATAGAATCTATGTATCAGAGTGCCTATATTGTAGTACAAGTTCTATTGATTAATCTCAATTCCATATCGATCAATCTGAAATCTTGTAATGTATCATTATTTGTTGTATTATTTGTTTGATATACTATAATTACTAATTTGTTGATAAATCATAAATGATGGCTAACGGCCATACTCAATTGTAATGCTATTTATAAGTTATATTGTAAAATATGTAAATTCTGTACCGATTTCCTCGAAAGAGGGTTAAAGGGATAAACAATAGTACTACGTACTACTACACCACCTTCTAAGCAGTAATCGGAGCAACAACAAATTCTACATGCTTGAGAATATTTCTATGTAATAATATCCTAGACTACAGTCTACAGTTGACCAAACGCACTGAAGAGTTTGGAAAAACATTTGTCAACACGTGACCTAATTATATATCATTTAAACTGCACGCTATGTCCTTCGTTAGTGCATTGGTATGGACCTGATGATGAAATGGTGTGATAATTGAAATAAGGCCCAGTATTACCATCTAGTTAGCCTTTATCTGAAAGTTGGTGAAACATATATAGCATGGGTAACCATGATGATAACTTTAAACGGCATTCTTTTGTAGTACTGACACCTATCTATGTTCAGATTATTATTTCCAGCAGGGTGGCAGTGGAGAGGGGGGGGAGGATAGCCCTTGCTCATGCTCATAGCATAGGACGCTAAATTAAACGTCAGATGTTTCTGTGTCGCTCTCACTGCTCTCACCAGCTGTATCTATGTACTAGGGTTCCCTATAGTGTTCTGGTGTGTTTTAATAGTGGTACAAAAATACACAAATTCGATACAATAATTGCATACGATATTGAAACTTTAACATTGAATATCGATCAAAATATATTCAAAATTTCAATCGATCTATGGAGAGCACTGTCGTCAACTAAGCAATCTTGTTGATTCACGCCTGGATTGTCAAAGCACAGACCAGTTCCTTACATAGTCAAAACTTATTTTACAATTGCAGCAAGTCGTATTGTGTATGCATACTACTGACGCTACTAGGTTCTCTTTACTGTGGTGCAAAGCCATCATGAGTGCTATGAAAAATTACATGGTACATTTCTAGTTGGGCAATAGTGTGCTATGAGTGAGAAAAGATGGCAGTGAAACAGTCAACTGACAGTAGACTATTAAAATGAGCTTGGGCATTCCCCTTTGGGTTGAGTCTTCACAGCAGGTTTGATATGCGATGATCATATTCATATTTTATGGTCAATTTCAAGCTGTAAACCGTCTACTTTAAATCCTGTAGCTCCGCAGTTCAATTTTTATTTGGAGATCCTTTTTCTTAAATTGAACAGATTGTGTAAAATGATGTTTGATCGATAAGGTTATTGAAACTTTTTTTTTGAAATTAATAACCAGAAAACCAAAGTTGGCCCAAACAGTTGATTTTACATAGGTCGAAAGCCCAATACTTTAATAAATTATTGAACACACGCGAAACTAGCTTTCATTATGAAGAACAATTGTGTCACAGTTCACTCAGTCAAAGTGACCATATTTAAGATCAAAAATATGGGATAAAATTAGATAAGGGGAGAAGAGGAAATTGAATAGAACGTGGGTAAATTCTCTTTTCTCGGGGCCACCATCTCAGAATGGAACAAACTGGGAGATCAACAAAATCAGGAGTGGCCTAAATCTGTGGATGATTTTAAGAAACTAATGGAAGGAGATAAGAAGAAATGAAATGGAAAAGAGTGATCAGCAAGGATACTATAAAATAAATATATTGTAAACAAGTAAAAGATGAATACTTAGAACAATAAAAATTACATACATACATAAATACATAATGACCACTTGGTCTTTCATTTTTTTCGACTCCAAATTGAATTTAGCATAAAATTCACAAAGATATTTTTATTCGAAGGGGAGGAGGGGAATTATATTTATAATCCCAAAAATAGTAGTATGCCTAGAGAACAGCCGTAGGCTCCCATGAACATGGAGTGACAGAATTCCAGTTGCAGGAGGCGATTTTTTTAAGCCCACTTAAAAGTATAGTTAGCGTAAGTTACAGGCCCGGATTTACGCACAGGCTGGCAAGGCTGAAGCCTAGGGGCGCAAGAACATAGAAGATGCTTGGACTCTTCAGGGCTTCCATATTTTTGTTTCAAATGAAATGAAATGGTATCAAAAAATGCAACACGAAGTTATATCTTGTTGTTACAAATGAAACCAAAAGTATCACAAAGTTATTTTTATCATTATTCCCATTCATATTCTCATTACCTCTACAACAACATTGGCCAATATTTACAACTTACAGAATATAATCTAAAAAGATGATATTTCAAACAATTCCTTGCGGGGCTATTGGATTAACTGAAATATGCCCTGGTACTTCTTTCTAGGACTTCACCTCGGGTAAGTCGCAACCGGCGTATAAATATTCCCTTATTTAGCAAGTCATCATTGGTAATGTCGAGTAACGAGCGGAAATACGTTGACGTGTCACGGGGTTTTCACATTGACAGAAATATTTTCTACATTAAATTTTATTAATTTATTTTTTACATTGGTCTAACACACATTTTGAAAATAAGTATAGGGGTGCTAAACTCTAGGTCAAGCTTAGAGGCACTGGATTCTCAAGTCCAGGCCTGGTAAGTTATTGGGTATTTTGAGAAGCATCTTTTACTTGCATTTCAACCAAAATAATCAGTATCACCAATCTAAAACCATATGATATATTGTAGGATACAATCTTGAATTACTCAATATCATTTATGATTTGCTGAAACCTCTACAGAGAGATTAAAGTTAAAGCCCAATTGATTACTCGACATAAGGAGTAAAATAATTTCTATCCAACATCTGAATACATATTTGTTCCCAAAATACGGGATAGTCAACAAAAACCGGGACACTTGATATCCCGTTGAAGATGAAAAATAATAGGGACAGAGTACCAAAACTGGGGTAGATGGTCACCTTAACGGAGTAGATGGCAGAAACTTTTCAATGATTCTTCTTGAACCCAATGCTTGTATCATATTCACATCTCGAAAAGCATGATGAAGAAAAATAGACTAAATATTTCGAATTAACAAACTTTTAAACACATCGATGGCAATAATAAGTAGCTGAAGAGTACTGTTATACAAAGGAAGTTTGCATTATTAATAAAAGTAGATGGATCTTTCATTCATGATGTAGGCCTACGAAATTCATTTTCTGCGAGAAGTAAGTCCATCCTGACGATTCATTTCATCCAAATGAATGCAACACCCTGATATTTAATAATACCAAAGCCAAATCAATCATTTTTTAAAATCCGATAAATATATTGAAATGTTAATATGTGTTCAGCATGCTGAGAGAAAAAAGCACTCACTAGAGGTATTTTACAAAATATAAATGATAATAAAACGTTAGCAGTGCAAGATACGGAATTAATAAGGCCGACATAAGGTGTAAACCATAATTGTACTCATTCCGAATGAGTTCTGAATGAATTTTGTGACAATACATGTGGGAAGATTATTTGTTTGACATAGTAAAACCAGATATTTTCAGCAATTACTCTTGTCTCACCATGAATCAAGATATACAAATAATATGTAGAATGTGACAATGTGAATGTTTACTATGGATCAGCAGTAGGTAGAAAATACTTCTCTAAACTTCATGAAGCAGTTTTCACTACATTATGTTCGAAAAACGCAAAGTCTCTATGATAGTTCACATGTGATGTTGACCCTGAAAATATTGTGATACGGGTCGATCGCCCTTGAGCTATCATGTTTGAATGATACAATGACACCCTGTGGATGTGTAGTTTTTGGGCAAAAAAATTATGACAAATCTTTGCAATATTTTAAATTATATTTATAAATATTCATTTATGACAATGGACAGAGGAAAGAAGGCAACATGCAAGATTGAGGTTCAAGGAGTGATACTAAAAGAGCAACAAGAGTTCAAATATTCACACTACAGTATTTATATATTTATTTACGAGTGCGGTGACAAAGGATGGTAGGGTAGAGAGTGAGATCGAGAAGAGTAGCGGCAGAGTTTCTGCCAGTGTGTTTGGAAATTGATATGGAAGGAGGGTATACCAAGAAGCTGCAAACTACTTTAATCTACAAGTGTTACTACATACCAATCTTAACATATGATGCCATAACATGCCCAATGGGCGGAAAAGAGGAAGCAGACATCCAAGCAGCGCAGATGAAGTTTTTGAGAGGATGGTGGGAGTGCCTCAGCTGGACAAGATCAGGAGTAAGAAGATTAAAAAGGACCTGGGAGTGGAGAAATTAAGTTGGAAGGTGGGCCAAGAAAGATCAGGGTGGTTTGGGCATATGAAAGGAATGAGAGGACACAGAATCTAGAGGAGAGAATTTGAAAAGGGTAGGGACATGGAGGAAAGGAAAGAATGTCGTCCGAGAACTAGGTGGATTGATAGCATTGAAGGAGATGTTGAAGAGAGAATTGAAGTGAGGAAGAGTGTGAAAAGAGACATTGTGGGAAAACAGAGAAAGTTTGAAGGAATTGGGGGAGCGGCAGTTGGAGGACGAAGAGAGTCAAGGAGAAGGAGAGGAAGAAGGAATGGCTCACCGGCTTCGACATCCCCGGCAGCCCTAGGAACGTTGGTGGAGTCACCTCCACCCCCCATACCCGACATCGCTGGATGGGGAGATTGAATCAATTAATACATATAGGCCTACTGTACATATAGATATATATTTATAGCATGCACTTCATTGTTTAATTCTCTCAGACAGAGACAAAATTATAACAATTTTCAAATGAAAGTGGCCAAGTAGGCCTATGGTTATCTAACAACTTTCTAACATAAAACTTGACAAAATTCAAGAGCTATGGTGGTGACTGGTGAGCATTTTGGTATTCATTTTATATATATAAAATAATGGATTAGAATACGGTAGTAGAATAATAATACATTTCAAAATAAAACACACGGACAATCAGTCAATTGCCTTTAATGTCAGGTAATTTGTATACAGCTATGCTAAGTAGGCCCCTACAACTCAAAAACATACTTCTCAGCTGTATCTGGCCTACTGAGAAAATACAGCATACAGTATAGATTTAGTGAAATTCATGCATCACACTTTATAAGAATTAAAAAGAGCTGTGCTACTCATATATGAGCAAGTTTACAGAGCCACAATTTCACTGTACAGTGAAGCCATTCTTGCGTACTCTTACGCTAGTCTTTGAATGAGTATTAATCGAGCAACAAGTCTGTGTCAATCATATCGTACTCATTCTCTGATACTTCTTCTGTTTCTACAGACACTGGAAATTTATTACTGATATACCCTCTCTTCTTCATATGAACTTTCTTATGTCGCACCAAATTACTATTATCATTAAACATACGTCCACACTCGCAACTGTACGGCCGCTCAGACGTGTGCAGTCGTATGTGGTTCTTGTACGAAGTTTGACGATAGAAGCGTTTACCGCAGGTCGCACAAGAATATCTCTTTATCTCGTCGTGAATACGAGCAACGTGTTCTCTCAGGTGGCGCTTGCTCTTGTATGATTTGGCACAGAGGTCACAAATAAAGTCTTTCCGTTCTTTATGCGTCTCAAGGTGACCGCGATACGAAGTGAGGAAGTAAAATCCTTTCTGACAGAACTCGCAAACGTACTTGGGTGGTTCGGTGTGAACCTTCTCATGAGCGTCGAGGGTTTTGTTTGAACGGAACTCGTGGCCACACACCTTGCAGATGAATGCGTGATCCGAGTGAACCATCTTGATGTGTCGTGTCAACATGTACATGGCGACAAATGTTTTCTGACAGTCAGGAGAAACGTCGCACCTGAACGGCATTTTGTCCTGGAAGTGGAATCTTCTCACGTGGTATTCACAGAGATAATTGTAAGGAAATATTAAATCACACCACTTACACTTGAACTCGTTATGCGAGATCTTTTCAACCATGCTACGAACGCTCGAGCTTGGAGGAACACGGGTGATTTTAGGTGCACACTGTTCACTTGTTTTCGTTTCGGTTTTCCGTTTTGTTTTATGAACTCGATTGTGTTTCACAGTCGTCACGCTATTGGTAATATTCTTGCCATCTACCAGATTTATTTTCTGTCCGGCGTTTAAACTGGAGTAGATCTTGTCCTTGTTCTTGGTGGTAAGTCGTCGTATTGGTGTTTTAGGAAGAACCCCATCAATCGTGGAAAGTAGCGAGTCTGTTACATTTGGTCTTACTATAATGTAACTGCTTGATTCGGTATCTTTTCCACTCAAATACTCTATCTTTATAACGTGATCTATTTTAGGAATATCTGAAGTAGGTTTATTACGATCTGAGAGCAAGAAAGTATGTTGATTGAATCTGAAATACCAAACAAATACTAGATCTACATCTTGTATTACCGGTACATTGAAAGAGTTTAATTGATGCTCTAGCTCGCTGGTGATACGTAGTAAGTGGCTCCCAATTCACTGACTACTGTCTGCTAAAATACGTATTTCAAAATTTAGGCTTGGTGTGTGAATAAAGAAAATCTGGAGTTTAGTCATTATGAATGGCAAAAAAAGAGGAAAGTATTTTACACAGGCTGCAAGATACCGTGGAAGCACAGCAAAATTTAACACTAAATTTGAACACAAACTGAACCAAGTTTCAGCTTGTTGCATTGGTTACAACTGAATGGTAATTGTGATCAAGGCCAACGTTATTCTTACAGGTTTTGATAATTTATATCATATTTTCGTCAGAAAAGATCCAACTGATTGTGCCTCAAAGTTATAAAGATAAGGTAGATGATGTATTCTACACAAAAAAGATCTTGTTGCCAAGTTATTCCATTTTTCCAATACAAACCAAAAACGAACAGAAGAAGTTCCTGTTTAGTTTTAGTTGAATGACCATTTTGTTCATTATTTATTTTTTCATTTTAATGTACCGGTAGTTTAAAGACCCCACTAACAGCTAGGTTACCTGTATGGGGGTACAAATGAGTGGGTGATAATGAAACTATGAAGTGATGATAGGTGAAAGGACGTTTACAAATAATCATGCCTTACGTGGGACTCGAACCCACGCCCAACAAGACTTCACTTTACAACGCAGTGCACGTCAGCTGTGATTGACGAACAAACTGTTGGGGTGTGTGAAGGTTAAAATAACATCTAGCACAAATAAGTTGCAGGCCTACATAAGATACAGCCACACAGATACATAAAACTCACCCCAATGAAGGTACCGATCTGGAAGTTGCAGATTTTTCAGTTTCAACTTCGACCTCCACTACAAATTCAGTGCTGCTCACTTGTGTTTCATTTTTGAGATTTGCAAGAAAGTTTAAAGGTAACGATCTGACAGTATGCTCACAGCCAGTAATTCCTCTGTCTTCAGTTTTACCTTCTGTTGACACTTCAATTGTTGCCAAATATTTATTCATGAGCAAGTCTTGGGTTGCGTGACATTTGTCACGAAACTTGTTGAAAAATTCTAAACGTTCGACACATACCCGGCACACAATTATTGGTAGAGGATCGTTGTCGGTAACCTGAAATGTATACATATAAGTATTAATTTAAAAAACCACAACGGTGAGTCGATGAAGCCTAATCGTACATATGTCAACATCAACGTCGGTACACAAGTAACAACAGAAGTTGCCAATCAACATTGAAATAGCTGCCAAGTTTGAACGAATCAATACCCTGTTGGTTTCAACTACTGCTTATAATTCCTACTGACTAGCCTGATAAAATTCATGCTGCTATAGTGAGCTGTTTTTATTCAAATGTTAATTAAAAGCCTATAGGCCCAATATATCATTCAGTGATATAGGGCGTACAGCTCCTGGCAGGACATCAAGTCAGAATGACAAGTCCGGGGGTGATAAGCTCGAGATGTGTTTGCCGGCTTCGCAATCATTACCTTTTGAGAGCATAATTCCTCAAAAATGCACCGACTGCCCCTGATTACTCGACAGATGAAAATATGACTTCAACATCTCTTTTTGCTATATGAATGCACCTCATCAATGGCATGAGCCAAACTATTACGCTAAACAGCTGTTCAATAAATGTTAAAGTCTACAGAAGTGCTAGAGCGGCCGGGAACCACGGACGTGACCCTATATATCACATGGCCAGGGCCCTGACCCTATATATTACATGGGCCCTATTTACCCTATATAAATGGCCCTATATTGCCAGCATGGTGATAAAAGTAATCATAAACTGCGTTCATCATACAGCTGGGATCGATTTAGTTTGGAATGATCCAAGTACCAGTAGACCCTATACCCGAATCGCTTTAGTAAAAACAGTTCGGAAATCTAAGAATGTCAGCCATAGGCCTATTTCTTTATCAACACCGCCTCGTTATTGACTTCGAAGTGGCTATAGACACTAATTTCCATGTCATGAAATCTCGATTTTTATGGTTATCGGTGCTAGTAGTGATAGCATCGATTAATCGAGAATCGATTCTAATGTAAAACGATTCTCAAATCAAAAAATCGATTCTCAAATCGAAAAATCGATCCTCTAATCGAAAAATCTTTTTTTTTTTGTCAGTAGGCCTACTTTTTCACATTGCAATACATGCTCATTTTGTTGTCTATATTATTTTGTATTGTTGAGATTTTACTGGACATAAGCTATCCCTTCGGTTACGTCCGATAGCCGAACGTTGACGGAAATACCCGATTGGTACAGTAGGCTACAGTTCAAAGAAGTCTCTAGCAGCTATTTTTCACGTGGAACGTCGCAGGAACGTTGAAGAAAAAAAGTTTAAAATTACTTGACTTTTTTTTCCATCTTTTTTTTTTAAATCGATTTTTAATCGATGAGAATCGATTATAAATTTTGAGAATCGATGTCATCACTAGTTACTAGGTAGGCCTACCGTAAAGAAAGACTAGGCCTAGGCCTATAAATACGAATATTCCTGGGGAGGTAAGGTTAGTTTGATAAGGTTAGGTCTGTTAGGTCAGTTAGATAAGATAAATTCAGGTTAATTTAGTTTTTTCATGTTATTGTCCAGCACTCGCCCATGGTTGGTGTCTCTACTGCAAGAAATTTGCGCCTATAGTCCTACGGTATTGATTTAAAATTGCAGGCATGCCTCAGAATCTGTTTTGGTCTGTTCATCACACATTCAACATGCGATTTTATAGTGCCAAATCTTAAACCATGTTGGAACTCAATCGTGTTTGCCCACAATCATGCCACAATCGACAAGTACAAGTACAATCGACAATCGACAATCGACCTGCGCCCATTTTAGTTTCTGGCTGAATTGGCTCAACCGTTTCCAGATTGTGATAAACATTGGCCCGCCCCTAGACAATGTCAGTAGTCACGTAGAATGGTAATGTCTGGGCTACCTTATCAGTAATTTTAGTAATCAACGTACCATAGCCAATTTTTGTTCGATGATCGCGTTTTTGGTGTATTCTGATACATCTAGTTTATATCCATGACTGTATAGTTTGGACATTTTGTATTTGTTTGTTTTAATACGTTTTTTACTCACTTGAAGTTGATAGTTTGTGATCTGACAAAGGTGACTAAGGCAACTAAGGTGACTAAGGTGAAAGGCAGTAGCATTGAGTAAAGAAGGCTGTAGGTTAGGTCATGGTTAGGTTAAGGTAGGTTAGTATCCAAACCTCGCGTATACTGCCCGCAGGCGAAATGGAGCTCATACACGTTGAAAAAATTGAAAAATAAATAAAAAAATAACCGTGGTACGTCAATCAGTAAATTCACCATTGTGGGCCTAGGTCTTGACAGTGGTTGAAGCATTGATTTGGTAACTATTTTTATAGGTTAAAAATTGTGAAAAATTAGGCCCTAGGTCTAAGACTTGAATTGAACCCCACTTACGTCAATATCAATATTCAATTTGATTTTTGTTTTCAAATGCTTTTTCTTGCCTTCTTCTCCAAGAACATTAATGTTCGACCTTTGTCGATTACCGCAAAGTCTACAAATATTATGAAAAATATCCATTTTAGATCGTGAATTTGGACAACATTGAATTTGTAGTCCACACTAGCAATCTGACAATCCATCGACAAGAAATTAACCAGATTTGAATTGCTTTGTATTTTTGTCGTCGTGTTGGTACTTTGTCATGAAGTGTCGTGACCACGCCCACCTGTTGTTTTGTGGGCTGCTTGAGAAGTGTCAACTGTCAATGCACTATATACCTGCAAGCATTGAGTTTATAATAGGTAGGTCTACTACTATTGTTATACCTTAGCACCTTCTCCAGGTAAATCGTAGTTGTGCTTTTGAGCGTGTTGTGGAAGGTGATTTTTTTCCAATTATCATCATTTCAATATTTTGGGTAATGTAAACAATTCTTTACTGTAAAAAGTCTGGAATTAGTCTAGTGCCATTAAATTTGTAGTGGTTAGGGCTTACCTACTGCTTGGGCATTGACTTTATAATGGCCTGGGCCGGCCTTCTGTACATAAAACCACCCGCCAAGCTTAACCTCTAAAATATACGTGTAATTATTACATGTGAGCTAGTGAGTCATATTGCAGCATTTGGACCTTTACCCAATTCCTAAGTTCTGAGACCATAAATAAATAAAATGCTGTGCCAATCTATTTTAGGGTTATGTTATTATTATTATTATTTAACTCTTGCAAATGCACATAAATGCGCGGTGGCAAGTTCCCTAAGTACCCCTATCCCACCATCTCCTTAACCCTCTGACGGAATAACTTTAACCTGATTTCATCCCCTTCAAAAACATTTCTACTAAGCCCATTCCAGTCCCTACCTGTCCTATTTAAGAAAGAGAATTTACCGACATCTAATGTAGCCCCCTTTATGACTACCGCTCTATCATGACCCCACCTACCTCCATACCCTGACTTATTTCTTTTTATCAACTCATGCAGCTCCCCCCACCCCCCCTCTCCCTCCATTACCCTGAAGAAATTACATAAACGATCCTCCTTCCTCCGAATTTCCAATTTCTGCCACCCCAGGTCTCTCATCATCTCAGTTGGACTCTCCAACATTCTTACCCTCTCCCCCCTTTCATTCTCATCCCATTTCCACCTCCTAACCCTACCTGTAACCCTTCTCACAGCAATCCTTTGAACCCTTTCCACATCCCTTATCTCACCTAATCTATAAGGATGCCAAACTGAACTAGCATATTCTACCATGGGACGCACTAACGAGAAATATGCTTTTTCCTTAATCTCCATACCTGCCCCCCTAAGTTGCCTCATTACAAAGTTTAGTGCATTTATACTCTTTTTTACTATTCTCTCAATCTGACTCCCCCACCCTAGACGCCTATCAAATACCACCCCCAAATACTTGTAGTTTTCCACCAACTCCAGCGTCTTCCCTCCTACCTCATACACTACATCTGTCCTTATGTTTCTCTTACCGAATGTGACTAACTTGCACTTTCCTGTATTCAACCCCATCTTGTTTGACTGAACCCAACGATTAATTGCCGCTAAATCTACCTGAAGAGCCACTACATCCTCCTCTGTAATGATTTCCCTATATAACACACAATCATCTGCAAATAACCTTATTTTCGAATCAACAACACTAGTCAGATCATCTATATATAAATCAAACAATAAGGGACCCAACACACTACCCTGTGGAACTCCTGACGTAACCTTAGTCTCACTTGAAACCTCTGAACCCACCCGAACTCTTTGCACTCTATGCTGAAGAAAGTTTCCAATCCAATTAGCCAACCCAGCATTCCCAACGGACATTTTTAACTTCCCTAATAATATAGTGTGATCTACCTTATCAAAAGCCTTCTCGAAATCTAAAAACACTGCATCAACACGTCCCCCCCTATCAACTACCCCAGCCAACTCTTCTGCAAAACCTAACAACTGCGTCTCAAATGAATAACCCTTCCTAAACCCATGCTGCACTTCTGAAATACTCCTTCTTTCATCTACCTTCTCCACTACTCTCTTTATGTCATCATTTTGATCTTGTTTGGGAACAAGTTACCTCATATGTGTAACCACCCCACTGACCATCACTATTTTTAGGGATAATAATGTCCGATACCAGTGAAATTGAATCTTGTCGCCTATCACTGGTGCCGCGACATTAACGCTATCATTGAGTTACCCTGGCTTTGTAGAATTTTTCTTTTATTTATAAGAACATACCTTATGTCAGATTAACATTTGCCAGGAGGATCTATAGAGTCTGGACAAATCCTGCTTCTCCACCATCCATACACAGTACACTATCACGATAGGCCTACACCAGTGGTGCCTAGCCTGCGGCCCGCCGTGACATGTTTTGTGGCCTGCCGAATAAATGAAAACAATTCTTGAAATTCTCATAGCGTATCCCAGTAATTTCATACATAGTACGTACAGTAATTGTTTTACCGGAACTGTTTTCAGCCCGCTTTTACTGTACGGTACCGGTAGGTATATTTTCTTTGAGATAATAGTACCGGTACTAATAGAATACCTATATAATATTGCACACGTCTTTCTGAAGAAGGTTCTATGTGACTATAGTGGCCCTTCTGACAGTATTCAGTTTTCATAACTGTTATAATTACTGGTTCGGGCTTGGTTGTGTGGTTAGGTTACCGATAGTGAAGATAATGTTGATTTCAATTCTCGCTACTTGATCCACGGAGACCACATGGCAGCTAATCAGTCACCGATCAGCAGGACGGACTCAATATTTTCAGTCTCATTGAATTATTCCACAATTGCCAGTATAATGTGACTCATATAAAGTACTAAACCTATATTTGGAAATTATGTTTAATCTTGTTCTAACTGGTTTGTGAGTGATTTTCTGCATTTTTAACACAAAAATGGGGAATAAACATACGGTAGTAAAATCCTATGGTAAAATCTACTGTTTTTTATTACATGGTGGGTCAATTATATTTTGATTTTTTGGATTCACAATGACACTTGAAGAGTGACCAGACCAGGCCCTACCTGGCGTGTGCCTATACACATCCAGCAACTCGAGAGATAATTCATATAACTTTTCGGGACACTAGTAACCATTCCAGCCCTCAAACAATTACAAAATGTATGAAATGGCCCTTCTGATAAATAGGTTGTGCATCACTGCTACAGGTCTACACTGTCATTCATAACTTATCTATTATATGAGTAAAAAATGATTTAAAAAATGTAAAAATGATCACCAATCAAAACTGACAGATTTAAAAAGAAACATCAAACTTTGTCCTGTTATTATAACAGAAATGAAACAAGGTCAGTACTGTATAAACCTGTAAATTCCATTGAATTTACTAAGATGAGTGGCTAGCACACTAAACCGTCGTTTAGGAGACCGAGGTTCGATTCCCGCCATGGTCGACCATCCTGACAAGGGTTTTCCGTGTATTCCCTCTGTCGTTCAAGTCAATACTGGGATCGTTCATTAACAGCAGGTCACGAACGAAAATTTGCCACTATCCAAAATTATGTAATTAAAAAACTTAATAGTGTATCAGTAATTGTAGTGATCAGTACAGTGCGTCGTTGAACACATTATAAATGAATGGATAAAAATACATTGAATTTCAATGAAGAATTGGAAACAAGACAGTAGACCAACACCTCACATCGGTGAGAGATACAGGTCTAGCTAGAATCCTATTTATTGAAGTACCTTAGTGATAGTCAGTGGAAAGATTTATTGAGCTTACATCGGTTCTCAGTTCTGTTCTTTGGCCCATTTTTTAATTATAGGGGCTTACTTTCATTTATAAATAATTGTAAAACCCTACTTTAAATAGAGGATCATTCTTATTGTAGCAATCAACTATTGTCTACTCACAGTCAGCGATTATCCAGCATTATTATGTAGCAGAGACAAGTAACCGAGAGGTTAATACACTGAACCATCATTCAGGAGACCGGGGTTTGATTCCCGCCATTGTCGACCATCCTGACAGGGGTTTTTCGTGGTTTCCCTCTGTCGTTCAGGTCAATACTGGGAAAGATTCTTAACAACGCCTCACTACCAACTCCTTCCCACAATCCGAAAATGCCAAATAAAATAACTTTTCATCTCATCATTTCATCATCTCATACATCATTCACAGACGTCAATAGTTCGTAATCGACATCAGCACAGTGCATCGTTGAACCCAATATAAATAAATGAATAAATTATCCATCGTGTAATGGTCGGTTTCATGCTCTTTCCACTTAGAATGGCTCTCACCGACGTGATTAATTCACTTGCTACCAGCTGTGTCAATTTGACCGAAATACTTTCGACACTGAACAGTGAGAATCAACGTTCTGATGCTGTTATTGCACATATCAAACAACTTTTGCAAGAACCACAGAGGGTTAGTGATTTCAAAAAAGGTAATTTATATCCGTAAAGCAGAAAATATTTAGACCAAGTCTTAGTACTCTAGTGGTAGGCCTACAGTAGAACCTATTCAGTAAGTTTCTCTTTAGTACATTTTTTTGTCTTGGTAAGTTTTATTTTCTGATCCCATCCATATGCTCCTACATGTTAACTGGTTTCTTTAGTGAGTTTTTCACTTTAGTAAGTTTTTTTGTCTGGTCCCGTGAAAAACATACTGAAGAGGTTCCACTGTAGTAGTAGTACATTTTTTAATTTTTTGTATTACTCTTGATACTCAATTTTTGTATTACGAAAAAGTTTTTTAAAATAATGTCTCTATTATATTTTGTTTACATTTAATTCTCTTATCTAAAAAAAAAAATGCATTGTTTTTATACATTTTGTTATACTGTGTCCGTGTGGCAACCGTTTTGGCGGCAGTGTTTTTAATAAACTCCTCTCTAGTAGTTCATTTACAATACTCTTTTGGAATATAACCACATACTGGTACTACAAACCCAATGGTAGGCGTATTAGTACTATTAATTACATAATGATGAAAAAAACATTTTTTCACTCTTCCTCTTCCAATGGCTAAATAAGAATTGCAGAAATAATGTAGAAAAAATAGATTTTCTTCAATTGGTAACCAGGTTGTCTGGTTAGATGTAATACAGTATTGGTCATGGAGACTTATATCATAGTGTTTGCACCTATTGGCTATTGCAAAATTTGCATTTTGAGCTCCTGTTTTTAGAGCAGTAACACTTAAATGCCATAAGGAAAAAATAATTTTGTTTTTTGTTTTCTCAATAAAATGTATGTCTCAATTCTTGGAGTCTTTACTCGACCCTGGTCTACCCTGATAACTATTTTTGTGATTACGTTTGGTGTAAGAAGTTACGTTGGTCAAATTTGTAACTATGGTTTCACAACCATATCAGTTGATTGAGTGTAATTTAAAGCTATTTTATGTTTGAGTTTAACAAAAATATTGGTCTGGGTTTGACATTTGTTCAAAACCAGTACATGAGTAAGTACTCCAATCAATCTAAAGCCAAGAACCCGCAAACAAATTGTAACAGATTTTTTTCATATGTATTGATTGTCTTGGTATCAATTGCAGTAAACAAAGTTTGCTCAAATCGACAATGCCATTCCGTTTTCAATCACATTTTTAAGAAAAATATCAATTCGACTTTTATATGCCGTTGTTGATCATTCTCATTTTCATAATTTATTTTTAAAGCACTATAAAAATGTTCTACATTCCATTGAAAAGAATCAAGTCAATTAGCTGAAAATTGCTGTGAATTTTTAATTAAATATTCAGTTATTAAATTGAATCATTAAATTATTATTTGGGTAATTAAATTTTCAATGCATTGTATTTTTCTTATGTGATCATATATTCTGATATTTTTCCAACCTAGTTCAGCAAACATTTTGTTAATTGTTTGTTATTACAACTTATTCACTGCTCAATTGAAATTATTAGTGTATAGCTTGAATTTATCTTCATAAAAATTTCCCTACAAATTCAATGAAATTGTTGAAAAATTCTCTCAATTATTATTTTTCATATCAGATAAATTGTTCAATAATTATGCAATTCTGGAAAAAAAAACAAGAGAATATTGCAGTTGAACAAAATGGGCAGCATAGACCCTACATCAAATTAGAATCTTCAGAAAAATCATCCCAAAATGGCAGCACCAATTTGAGCAAACTTTAATATTACCATTCACACAAGTTTTTGTTGAAGTCAAATTTTGAATTTCAAAGTTAAAAACAAACTTTTAAATTATTTCAAAAAACAAAATGTTCATGATGAACAGGCCCTGAATGGGACTGTAGATATAGGGCTATAAATATGATTCATATTATCATCAATAGACAATAGGGTAGTATTTAGGTTTAGTATTTAGTTCGCTTTCTCTTGTAGATAAGTCAACATATTTTCAGTTTCTATCTATACCAGTGGCAGTATTACTACATGCATAGACTATGCTCATGTAAACTAATAACATATTTTTAGGACTTGCCATGTAGATAGTCTAGATACGTGTGTGAAGACAGTGAAGGTATTGTAAACATCTTGCCATTTTTCTAGGTCTGGAGTGGTTCAACGTTTTACGTCCTCTGTCCTTGGAAAAGGATTTGAAAGGAAAAGTTGTCGTACTCGATTTCTTTACATATTGTTGCATAAATTGTATGCACATTTTACCTGACTTGAAATTGTTAGAAGAAGAGCATTCTTTACAAGCTGGCTTAGCTGTGGTAAGACAAAAAATATTACTTGTAAATCTGTACTTTCAATCTCAGGAAATAGTAGACTCAATTCCATGACAAAGGAATTGAAAAATCACAAATCTTGAACAGAAATTCTATCAACGTTAAGCCCTTCATGATTTACCGTAATGTTATTAATTTAAGAATTGATTTCAAGTGCCGGTTTGACAACTTGAATCATCTTCTTTTTGTTTGAATACAATTGTTCATTATATACAGTAGGCCTAAATAAAGTAAATTGCCTCGGTGAGTTAACAAGGTTCTGACCACTGTGATATTTTCAGCGCCAACATGAGTGTAACTAGGTCTACAATAGGCCGTTTGAACATATTGTATTAAAATTGTTTCATAATATTTTGAGAAGTATCTTTTGAAATATTGAAAACCCACAAACCACTTATTTTATTATTATTATTATTATTATTAACTCTTGCAGTTGCACATAAATGCGCGGTGGCAAGTTCCCTATCGATCCTATCCTAACGCCTCCCTATCCTTCTGACGGAATAGCTTCAACCCTACTTCATCCTCCTCAAGTATACTTCTACTAAGCCCATTCCAATCCCTACCTGTCCTATTCAAGAAAGAGAACTTACCGACATCTAATCTAGCCCCCTTTATAACTACTGCTCTATCAACTTACATTAAACATTTACATTTGATTACCCTGGTACATGTTTGATGTGTATTTCGATCTGTAGTGAGATCAAAATAGTTGACCAGAAGACCGGTACATTTGCTCTTACTATCCTATAATAATCAACTTTGAGTCTTTTCTCATCTATAAGCGCAATTATAAAATTGTATGCATTAGTGTTTCAGATAATTATTATCTGTATCTTATGACGTACCATATTTATTGATTACGTATCTTGCACTGCTAACGTTATATCTGTGAAATACCCCAGGCAGAAAGTTTTCTCCTCCGAGTAAGAAGCACATCTTATTTCAGATTGGTGTTCATAGTGCCAAGTTTGATAATGAAAAGGACTCTGCTAATATACTGTCAGCAGTTCAACGTTATGAAATCTCTCATCCTGTTGTCAACGATGCTGAAGGAGTTATGTGGAACGAATTAGGTATTCCCTGTTGGCCTACGCTATTAATATTAGGTAAGTAAAGACTGCGTACTAATTTCTTACTCTTTCCACTAATTATAATAGTATTCATTACAATGTATTTGTTAGTGCTCGTAGCTTTGATCAGGTACAGATTACAAATGTTTCGTTTTCTTTGTAAAATTGATCAGTTAAGTTGATATTTCCCCATTATTTATGCTGTTTAATATTTTTTTCCAAAAACAGAATGTAGGCCCAATAGGTGTTAAAATGCCATAAATCGACATAAAATAAAATACATACATATCACATATTTTGCAAATTTCAATTTTTTTTTAACCCAGGCTAGATTCCAAGTGGTAGTTATTTACTACCAGTACTCATTTTAAAATGCATAAGGGATTGGTGTTGTTGAATGATTACCAAAATATGAACTTTTAGTCAACATCGAAAACTTGACCCAAGGTAATCATTCCCCAATTAACACTAGGTAATAATTATATAAAAACCATCTGTGTGATGTTTTCATTTTGTTGTGCTTGTAAATTTTCTGGCAACAAGCCATTTGTCCTTCTCCCTATTTGCTTTTGAAAATGTTTTATATATACTATACCTGTATCTCACGTTATTTCTGTTTAGGTCCCAATAGCGAGCCTCTCTTCATCCTCATGGGCGAGGGAAAGAGAGAAGATTTGTTTCTGTACGTTACGTCAGCTATCAAGTATTTTAAAACAGACGGCAGATTATCAGAACACGTTTTCCCACTGGCTCCGTTATCACGTATCATTTCGAAAGCAGGCGAGCCGATACTCTTCCCTGGGAAAGTGGCGACATGTTCTTTCATAGACGGTAATGCTCAACGAGAAAGACTGGCCATTTCTGATTCCGGCCATCATAGGATTCTGATCGTAGCACCGACTGGCAAAGTTGAGGTAGGTCTACATTTCATCTCTCGTGAATTTGAAATATAATTGAAAAACTAGTCTTAATCTAGTAACTCTCTATGTTGCTTTATTTCTTGTGATATGTTAGGCTTTAGGCCTATTTCTAATTATTTCGTCAAAACAATCACAGTATCAAGATCGCTCTTCTGGTGCCCGATCATAACGATCCTACCTTAAAATTCTTGGTTTTAATTGGGAAACAATTACGTACTCTGTGTCAAGTTTACATGGTAATGATAATTGGTGACAGGATGGATAGTTATGCAATTGCTTGTTTTCAGAGATCTAGTAAGGAGAGCTTGCAAAATAGTCTATACCATTTTGCATTGTTTGCTAATTTCAGCATTGTGTACTGCATTTTATGCTGCATTTTACTCAAATAGGTTTTTTCATAGCTTTGAGTTATTTTCAGAAGGTAGGTATTTCTTCAAAATGTAAATACAACTTAGGCCTAATATTAAAATAATTTTTACAGAAGTGTTCTCTCGTTTTCGTATGTACACATCAATACTGTCTGCAAGACATCAATGTATTTCGAGATTTTATAATTTTGTTTCAGCTTTAAATAAACACATTTATGCTTTTCAATGATCTTTCCTATCAAGTTTAGTGCATGCTTATTTTTTCGATTGCGATATTGAAATATTATCATTTTGCCATTTGTTACTGCTTATTTGGCCACTTTGATGCCACTTATATTGCTTATTTGGGCATTTTGATGCTGCTTGTAGTAGGCCTACTGCTTATTTCAGCCTTTGTTTGTGCTTTTTTGAAGATTTCGTATTGCACTACGTTACTGTCTCTAGCAATAATTGTGGAGTTGATAAAAAAATATTCGTCGTAAACCTGTAACAGAAATTTATTGCTACGGTGAAAACTCAATGCGTCGTTCCCGCATCTATTGTTTTATCCCTTCTGTAGTTTATTTTTCTACCTTAGTCTCTCCGATATAACAAATCCCAAATTCTCCAGCATGAATCATTTTGTTTGAATGAGTCTTTAATTCCTGGTTTGTTGAAAATTGATAGATAAAGGTTTCACTGTTATTGGTACAAGTAGGCCTACCACAAGCAAAAATTTTGGAAATACGGAGGAAGGAGGATCGTTTATGTAATTTCTTAAGGGAATGGAGGGAGAGGGGTGATGGGGAGAGCTGCATAAGTCGATTGAAAGGAATGAGTCAGGGTATGGAGGTAGGCGGGGTCATGATAGCGGTAGTCTTAAAGAGGGCTAGATTAGATGTCGGTAAATTCTCTTTCTTGAATAGGACAGGTAGGGACTGGAATGGGCTTAGTAAAGTGTTTTTGAAGGGGATGAAATTAGGTTAAAGTTATTCCGTCAGAGGGTTAGGGAGGTGGTGGGATAGGGGTAGTTAGGGAACTTGCCACCGTGCATTCATGTGCAATTGCAAGAGTTGAATAATAAAAAAATTGAAAAAAAAATTTGAAGTAGGGATGATAGGTATAAAAAAATAAAAAAATGTATAAAAATGTATAAAAAAATGAGGTTTTTATTTCTCTGAGGTGAAATTCTGATGAGATATTTTTATTTTTCAATGAATGAAAAATGGCCGACCTGAATGTTCTCAAAACTTGAACTGTTACGTAGGTAAGTCCGAATAGGGGAGTATTGATTGAACCTTGAATATGTCAGTTTTCTAACCTGTGAAGCATATACAATTAAAACAGTTGTAAAGAAAGTAATGCCGTAAAATTCAGATTAATTATACACTTGTCTCTTATTTTGTATTTCAGTTTGTTATTGGGGGTGGTAGTTCAGGTTTTGTTGATGGCACGCTGAGCGAGTCCAAGTTTCACAGTCCCCAAGGATTGGCGTTCCACACACCAAACAAATTGTATGTGGCAGACACAGAAAATCACGCAATTAGACTGGTATGTACTCGCTTTAAATCAGCGATAGCTTAAATACAATTAGCCATTACTTAGATAGATTGATCTCTAGAAACATGAACAACATGTAGCCTAGTAGCACATTCACGTTACACGTAAGTGTAGAGTATTATTATAGAAATGAAAAAAATGTATTTGAAATATCATCCCACCACTGAAAAATTCTATATTATTTCATTTCCCTATTATATATTAGGCCCTATGTTATTTATATTCTTTGAATGAACATAAATTTCATGTACTTTATTATCCACTCTCCTTATTTGCATAGTATAAACATTATCATTATTCACATTATTATTATCACCTAGCTATTACTTTTTACGTTGCATACAAATTATCATTTATCTTAAATCCAAAGTCGGCCCATCTTAAGATATGCGGTCATTATTAATTTTATCACATTAAGGGTGATTCATGAAGTGTGAGTCTGTTAGCCATATAATAGTTGATGCCTCTTTTCTTTCTTTCTTATTCATTTTAAATTAATTATTCATCTGTTTTTTTATGGAAAAGTGACCTTGTTCTGATTTCCAGATTGATTTATCAACGTTACGTGTGTCTACTGTGGCTGGTACAGGATGTCAAGGCTCTGATCGTATTGGTGGAGAGCAATGGACCAATCAGGTGCTATCTTCTCCGTGGGACGTTGCCTTTACGTCGTCTTCGGTGTTGAAACAAGCAACAGGAGCTGAGAGCAAAGACGATGTTCTTTTGATTGCCATGGCAGGGCTACACCAGATCTGGGTGCTCTTTTTAGATACTTGCAATTGGTGGAAAGCAAAGTGAGTATTCTAAATATGAGTTTGGGCAATTTTCTTGTGTTTCAAGTTTTGAAAGCCTACAATAAAAAATGTTTCATCAGTCTATTTGCACTTCAATTCTGTGTCAATTACACAAGATCTAGTATAAGACTACATGAATAATAATACTTGTATGATATTATTTCATCTTTTGATCATTCTGATACAAATTTTGTAATTAGATGAGGGTAGCAAAGTCTCCATCCCACTCGTATAGGGTTTTGTCTGTTTTTTTTGTTGTTTTTTTTATGCACTCCACAGGTCGCAGGGTTTGACTGATCGACATGAAACTTTTTTTTTGTACACGCAAACTCATCCAACTTGGAACTGTATAGTTTTTGGAATGAATCGGTTGGACCGATTTTGATAAATATCATCTCAATATATGTATAATGATCAATTTTACATCTGCTGTCAAGGGAAAGAAGTAATTAATCATTGCCCAAGAGACTTAGTTCAAAGTGGAAGATATCAACATTCGTGTGTTTATACTGAAAGACTTTTATCTACTGCGAAAAATTATGGT
This sequence comes from Brachyptera risi, assembly GCA_964007535.1. NCBI lineage: Eukaryota > Metazoa > Arthropoda > Insecta > Plecoptera > Taeniopterygidae > Brachyptera > Brachyptera risi. The sequence continues at coordinate 61,883,502 of OZ023326.1, forward strand.
CACAGACAGCGCAGTCCTGGTGTTGAAGACCATTAGTTTTAAATAATCAAAATGGGGTGGTAAGATCGCCCTTGTGGTGCCCCGTCCAAACGATCCTATCTTTCATCCATAGCCTTAATTGGGGAACAATGATTTTGTATCAAGTTTCGATGTTATTAAAAAAAAAAAAAAAATCTCAAAGTTTCTAAAAACCCCATAAGATTTGGCCGGGCGGAAAATGTTGAAAAATAAAATCTCTCCAAACAAGATGAAATTTTCTCTGAATGTGTATACATGAATAATACACATTATCACCATTTTGTATGCAATTCTAACCAGCCGTTCTGAAGGAAAAGATTAAAATAACTGGTTTTATTCATCAAATATCATCATGGAAATTAAAGCACATTCAGGTTGCAGAGATTCACTGCTTTCTAGATTCGACATTTGCCCAACAATGAAGTCTTCTTTACACGCATCAAGGTGTGTAGAATACCAGAGTCGATAAAGTAGCAAGTGTATAACGAGTATTATACCTTATTCAGATATCTCGCTCATCTTACAACGCTTATGATGCGTTTGGCTAGTTTACACAGAATTGATAATTGCATGAGCTCAAGCTTCATTTTTACTGTACTTCAATAATCCTTTTTTGTTCGCTCCAAAGGTCAAACGAGAGAGAAAAGTTTGATAAAACTTGGATTGTTCATGTCATCATTTAACTTGTTAACTGATATACATGATTTTGAAACGAAATAGCCAATCGGTTTGAACCATTTTGAAATTTTGGAAACCCCCATAAGAATAACCAAGAGAAGAAAATTTGGTGAAAATATTTTTTTCGAATTAATTCACATTTTTACAAAATTTAAGCACAAGAATGTTGCACACTATTCCAGCCTTTTACATTAATCGGATCAGCCATTTTGAAGAGAAAAGAATAATTCATTTTTTATATTGATTGACAATTGACGACTAGTGATTGACCCGCCCATAAACGTCACAAAACAGAACATCCAATCAAATGGGCTTTGTTATGTGGGAAAATTCACATTGACCTATCAGAGTATCTCTAAATTCCCACATGAAGTATAGATCCAGGTGGCTTTGGCGATTAGCCACGCCTATCACTAGTGGTCAATTATCAAATCTATAAGATCAACAAGTAAAATAAATTGGATCGTGAAACGCTTAAAAAAAAGCAATAGGTAAAACAGGAAGGCAGTGACTTGATATTTTGATATTTTGATTAGTGAGTTTCAGAATTGAAGTGTGTGTACAGCTTTCCATTACATTACATATGAATTGGCCAAAATTGCTCATCTTACAATGCATCCTGCATTTTCCTAGTGATTGAATAATATCAGTAGATACTCAGCAGTAACTTGCTTGCTCCACATGACTAAAGGTGAAGGTAGGGATGAGATTTAGGTACGATCTGTGCCACCGATCACCTTCACATAGGTGTTTCATGTTTCCCTTCATAGCCTAGACTAATGTTGGGAAAGTTTCTCAGATATAGGCCTCCCTTCCCACTCGCCTTCTAATTTTCTAAGCCACTTTGATCTCTTTAATCATTTATCCAAGGAGGTTGGATACTAATATTAGTATCTAACCTCCTTGCATTTATCCAACACCAATAGATCTAAGTCATCATTATATTGAGTTGTTGAGAGTGAAAACCCAATATAATATATATAAACCTTTATTGGCCCCTGACTCCAAAGTGCACAGGATAACAATCAATATAAAATACATGAGAAAATATAATAGAAAAGTTATGTAACTGAATATCGAAATGATATGAAAATGGAATAAAAATTGAAAAAATTAACGATAAAATACAAAATTATGACACTAATGATAATTAAAAGGATAAAATAAATGTAAACGTTGATGGATGATGGTTAGTTATATAGATGGTTCCTGAATATCCTAATGGAATCCTTCAGGGCTGACATCCCAATCTCATATTTTAAAGAATTATCTATCAAAAAACGTTTACAAAAATCACTAAAAAACTTCGAAATGGTTCCTCGAGCACCGACAAACAGAACAAATTTAACCAATTGGACCTTTTGCATTCAAGTCAAATTAAAAAGGAAACGAAAAAATCTGCTATGTAGAATATAAGCACGTTTCATTATTAGCTGTGCATAGGAGAATAGCCTGAAGCTGGATATATGAATTATCTAAAAATGAATGATAGAACAGCACCTTACCGAGGTCTTTAAGTAGAAATACTCGAGTGCCGTTGATGGAACACAGAGATGATGTGAGTTGCACTAGTTAATAACATGAGATTTTAATGTTTCCGCCACTGTATTGCCGTGGTCACAATAGAGTAGACCTACTCTACTGCGACCAGAGACAATAGCTGATCAAAATCTCGTGTGTTTGTAATTAGACGAGCTTTAGCGAGGATTCAATTTGACATACTGAAAAAAATTGGTGTTCGTTTTTATGTTTTTTTTTTTTTTTTTTTTTTTTTATGTGTTTTTGTCGGTTCTCCACAGGTCAAACGGCTACAGCTATCAACTTCAAACTTTTTTTCGTCATGGTTCCTCATCTAACTTAGATCTGTATAGTTTTGTGGCATTATCGGGTGGTAACTTTTTTTTTTATGAATTTTAGAAATTTCAAAAATCCCCATTAGAATAACCCGGAGGAAAATACTTGAAAAATCAAAATTTTTCAAGACCTCTCAAATTTTCGCCGAATATAAAGGAAACTATTAAGCACATTTTGAGAGATTTTTCGCATCAATCGGATGAGAAATAACGAAGAAAACGCATTTATAAAGCATTTTCCCATCAATTTAGGCTATTCCGGGAACCAATTAAATCTATAGCAACAAGTGTCACCAATTAATTCAAAACGATTAAAATGAATGAAGAGGAAGGCCGTGACATAACTGATTCTCGTAAGGTTTTTGAACGTTTGGAGTGATCCAAGGTCTGTAGATGTAGATTGGGTTGACAAATTATTTTTCATTCTAGATTTCTATACCCCTAAGCTCGTCTAACAACGCGCATCCCGCGTTTTCCTAGTTTCTAATATAATCATCTCTGTGTTCTATCAACTGGCTCTCCACTATGAGTATTTCTACTTCTAGACCTCCGTAAGCTGCTGTTCTTTCTTCCCCTTTTACCCAATTCATATACACTTCATTATTAGTTGATGGTGAATACATTCACATTTTTACTTTTTTAATGTTGATTTTGAATTGTTATTTCAGAATAAGCCTACAATATAATTAAGTGACCAAAATTGAACAAAGATTAGTTCAGTGTCAAGAGAATCGCTATGCATTTGCAATACAAAATGGCAAGAGATACAGTAGTTTGATAGTTTTAATTATTCTTTTCATAATAATTTTAACATTATAGACTCTGAGTGTACAGTATTTCCAAAGGAACAATCATGTCCCCACATTTGGACTTTCTCCAAAATAAATTTCAAGTTGCAAACTGTAGGGAGAAATATTGAATAATTTATGATTTAAATATGATCAAATTCTCCTCAATAATCAATATAATAGTGGAGTAATAACAATTTTGGAAAAGATTTCAAACGAGAGTCAAAAGAAAATACAAAATGAGGGAGAGACTTTCTCATTATTATTATTACAGTGATAAACATCTAAAACTTATCACAAAGTGATTGTTACCAAATTGAGTCTACGGATGACAAGATAGGATTGTTGAAACAGGGCACCCACTAGGGCGATTTCACCACTCTTCAAATACTTGTAGGGCAAGACTACAAATATAACCACATTTGAAGATTTTCTAAATGCTGACTGTCTTACAGATCATACGAGGCAGGTACATGTGTTGCTATTGTTGGAAGCGGTAAAGAAGAGAATCGTAACAACTCGTATCCTCACGCTGCTGCGTTTGCTCAACCGTCTGGTCTCACACTGTCACCGGACAAGACAACGCTGTATATTGCAGACAGTGAGAGCTCCAGTGTGAGAAAAGTCTCAATAATGGATGGGAAAGTTTCAGCAGTTGTCGGTGGCGACAGGTCTCCAACGGTGAGCTGCTCATTCAAAACTTTAACATGCGTCTTTTCACCTCTTACACCTTTCGTATTTAACTAGAAATCCTGGATAACCACGGCTAGTAACAAAAATAACGTGAACTTAAGCAGGTAGGAGATATAATAACTTTGAAACATTTTTTTCCAATCTTTTAGAGTTCTGGATTGATTTTGAGATTGATTCTTTGTGAATATTAATAAAACTCTTGTATCTCATGCCATTTTGTATTGTAAATTGATACGTAGTTATTCTCTCAATACTAAACCAGTCTCTATTCAATTTTATTCACTTGGTAATATTGTATTCTGAAAAAGTTGAGAAACAAATCACAATTAACATCAAAATACAGTAGTATTCTGGTTTCTAATTCTTCAAAGCACATTTTTTTTCCAATTTTGATGACTTAAAATATGTGAATGAAAATTTATTAGACATGACATCAGACAACTGGTTTCCAGGCCCCAGCTCCTTCAGTCACAACCAGATCAAATGAACAAAACCAGTTTTTTACCCGCTTTTTCTACCAACTCTCCCAGCTGAGAATTTACTTTTAGTCACTTTGATATTGCGTGGGAGAAAAGGCTATGCCACATGTCAAAACTAATCATGAGATTACCGTTGGTAAGTGCTTCAATGATCGTGTGTACTCGGCTCAGTTCCACTCCTATTGACACGTGGGCATTCCGAGACTAACGAACGATTGTCGATTCATCAGCTCTCTTTTTCGACAAGGTCAGATCACACTCTATCGAATGATAGCCGAAGAGCAGCGAGCAACTCAACTTGCTTATGCACCTCACTGGCGTAATTCTGATCATTCTAGTAATGTTTGTAATTACTTTCAATAATTAACCCGATTGAGGCAGTCAAGAGGTCACTTACCTAATTCACTACCCGTTATCATCCTCATATAGTTTTGTATTCAAAGAAGAGATCAGATGAACTAATTATTTCTCTGGAGTCTGGACTCAACATTGTTTTAAATGTAAACAAATACCCAGTGATATTGTCAAGCAGTGTTCATATTGTTCTATAGTATTATTGATTTATTGTTGTATGTTTCAGAACTTGTTTGGATTTGGCGATGTTGATGGTAAACAGTATGACGCCAAGCTGCAACATCCATTAGCTGTTAGTTACAACATGTGCGACAATAAGCTCTACGTGGCTGACTCGTACAATCATAAAATCAAGGTGGTCGATGTCAGCACCAATATCTGTACAACGCTGCTCGGTGCAGGAAACCAGGGAAATGTACTCGGCAACTTTACAACACCGCACAAAGTACAGGTATTACCACCCGCATAAGTATAGCTTGGTTATTCGTGTTCGATGGAACTTGAAAAAGATAGAAGTTGACCAACTTAACGCATTGTGTAGAGGTAGTACAGTGAACCTCTTAAGTACGTTTTTCAGGGGACCAAAACAAAAAAACTTGTTGAAGTTATAAACTTACAAAAGAAACTACCCATTCAACTTGTGTGAGCATATGAATGGGATCGAAAAACAAAATTTACCAAGGTAATAGGTGTACTCAAGAGAAACTTACTACAGAGGTTCTACTGTAATGAGTTGAAATAAATACAGTTTTAACTTTTAATTATATGCTAAAAAGTTTCAGCATGAAAATCGTAATCATTGTTAGATGAACCATAGGCTTTTTTAGTACATTAAGTATATATGACTGCATCACTTTGTATATTATTGATATTATTGTATAACCTACCGGTACCTATCCTATTGAGGATTTTAATGAAAATTGAATCATGAAAATGACACTTTTATTTTTGTCTTTGAAAAAATCTCTTTGTGCGGCCACTTTTGAAGTAGAGTAGGATATTGGTACGTACAAGCGTTTGAAAGTCGTATGAATGCTACCAATTTAATTTAGAACAAACGATTTATATTATTGTGCATTACAGTTACAGTACCTTTTAATATGTTGGTAGTTACAACACTAATAATATGTTTACTGTACTTTTGGAGATTCACATTGTCAGAATTATAATTATTACAGATAAATAATGCAAGTAATATATTTTGGCATTATGCCTTTCACTGTAGCTATGCAGCCAACTTTTTAGACACTCCAAAATACCCACAATGCATATCCATCGGTCTTGGCTGCTAGAAGGCGGCATAGTAGGCAGTAAGCGCCTGCGCATTAATTTCGTGAAAGATTCCATTGTTTTGAAGAAATTTCAACAAAATTGTTCAACGGAATTCAATTATAAATTTGGTGGTGAAACATGTTCAGGGAACTAAATATTATGGCACACCTTGGGAATTTTCTTTGATCTATAAGATCGTTCATTTTTGCATCTCATAACTGTTACGACACTATGATTTTTATTAGATGAATGAACCTGGAGGCCTGTGCACAAGTGTAGACGGCACGAAACTGTACGTAGCTGACACCAACAACCACTGTATCAAGGTTGTTCACTTGGCCAAGAAGAAGTTGGAAGAATTAACGATCGTCGTCCCTTCGGAAACGGATAGCGTGAAGAAGACCGACAAGTGTACGCAAGCAAGTATTGGACTAGAGGGCGGTGTGGTTGCACTCACACTGACCGTATCTCTTGACGAGGGGCTTCATCTTACGCCGAACGCACCGCAGAAATGGTCAATCAAACTACCAGGTATAAAAATCTCTTCATGAAGCTATTCATTTCTTTTTCCCATTTTTTCAAGATCACGCTGGCTCAGTCAGCAAAGGCACTCCTTCAAAAACTGAAGTCAAGTTGGGAATGGGTCCTGTATAAGGCATGAGTTTTTTGGATGGGTGAATTGAAAACTCAATTCTTCCGTATCGGTACAGTAGTTGAAAAAGCGAAGTGTACTTTTTTTGCTCACCACAGATCAAACGATTTTTTCTTCATGAAACTTGGCATGCACATATATCATCAATTCATCATTCATCATCTAGCTCAATGCTGTATACTTCTGAGGCACTATTGCTATTGGTTAGACCCTTGAGAGAAACCGCTTCGAAAATTTGAAACTTCCAATGAGAATAAACCAGAGGAGATAATTTGGAAAAGGTATTTTTTTCAAAAACATTCAAATTTCCACAGAATTTAAGTATAAGGCACATACAAGCCTCCGTATTTAAGCATACACGTGAGCATTTAAGCATAGCCTACACTCATTCAAAAGTTTTACATCTGGACCTAAGTCGGATTTGTGATTTTAAAGAACAGAATTGACCATTGTAGATAGGCGTGACTTAAACGAAGCAGGGGAAATTTTAGATACCTTGATTGGTTATCTCCCTATTTCCCCTGCTCCACTGTCCACTTGATTGATTTTTATATTTTGTGACATCACGAGGGCGGACCATCTACAATGGTCAATTGAAATGTAATTTGTTTACATCAATTAAAGCAATCAAGAAAGCCATCAAAAAATAGCAAACAGGTTAAATCAATTGAATCATGAAACAATTGAAATATGCAATGAATAAAACAGATAGGCTGTGACATAGTAGTTTGAAAATCAAGGTGTGTATATAGCTATTTCCATTACATTTCATAATTTTGCCCATATCGCTCTTCTTACAAAGCATAAGTTTCATTTGCGTAGTGTGAACGTCATTCATCAATCATCCACTCATTTACTACTAGTGCCTCAGTCAAGATCTGGCTCAGTGTGTCAAGACATTGCTGTGGAAACCAAAATCAAGTTGGGCATGGATTTGACTCCCATATAAGACATCATCTCATTTGCTCATTACCCTACATGTTGGTGGGGTCGTCAACCAAATAATAATCAATCTAACTAACGATATTGCGTTTCTCTTCTCAGACGAGAGATGGTCCGCTAACGCAGTTAAAGGTGACTACAAACCGGTCATGACGGTACAAGTGTCCGCACCTCCTGGTAAACTAGACTCATCGGCAGATATACTCATCAGTTACAGGATTTACTTTTGCCGAGGAGAAGTTGAATGTTTAGTGAGAGATGTTACGTTGAGTGTTGTTGTTCACTATATGAGCAACGTAGCAAATAATGCTAGTTTAGATATAGCACATGTTATTAGTGATAAATGAAAGTGCCTTGAAATTTTTTCATTAGTGAATGTGTATTAAAACTGCGCACGGTATTTCATATCAGTCTATTGTTGAGTTGGGTTTTGGTTGGGGTTTTTACAGATTGCCATGACAGTATTGGTAGTTGTCCATTTTGATTTATTTATCAATTATTACTCAGTAAGCCTATATTTGTCTCAGTGGAAATAATACTGAAAATCAAATCACATCATTATAATGGGAGCGTGTAGCATGTGATCATAGAAGATTGCGCACCTTTCTTTTATTACGGTGACATGTTTAACCTGACACACACAGTCATTGTTCCTCAATTAAGGCTAAGGATGACTGACAATCTACTGAATGTAGGATTGTTTTATCGGGCTCCAAAAGCACCCCCTCAAGGAAATGTGATAATGTAACTCATTTAACAAACTATAAATACTGATTGGGTGCTTGTTATATGTCGTTTGAGAATGGAAATACCCCTAACGTATATTTTTTTGAAAATATCTCAAACGTGTGCAGTTAGAATGCATATTTATTATTGACTAAATTTGTAACTTCCTAACGTGTTTCTATGTGACTATACTTGACTAACACAGACTTGTTTCTAAACAATGACCCTGATTCTACTTAGTACTTACTGGTGCTTATTAATAACCTGTTAATAATCATTTTAATGGTGCTTAAAGACTTGAATCAAATTAGTGTAGAAAAGAAGTGTTTTTGTCTGTAGATGTAGGTGTATGACTACGGTGTATGGCCTATGACTACAATGCATAGCATATGTTTTGTGTGCTATTAAGTGTAGATTAGAAATGACAGAGCTATGACTATACCTGTTTAACTCGGAACGATCGAACGTCGGTCTTGGAATGGCTGAGTATCAATAGAAGTGGGTTGTACAATGACAGTGAGTCATTAACACATAATCACTTACGATCATTGATTACCAACCAACTGACCAACTAGAGAGAAACCCACTTTTCGATGATACAATAGATCAGTTTTTGATTTATAGAAGCGAGTGTCTGGAAACCATTTTCACAATGTCATCCACAGTGAATAGAAATATGGTACAATGTTATTGTGTAGCAAGTCTGGTGAACTTATTCAGTCGACCATATTTTGTTTTCATATTCTGTGTAACTTTCAAATTGTTAAATTGTCATAGCTTAGACCCCGTTTACATTACTACTCAACTACTCTAGTAACCCCACCTACGATCGTAAGTTACCGTGTGTGAACGTAAATTAGTTGCTACGCTAGTAACAAAAGCTACTACAGTCAACTTACTACCGTTAGTAAGGTTACTCTAGTAGATGTAGTAGTGTAAACGCTCGATAGTTGGTACTACCGTTCGATACAAGGAGAAGATGGCGACGAAGAAAGCAGCTGGCGTGCCGAACTATTAATGCACAGCCTTGTAATTCTTGTAGTGTCGCTCGTTAGACGGCTGTAATTCGAAATAATCTGCTCTCGCGGTAAAACATTTAACTAAAACCTCTAGTAAACAAGAATCTCTATTTGACAGTGTGAACGCAAAAATAGTTACTATCGTTTTACACCAGTAACCTTACTAGAGTAGTTGAGTAGTAATGTAAACGGGGTATTAGTAAGTTGGTATTATGTTGTTGAAAGTTGCAACAAACTTTTTTTGGTCAGGTCAGTTCACAAGTTTCTTAATACTATATTGATTATAATTTTTCATCCTAGTGTCAATAATGTAAAAATTCATTATTGATAAATTCATTTTAAAATAAACTAAAAATGAATTATAATTCATTATCACAAATATTGACACACGAATTGACTACACAATGAAGTATGTATAACCCAATATTATTTATGACTTGCTGCTAAACTGAGATCTTACACAAAAGTATTATTCTTATTTTAACTGCTAACGTGATGACGTAGGAAAAAGATATTGAGAGTGTGACAAATCAGGTTACTTCGTACTATTAAAAAGTGTAATTATCATCAACAGAAAAGGTTTTTGAATATTCCTTTAAAAAATCCACGTGGTTGGTAGACCTACTTGGTACCGTGGTCAGTAGTAGCGCTGATGGCAGATATTGAACATGGGTGGTTGACACTGTAGTCATCAAGCAGTGTAAATGTCATATTACAAAACTTCTGATGAATTTCAATTGTTATTTATACCATGTACTTCATCTTTCTACTATGTCTATGCTCTGCGCCACTCTAGAGCTGTTTTTACACTATATCAGTATCCCCCCTGGGCCAACCCGTGGTCTAACCCCGGGGTTTTAACCACGGGCTGTACCACGGGTCAACAGGAAGACTGTTTGCACTCATTTGTATTGCCACTGCTTGTTTGAAGGAAATTATGATTTATAGAAGACCGTGTTTGATATATATGCCTCCTTCAGTCAATACAAATCGCACCAATATGAGTAGCACTATAGAAAGCCGTGTATGCCAAATTATTTTCGTGTTTACTTTGACAGCTGTGCCTAGATTCAACTCGAAGTTTTATGTTGAAATGATACACATTTGACTTTTTCTCCCATATAGAGTGGTGTTATAATTTCATGTGTATTGCAGATGATTGTTCAGGTATTATTAGTCTCCATTCGTGGTCTATTCAATTGGAATATATCTTGAAACATGAGTGAACCTTCAACCTTGGAGTTGAAACTTTGACAAGAGTGAGAAAGAAGTGAACTTCTGCACGGGGATTCAACCCTAGCCTGCACTAGGGGTAGAGCTCCTGCGCGTTGAACCAGGGTTAGTACTGTGTAAACACAGCAATATTTTTGACCGCGGTTTGACCCACGAGCAATCACGTTGTGTAAAAACAGCTTAGGTGTAAGTGTAGTGTATCTCTTAAGACCAGCAGCTTACTTCGAGCTGATATTAAGCACACAACTACGTTACTAGAAAGTCATAACTTGGTTACAAATTAAAGAAATTACTCATTGTAGATACTCAGTGCTACCAGACCTACACCATGAGTATCAAATGTTCATTTTATCTTTTTAATAATGCCCTAGTTGTAGATAGGCTTTTGTACAAGAAGCAAATTACAAAAAGCAATCATTCAATTATTTTTAATTTGACATCAATGGCAAGATTATTTTGTCTTCAATATTTTTCATGACAGGTATTAATATGAGACAACATATTCAGTCATACTATGCAATAGAAAGAGAGAGATGGAGAGAGAGAGTATGAAATATGACCAGTAATTGAAAGAAACTGCAGCTTATTTTTCCCAAATTGTATAAAAGTGATGAGATCATATCTCAACATAATGTATATCTAGGGATTTAACCTAGTATTGTTATTTTGAATAAAAAATGATAATCAATGATATCAGATGTGTAATTAATTTCACTATGCCTAGCTCCTTGAATATAGAGTATATATATATATATATATATATATATATATATATATATATATATATATATATATATATATATATATATATATATATATATATATATATATATATATATATATATATATACCGGTATTCCTTATTTATGTTTATTAATGAGAAGTGCATTAGAGAGAAATCAGTTGTGACCTGTATTGTAGGGGCCATCCCTCTTTCACCTAGACTACTGAGTGAAACCTTTAAAAAACTTTTTAAAGATATACGATGGCTGGAATCTACCTCACCTCCCAGTCACGTGGATCAAGCGCGTTGACCACCAAAAGGTGCCGATAATATGCATTTCACTGAAAATACTGCCAAATTTACATGTGATGCCATTATTTTCAGTCCAGTCAGTTCTCAACTACCAATTGCATATGTTGGCAGGCCTACTGTATGATGAATATGAACAATTTGAAAACTAAGTTTTACATTTTTTTCATCTTCAACTTTTACTGGACGATTTATGAGATTAACGCAAACTATATAAAACTAGGCAAACGCGTTAGGTGTTGCCGCGTTGATGGATGAGCTGGAACATATCACCTTATCGTTGGATTGGTTATTATATATATACACCTTGAGATCCAAACTATTACATCACTGCCATCTTATTTTCCATTATTAATTTCTTCGATAATAAAGAAGGCTTTGTTTAAATCGTTTATAATCAAGTGGTGACACCTGTAGCTTGAATTTAATAGGTATCTTAATAGCTTTGAATGATTCACAAAAATTACATTATATATTTTTTTACATCAAAACTGCTGATTCGATTCGAGTGAAAATTCGGTACAATGTGTATTATTATCAGATTGAAATTTCCTGAGAATTTGAATTCTCTCGGATGAAATATTTTTCCTGAATTTTTTTCTCTGGGTTATTCTTATGGGATTTTTGAAAACTTTGAAATAAGTTTTCTCAGAAGTAGTTCAACCGATCACGCCTCAAAACTATACAGTATCGAATTAGATAATGACACTTGTGTGTGTCAAGTTTCAACTGATTTTGAATTTTCTTCTGACCTGTGGAGCGCGTTTTGAAATTCCAAGTATGGAAAATCATTGAAAAAATTTAAGAAATAGTATCAAATTTAAACCACTACAGTAGTTTAAAAAGGGTGCTTGATATCAATATTGATGTTTAACGTATACCAAGAGTAGAAATAATTGTTGATGGGTCTCTAAAGTATGAACTATTCTACCTGCAAACAAGACTTTGAACCACCAAATTTGAGCCACTGTAAACTGTACTTGGCATGTTGGTTAGCTGTTATTGAACTTGTATAAATAAGTTCGAGGAAAGAAGTAATTAAGAAAGGCGTAGGATACAGAATAAAACAACATTATTGAAGTCTATCTACGATGATCATTTATTTAGATTTTCAATTAGAACTGAAGTCGTAATAAAATTCTATCTGGCCAAAGCAAGAAGTCATTTCTTGCTTTAGTATTCTTCACCTTCTCCCTCGGCATCAACGGAATCCATGCCAACCTCCTCGTAATCTTTCTCAAGAGCAGCCAGATCCTCACGAGCTTCGCTGAACTCTCCCTCCTCCATACCCTCTCCTACATACCAGTGGACGAATGCACGCTTGGCATACATCAGATCGAACTTATGATCAAGACGAGCCCAGGCCTCGGCAATAGCTGTCGTGTTGGACAACATGCACACTGCACGCTGAACCTTGGCAAGATCTCCGCCGGGGACAACGGTCGGGGGTTGGTAGTTGATACCAACCTTGAAGCCAGTTGGACACCAGTCGACAAACTGAATACTGCGTTTGGTCTTGATGGTTGCGATAGCTGCATTCACATCTTTGGGCACTACATCACCTCGGTACAACATGCAACAAGCCATGTACTTTCCGTGTCGTGGATCGCACTTCACCATCTGGTTAGCTGGCTCAAAACAAGCGTTGGTGATCTCTCCAACAGACAGTTGTTCATGGTAAGCCTTCTCGGAGGAAATGACCGGGGCATAGGTAACGAGGGGGAAGTGGATACGTGGATAGGGCACAAGATTGGTCTGGAACTCGGTGAGATCGACGTTGAGAGCTCCGTCGAAACGAAGGGAAGCAGTAATGGAGGAAACAATCTGCCCAATCAGACGATTCAAGTTGGTGTAGGTGGGTCTTTCGATGTCCAAGTTACGTCTGCAGATGTCATAGATGGCTTCGTTGTCAACCATGAATGCGCAGTCGGAATGTTCGAGTGTGGTGTGCGTGGTCAAGATGGAGTTGTAAGGTTCAACGACAGCAGTGGACACTTGAGGAGCAGGGTAGATAGCGAATTCCAGCTTGCTCTTCTTTCCGTAGTCGACGGATAATCTTTCCATGAGCAGAGAAGTGAAACCAGAGCCGGTACCGCCGCCGAATGAGTGGAAGATGAGGAATCCTTGAAGACCGGTGCAGTTGTCAGCTAATTTACGAATACGGTCGAGAACCAAATCGACGATTTCCTTGCCGATGGTATAGTGACCACGAGCGTAGTTGTTAGCAGCATCTTCTTTACCGGTGATGAGTTGTTCGGGATGGAAAAGGCGGGAATAAGTTCCGGTACGGACTTCGTCAACGACAGTGGGTTCGAGATCTACGAAGACGGCTCGAGGTACATGTTTACCAGCGCCGGTCTCGCTGAAGAAGGTGTTGAAGCTGTCATCGTTGCTGCCGATAGTCTTGTCTGAGGGCATCATGCCATCGGGCTGGATTCCGTGCTCGAGGCAGTATAGCTCCCAGCATGCATTACCAATCTGGACACCGGCTTGCCCCACGTGGACGGAGATACATTCACGCTGAAGACAAGATACAGATATTAGATAAATATTGCTCTGTGAGGATATTATGTCATTTCATTTACAGAGTAGCAGTATAAAGTAACCTATATTTGGAATATGAAGTACAGGAATTGCCATGAATATCAAAAATGATTATATATAATTAATAATACAATATGAGTGTGCAGTATATTTGACAAATGCTATTTTATTCCATTATGATTTTAAATATAGTTATATTTCATTGATTTTTTTAATATGAATATGTTTCATTGATATTCAATTTATGTTGTGATTTGGCCGGTTAAATTTAATCGAATTCATTATTATTTATTACTTTATTATTTATTTATTTATTATTTATTATAATATATAATTATTATAATAATTATTTATTCATAATAATTCGTAATTTTCAATTTTAATTATTTTTATTAATTATTTATCATTATAATTCATTCATCATTCTGGTAAAAGTAGAAGTTATAATCAAATTCAACATAATTTCATTCTTTTCAATTTTCTTATTGTGACAGCATTAGTTGGTTGGAGAATTTCGATTGATATCTACTGAGTGAAAATATTAAAACTGATTTGGCATAGATTTGTTTGATTTCTGTTCAGAACTGTACTAGATATACATTTTCCAACTTCATTATATTTACATTTATTAGGCCTAATAATAATCATTTTATATATTTTTGTATTCAGTTTTATTATGCCTACTGTTTTTAATCATAGTTGATGATTATAATAGTTCATATTCATGAATGAAGAAATATGACATTTTAACAATAAATTTCCTCTCTAGTTTCTTCAAATTGTTTCATAATTATTTGCTGGCTGTCATATTTTACTGCATAATCCTATGATGTATTCAGTGACTCATAAAATTTTCTCAACAGTCTTAAGCTAACACTGCCAGACAATGTAAACAATATCAATATTCTTATATTTCTTCAATTAAATTGATTTATTTTTTCATTTTTCTATTATGAATGAACTGCACAGTCATACCTACAATACATTACATTCATAATTATTTTGAACATATTGATTTTCGATAGACATTCATTTATAATAAGACTTTATCAAACTTCTCTTTTGTTAACCAAATAAACAAGACCAAAGAAAATCCAACTATCTAAATTATTTGACCCTCTACTTTTTACTTATTTAATCTGATGAATAAAAATTTCGGGATTAATTTGTTATTTTGCACGTGGATAACCTTGTCCTCACATCAAACTATAATGAATGAAACAATCATTTTAAAAATCATTTTAAAAAAGATCGATTACAACACCATCAGAATGAAAAGAGAGTCACTCATTTTCACATTACTGTTATCTTTTTCTTGTAAGAAACTCTTTGTGTCCACAAATTAAGAACTATTATTAAAATAAATTCACTGTAAACTGTACTTACCATTTTTAAGTAATGGAAATTTCTTCAATAAAACTAAATATAAAAAGGCTGTAGTAAAGCCGTTTGGTGAAGCTGGTAATGTAGCTCCGTCAAAACTGACAGTGACTAGAAATGAGAACGCACTGCTATTTATAAGAGGTCGATGTTTCCCTCAGCTCGCCATCTGATTGGTGGATACGATGCAGTTATGTGACGTCACGAGGCTTCAAATACGGTTATGTGCCCACATACTCGTCAATATGGTCTTACGATGTGCGGAAATATTAATGAAGTTGCCTACAATGTGTATGACAATAATTAATAATTGTATTGCTTCATTCAGTATAAAATTAGGAATAATACCATTTTTTGGAAATGTATATTATAAAAGAACGCATTATACGTCAATTGAGCTAAATATCTCATGTTTGGAGTCAGACATATTAAAATTATTATTCTGTAAAATAACATATATTTGTCGTATCTACGAAACTGTCTCTTTGAGTTATCAACAGCTATTGAACTTCAGTCCCACAATTTTCGCAGGCACGTGCTACAAAATGTATGTTTCTGAGCTGTACAACTGTAAAAATTATATAATACGAGTGTTGAGTGATATCTCCCATGCGTAGCGTAGATAGATCGCAATTCGGTATAGTTAGTGAAAATACGTGTTTATATACAAAAAATATAATTTTGATAAGTTTTGAAAGACCAAATTTATCTCAAACATTCTGATATTCCGCTGATTCTTCTCTCATAGTGGTCTTTGAGGGGACATTTTAGCTATTTTTCATAATTTTGAGATTTTTTTCAAGAGATTCATATAGTTCAATGTTTTATAAATTAGATACTGCAAAATTCATCAAATTATTCGAAGTGACTCCTATTATGCATTTTTTTTCATTCAGCACTTTGTATAGGCATATTTCTCAAATTTCAATGCGACCTACTTGTGCGAATATTTTCATCAAATGCAAGTATCTCAAAATTTTTTTTCCAATTCTCGTTACCCGAATCTCTGAAGCTATGAGAAAATCACTTCACATTTTTACCACATGTAGATGTGCCATACTCGTGTAGAGATTTTTTTTCGGTATTTATGCCATTGAGAATAAAAACTGTTGTATGCTTTCAAATGTAGCATTTTTTAGACATTGTTTTTTTTAAATCAGTGCATGTGCACAAATGTCGTATGTCACAAAAGTTGTGAGAATTGTGAGCATTAGGAACAGAAATAGTACACATTCAACATTGTCGCCATTATGACAATGTCATGTTAAATAGGTGATTATTTACTATTTCGCATGGAACTTTTTTATATTAGGGCCTACACATTTTTAGCTCTAACCCAAATGGGTGGGATGTGGTCATAGTTTTTACAATTAAAACTAACTCAAATCCTACAAGCAGAAAGACAATAATATTTTTTCCCATAGAAAAACTTTTTTTAATAAAAAAATCTTCGTTTTAAATTAGTAAACAATTATTTTTATTTTTTAATAATGAATGCACACAAATTTTCATCTCATCAATATTTCATTAATTCAATCAAATTATTTCATACTTTTCTCTACCTAATATGACACACTGCTAGATAATTATATCGTACAACCACTAGAACCTTGGCCATTCGAGGTTCGAGAAAGACAGAAAGAGTAGGACGTGGTTTTCGTCCCACTGCTCACCAGTCGTCAAGTTGTTACGCCTGTTGTTGTATAGTTATTGTTGCATGATGTAGGCGTATAACCCATACGCAAGGCGGTGGAAGGTGTAGAGATTATTATTCTTCACGTGGGCTGGCTTGAGTACGGCTTGGCCTTATAAAGACAATTATGCGGCACACGAAAACATTCAACCGTGCTCGCTTATAACTATAGTGGAAAACACAATACATTAGGTGTTGGTTCACTTGGTTGAGCGAGCGAGACATGAAAACGTTACCTCTAGACTCTAGAGAATTACTAAAACGGAGCGAACTGAAACTTGTAAAAACGTTTTATTATTATCACGTCAAACTTGATGCTGTCATATTTCACAATAATTCAGACTAGGGACAAGATAGGATCATTCGGGCGGGGCACTACAAGGGTAATTTTACCACACCAAAATAAATAATTAATTCATTAATAATTGATAAAAATTATATTACAAAGTATTATCATTCTATAGATAATTGAAAATTGGATAACATAATCTTATGTCCATTGATTTTTTCGAACAACATCCATCTTATTTTTCATTTTTCATTTGTTTTTGAAATGGTTGTTATATAAAACTGTTCCTATTATGTCTGTTTTAATAATACTCGGAAAGTTGGCGGCACTGATCATGCCATGGGCATCAACGGTATGCGGTTACAACCCGCCAACACTCGTTAAAACAATAGACATTATGTTGAAGTTAGGGTCCATAAAAATATCGATGGTTGGAATACGATACAAGTTGAATAGTTTCCTAGAAGTCTCTGATGAAGAAAGCCATTTGGATCCAGTGCAACGAGTACTTGATCTTTGATCAGCTTCCAATTACCGCATCACATAAAAAATGAAATCGCGGCATAACTTATGTCATTTACGTGGAGGTCTAGAGGGTACTGTAATATAACAAGATAATCTGTTTAGGTTTCAAGAGATTGCTTAGCGTGTCACTCACCTCACTCTAAACGTGAACGACACAGAAACCAATCAATATGAATACATCGAAATACATCAACCTGATTCGTAACCTAAACCAATATACCACGCGTGCATATACGTCCATTACTCACTTTAGAGCGACGCATGTGAAAATCGATTTGTACGTAAATCTAATTCCCGCCGCAGGCTTGCGTGGTCTGGAATGGATTTGGGGAAAATTCAGTATTTTGGGAGGATTTCTTCGAACGAGTAGAGATTTCAAAATTCTTATAACTTGAGCCATTATGAGGAGTACAGAACTTGATAAAACCTATAGACTAGAAAAACGCAGTACCGTATATGAAATTATGAATGCGTTGTGAGATGAGCATATCAATAATATGAAGAATTAATAGAAAAATATTCTGCCAATTCATTCTGCGTGTATTCTTGGATTCTTATCGTGGAATATTTTATACTTTGAAACCTAATTTGAATTGGATTATTTGATTCTAATATTTAATAAGATTGCTATGTTGTGTTTTATGTGTTTTCTTCGTTATTCCTCATCCGAGAATTCGAGACCAAAGAATAATTCATGGTAATGTATACTAATTGAAAAGAGTGTGTATCATTTGTGTTCATATTTTTTTTAATTTTCATTTTTCTTGAAGGTTTCTCTTTCCATTTTCCGGCTTGTTCTTACGAAGATTTTCAAATTCTCATATTAATTTCCCCAAAAAGTTCGAAATCTATTTTGCTCAAAGCACTACGAGTCTATTCTGATAAGACACTTTTACGTTCAGAAAAAGTGTTGAGTATTGGTTACTTTGTATGACGAAAAATGAACAAAAACTAAAACAAGCTCGATTTTTCTCCCAGCATATGCAACGGAATCAATTTGCTTCATAAGCTTTCAACTAATTAGTTGGGTGTTTTTCATAATTAGAATTGTATTGATAATTGGTATTTATACAATCTGCATTACCGTACTAATTTATTCGAAAATCAATATCTCCAATTGTTCGAACGGGAACATTTGTTTCATAGAAGTTTGTTGTTAACTAATTTTTTGTTCTTCTCAGCAAATGTTCATAATGTATATATATAAAAAGTGATTTTATCCTAAATGAATCCAAACCATACTACTCCTATAAGAACAAATAAATCAATTTCGTTTTACAAATATAGAACTAGCCGAAACATGAAACAATACCTAGAAAGTTTTAGATCTCGTTTGGTTGAACCAAGGTGTACGGAACTTAAGTTGAACTTTCTTAAAATGTATCTCTAAAATCTCTAACGATTGTTTCGTATATCTGATTGACCGTGTGTTGGCGGGTTCACGGTCGCCCGTCTCCCTCATATCCAACCATTAGCGCTCGAGTGTTTCGAACTGCCTGAGGATGGATACGCCAACACTATGAATGAAACGCTCTGATTGGATCAAAAGAATGGTTGGAATTGTATTGACATGATATCTTTCCTACGATATGTTGTATTTCAAAGTTGGTGTGGGCAACAACCTTCTATTCATACGCTACTATAATACAGATCTTTGTAACATTATGAGACACAATTTTTAAAGAGCACACAGTTAAATACCTACTCATGATAATTACCAACGGAAGTTGCCGCGAGCTTTAATATAAAACATATGCTTCCAGCTGAACTGAATTGTATATTTTCAACGATGTCAAAAGTATATACAATTACACTATTTATACTAATACTTATTGAAAGCAATGAGAGGTAATACATATGCTATTCATGATCGTAAGTCGTAACTCATAAGTGTGCAGGGCCTACATCTGGTATCCTTAACATGCACAACTGAGGGAAACCACGAATGGAAAGATGGACGTGAATCAAGTCACATCCTCTTAGAAGACAGTCTGTTGTACAATTCTGTCTCAACTAAAATCCCTATAGTCTATAACAACCTTCGTTGCGGGGTTTATTTATATGTCTCTCCCCATGCACATTCCATTTCTCACTTTGTTGATTTTAATTTTGAACATTTATTTTTAGATCCTCAACAACCCTCCCTAGAAGATAAAAGCTGGTTGCATTGCATGGTGAATTTTGTTCCTAGAGATATGGTTATAAAGTCTATTTATATAAAGCCTGTTTAATGTTTATATTTCATAAAGCCTTCTGCCTTGTTATCACGCATATTCTGTAAGGAGATGGTTACCATCATCTAGAAGACTAGAAAGGTTGGGGCAAAAAAACCTAACTGATGGAGTTATTATTGAAAAACACAACTGTATGGAGGTCGGAGGACATTGTTGACAAATGACAAGTCTCCAATTTACATTTAAAACAATGTGTGATCAGTATGGCAATAGGCCTACTATTTACAACTCCATGGTGTGATCATTGATATATATTACCTTGTCCTTACGGGTGTGATATCACTTGAAATGAAAGAGAACCATATTATAACATTGTAAAATATAAATAAATTGTTCCATTATCTCTAGTTTTACGATTTCAAATTGATGAAAAGTCCAGTCCCATATAACCTTTTTTCAAACTAATGCTCTAAAAGAATAATATTTTGTGGTTTTGTTACTTGTGGGCCTACTTTCGTGTGTTACTGTTATTATTGTATTGTTATTATTGTTATATATTGGGTTTTTAACGACGCACTGTAATGATGACTAAGATCTATTGGCGTCGGATGAATGATTAATGAGATGATGAGAATGAGATGAAGGTTTTATGGATAATGGGAAGGATAGAGGGAAGTGGTCGTGGCCTATATTACTTTTCAATATTGAAGATGCTTATTCTTTACTGTAAGATCGTACCACGAACTGGTTACAAAACCCCGTGCGTTATACGCTAGGACTAGATATTATATTAAATCGTCCTAGGTTTTACGCGGGACTCGAACCCATGCACGGTCGACTTGACTTCCAGTTTCCAAGACTTACTGATCCAGTCAGGGTAAAGTAAATTTGTGCTAGGTTCGTGAATTTTAGGAGTGTATTTCAATTTTTAATCTCGTACAAATCGTCTGTTAATTTAACAGGAACATTGACTGCAGCACTGCCCGTGTGACTCATTAGTTTCTCCATACTTCATGCATGCATGTTGTTCACTGGGAAGTTCAGCCAGTAGTGAATCAATGTCGGCGTCTCCTTATTAGGCTATGAGTAAGCCACAAGAGTACAGTCTGATCAGAGAACAACTAGCTCTATACCGTAGAGATGAAAAAACGAAAGTTTATTTTTCTGATCGCTCTCCGCAGGTCAAACGGAAGATTTTTTTTTTTTTAGGAAGCTTGGCATGCACATATTTCATCATCCAAGTAGATACTGTGTGTAGTTTGGAGGCGCAAACGGTTTAACCACTATTGACAAAATGAATTTCGAAATTTGTGGAAAACCGATAAAAGTAACTCAGGGGGAGAAAGTATGGAAAAATAAACATCTTCGAATAAATTTAAATTTCTTCGAAATTTAAACACACGAATGATACACATTATTCCAAAGTTTTACATGAATGAGATGAGCTGTTTTGAAGAAATACATTATCATATCATTCTTTTACATCAAGTAAACTATAGGTGTATCAGGAAGGCAGTAAATTATAAGATTCAAAATCAAGTTGAGTATATAGCTTTTCAGGTCATTTCATTATTTCATATAGAATATATATAGTTTTTTAATAACATCGAAACTTGATACAAAATCATTGTTTCCCTGATTAAAGATAAGATCGTTTGGACGGGGTACCACAAGGGGGATTTTACCACCCCATTTTATCTTGCTCATCTTACACAACTCATATGCTGCGATTTCCTAGTATAATCTGAGTCTAATAGTATCTGCATGACTTGTTTCATTCATGCCTTGTGAGAGACGATTATCGAGAAATAAAATAGACCTACAAATAACCAAAAATAAACGTTACCTAGATAATTTGTGATTCTTTGTATCAATTATATTTTATTTACTATTTACTGCATTTTATTTACAGTTCATAGTGTACCTATATTCAGTCTATTGTAGTTTATTTAGTGTATTCAATTTATATTCAATAGATCAATTATTTTATCATTTTGTCTCACACTTCTTGAGGCATTGATCAATCTTTCGTATTTATTAAAAGCACCATAGATAGAGGCATATAGGCCTAATAAAGAAGGTCTTTGGTAGCACTGATATTTGTACAATTTATATATAGTACCATATTAATTATTCAATTTAGGTACGATATTACCAAGTCCAGTTAGCCTTTATCTGACAGTTCAAACTTGTTATCACCATGGTTACCCATGTTATTTGTTTTCACCAACTGTCAGATAAATACTAACTGGCCGTGGTAATACCGGGCTATAAGACAGATCCAAATTTGAATAAAAGACTGATACCGGTAATTAATTATTAGATTCATGCCAATCGATTAGAATGAGGAAATTTAATCTAATGGAAAGAAGACCTGGTTGATCATTCATTCCATTTTTTTTCACTTCGAGATAATTTTCTGCTTCATTTCTAAATTTTCTATACTGCTTTCACTATGTCAGCAGAAATTATACTCATCTAAACCTTTTTACATTAATGTTAATCAACATTGATACGTTGATTTATGATTATGATGTTTAATAATACCTCGTTTGTGAAGTCATTTATAATCATCGTAATCTATTATTGTTAATTAAATCATGTTATCAGTATGATGTGAGTTATGATTCAATAGTAATAATCCATATTATAAATAAAGTTGGTGAATAACTTTCGAAAATAACTTATAGCTCAGCGAAAATTCCTTCGAAATATTTTGAAAAACGATGTTCATTTGTGTGAAATATACAGTCTGTGTAATACATTTCACAGCATACTGTCTCGATCATCTGTTGTTGCACTTCCCAATTTAACTGAACATGTTTTTTTTTTCGAAGGAAATCATTTAAACCATGTAGTCTTGGGTTAAACAGCTTATAAGAAAAAACGTATTACAATTTTGATATACCACACACACAAGACTTAGTCTAAGTTACACAAGGCGTCGTTCCCGACCCTATAAACCGTGTCGCGACCACCATGGAAGGCGGAGCCGCGGGGTCAGGGGGGTCGGCTGACCCTCCAATAATCATGTGATACATCAGTGATAGTCTCAACTATAACCATGCACTGACACCTAAACACAATTCCTTATTCTAATTAATTTGATATTATTCAATTCAAGTGTGATTTTGTACTCTCAATGTGATTATACAATTTTAATGAATATATTATGAATAATTATTACAATGTATTATACATTTAATGGATGAGTTATCATCACAACATATTTTTCATTGTTGCAAGTGTGTTTTATTTAATTTTTATATTGGGTTTTAACGACGCACTCTAATGATGACTGAGATCTATTGGCGTCGGATGAATGATTAATGAGATGATGGGATGAAGAGATGAAGGTTTTTATGGGTAATGGGAAGGATAGTGGGAAGGAATCGGTCGTGGCCTATATTGTGGGAACCATCCCGGCATTAGCCTAGACTACAGAGGGAAACCACGAAAAACCCCTGTCATGATGGACGGTGGCGGGGATCGAACCGGGTCCAATACGTCCCTTCACCTCCCGGGTCACACGAAGCAAGTGCGCTAACCACTCAGCTACTGTGCCGGTTGCAAGTGTGTCTACAATAATAATAATAATAATGTGTACTGTGTAGTTTATTAAATAGATCAAACACCTGACACCTGCAATTATCAATCAATTACGCTCTCACCTCCACTCATAAAATCTCCCTGGCCTAAAATCACGTAAATACGGCTAAAACTGCCCCACACCATTTGCTATGATTCGACAATTAGCCTACTTCATCAGTATTGACTTCTCGATAATGTTGAGGCTCCGCCGCCGCTGCCGACCACAATGACTGAGATATACACCTTACGCAATGTATATCCTCAAACTAATCACGTAGTTTACTATTTACCTCGCCTAATAAAAATGATTTGTATTATAATTAATTATTACCTTTGGAACAATTACCTTTTTCAATTGGGTAACTGATATAATTTAAAAAAAAATTAAAGTACATTAAACCTCTGACAATTGCTTCTATAGAAGAATCAAGAATGGAGATAATTATTCAACGATTTTTAGTGGAAACTACGATTTATTACGTCTCTGTCTGATTTAATTACGAAGTTTTAAAGTTTTACATTTCTCGAAATTGCCCCGGGCATTTGAGATCATGACGCATCGTCCGTCAGTTTTAACTTCATTGCCGTCATTTTTTCATGAACGGCCAAAAGCACTAAACTAGATCTGCTCTACACGGCTCACCTTTGAAGTTGATAAAAGCTATCCAATACCATCGCAATCTGTAAACCTTCCTCTACAAAATAGTATATTTAAAATTAAAACATTGGAGTGATTTAAATGATTTCGAGCAATATTATTCAAGGCTTACATTTTGACAAAAATGCGAAGAAATTTAGCGATCATTCAACTGCTATAGCATCTCACACACAGAGAGAATGACAATTTAATTGACGGCTGTCCGCATAGCGGGATACCAAGATGGTACAGCGTAATATAGTCAATACAATATAGTACAATGGTTATTTACAATAGTGATAAAAAAAGAAATTTGTATTCAGTAATGACGACTGTGGCATGCAGAAAATTAAAAAAAATATATTTTCATTATAGGAACGCAAGATAATGAAAGCATTCTAATATGAATATCATTTCTAAGATGAAGCATCTTATAATGAAGCAATGTATTTCAATAGTTTTCGTTACCTGCTATAGCTTCTTGTCTTGAGCGGTTGTTAAACGGTAGGGCCCTACTCGACCCGTTCTAGGAAGAAAAGATGAGAATCGACCAGCGTAATGAAATTTACAGAGCTGTATGTAACTGAGAACTACGTAAAAAGTGTTAAATATTTTGCTATGTTGTATTTTTTTAATTTTCTGCATACCACAGTCGTCATTACTGAGTAAAAATTTATTTCAATTTGTATGTGTGTGAGATGCTATAGAAGTTGAAAGATCGCTAAATTTCTTCTCACTTTTGTCAAAATGTAAGCCTTGAATAATATTGCTTGAAAATTGAAATCATTTAAATTTTAAAACACTTTAATGTTCTAAAAATCGTTGAATGTATTCAACGATTTATTACGTCTCTCCCTGATTTAATTACGAATTTTTAAAGTTTGACATTTAATTATAATTATCTCCATTCCTCTGTAGAAGCAATTGTCAGAGGTCTAATGTACTTTTGTCTGAAAAGGATGAATACCGGTACCGGTATGAAAGAATATAAACATTTCAAGGATAGGGTCCATACTTTTTATTATTGTTTGACGCCACCAACAACTAGTTTATTTGGAGATACGAATGAGCCGGTTATATGAATGATAAATACAAAAGACCCACCCACTCACGCCCGACTGGACTTTAGTTTCTGATGCAGGGCTTTGCTGTCCATCCATTTTTTTTGTAGTTTCAAGTTATTTGTGAGAATAGATTGATAATATACTCATGTTATAACGGCACCTCTACGTATTATTTGTGAATGAATCGACCTTCGCCTTGGTAATTTGTAGCCTACCTAACTTAGAATCTCATCCAAGCCTATCCGTTCCAGTTGATGTAAAACCAGGGCAGACGTCTCAGTTCACTTGTTTCTCTTCTTAGTTCTTAGAGACATGCATTTTGTATTGTACATATCAACCACCGGTCAGACGGTTACTCATCTTCCCAATATCGTTGACTGTTGACAATATGTTTAAACTATTGTAAAATTTGACACAAGTCGTTTGCTACCCAATTGACGACTCGCAGTCTCGCCCCCATGACGTCACAAATCATACCGTCCAATCAACAGGGCTGTTACAACTGTAGTCAAATTCAAATGCTCAATCGGGGTATTTTGAAATGACTACAAATGATATGATCCAACTGGGCCGGCTGGTTAAGCCACGCCTATTTCGAGTCTTCAATTAAGATAAAATGAACCAAGTCTAATGAACGATAAACAATTGAAAATAATGAAGTGGTTTTAAACAAGTTTACCATTGAAGTTCAACAGAGAGTTCGTTTTCTAATTAGTATTTGTTTTTTTTAGTAGTATATCATTATTTAGCATCAGCTATAATTCACATTACTATACGGTACATTCATTACAAAATTATCTATGGACTATATTTAATATTCATAATTTTGATTTTAATAAACCTATGGACTATCCAAGTAATTCAATTTTTGTTCCTGTTTGTTGCTGGGAACAAGTTGCCCGTCTCTTATTATTTTAGTACACTATATAAATATTGACTGCCTGATATCTGCGCTACAGATTATTATTATTTAATGTGATTCCTTGCTATAAAAAAGGCAAGAACACTATATACTCAATGATTAGGGCCATTGATAGGGTATCACCAGAGTCGATAAAGCAGTTCTACCTCTACGTTATCGACTCTGGTGAATTCGATTCTCGTGACGCGTTAGATTACCCCGCAAAACTTCAAGTATGCAACCGTGAGTGCACCACTGATACAGTAGGAGTCTAACGAGTCAGGCGTTCATCAGCAGTATATCCATCGCTTAGCCTAGCAATGAAGAATCCCACTGCTCGAATTGTCACAAGCTAAAGAAGGCATTGAGAACGTTCTAGTTCAACGGCCCTCTTGCTATTAATTTTATAGCATGAAAATCGAAATGAATAAATAATACACTACACATTTAAAGTTTCAAGTAGGGTGTTTCCATTGAATAAATATTGCCCCCAAAAAATAATGAATGTTTGGATGATAGTGTTCAAATAATTTTTTCGAGTGTTCAGAGTTTCAATATTCTGATGATTTAAGAATCTGCTATAAATTGCATATAGAAGGTAGACAACTTTTATGAATTTTTTCAACATCTGTACATCATAAGAACTTTTGCATTAAAATTTTATAAAATCTCACTGTTCAACAACTAGTTTAAAGTTTTCTTATGGTTTTTATTCATGGCAGGGGTTATATTAGTGCGCAGTTGACCCTAATATGCGCAGTTCTAAACTTCAAAAATGCAGCTCTTAATTTCAATCTGCGCAGTTGTGAAATTAAGTTTCTGTATATAATAATGCACTATAATACTAATAACACTAATAATGCATATTAGTAATGCATTAGAAACCAATAACCTTGGGCCTACATATTCCCAAATAGTAACAAGATACTTTAAAAAACAAAGTTTTTCAAAAATTTCCCTGCGGGGCTGTGGAGCCCCCCCCCCCCCCCCAGTATCCGCGCGGAACCTATCTCTTTATATAATTAATTTTTTCATATGCGCAGTTCTAAATTTTCACTAATATAACCACTGATTCATGGAAACAAATGGTTTGGTGGAATATGATGGGTGAAATTTCTACCGAAAGATTCTTGAGGGCTAATGATCCATCTAAGAGAGATATTTCAGAACTTGAATATCTACCCAACCAGGAGAAAAAAGGAAAACGAGGGCTATAAATTAAATGCTCAAAACAAGAATTCATAAGTTTGTACGCACATTTCACCAGAGAAGAGTTTATTTTATATCTACTGTAATTTCAGATATTAATATTTTTTTACATACTATACAATATTTTAAAATTAAAACAATGAATTATGGTAATTTCCCCTAAACACCAGGAACTCCAGATTGTGCTGCCAAGTAATCCATCTCGGCTGAAAAGACAAACAAACGTGGTTTTAGCATTTCACACAATACTACAAGAAGCATCAAAAGAGCCTGTAAAGAACATGTAAATAGGGTTCAAAAATGGACTTCAGGCTACAGCATATAAATTTGCTGGTAGTTATGGAAGTAGTAGACATATACTTCAATCAACATTTACACAGAGAAAACTATGTCATGAGAATTTATGACTTTCATTGCTGTTGCCAGTCGAATATGTTCAAGCAGCATTGCGCATTAATAATTGTTGTTCATTTCTCCCCCAAAATATATGGAAGTACAAAAACGTAATAGCATACAGCTATTTTTAGCATGTCTAACTCACAAATAACAAAAGTATTGAACAAAATATAGATAAACTTGAAATTAAGACTTTTTCGGTTTACAACTTTGAATATCGTTGAGACAATATGTGAAAATAGCAATTGCTATAGTGAGCAATTAAATCTAAAAGTGCTTTTTTGCATGTTTTTGAAAAGGCAACAAAGCGCTACAAGCGTCTGATTCCGCTGTGTTTCAACTTTCAATATAGCGGCGATATACACTAAATTCGGAATAAAAGCATTATAGATGCTATTTAAAAAAAAATTGTTTCAAATGAGGTGTAAATGGGTGAAATTGATTGAGGAATTTGTAAAATAAGTACAGTTGCAAATGCAGGCGGCAGATAAGGCTTAGGGTTAACCCGCTTGTTGAGACTATTTTGCTAAAAATATAAATAGGGGTGTTTTTCTTGGTATTGTACATTATCTAGTGGTTTTACCGGTATCATACTAGATTGTTCTGAGCACTACAAAACGTTGTTGCGCTACAAAACACGATAATATGCACCAAAGTGCTACTTTTCAAATTCTAAATGCTATGAAAATAGAAGCTTTGTTTACATGTTTCCAAGTATTGTGTACATACGTAATTTGTCGGCTGAATTTTCAACAAAAATATGATAGGCCTAATGGCACACATGCTCTAAAAATGATACAGTATATTAAATACTTGATCACTTATTACATTTTTAAATTTGGATACTGATATGGTGGTATGTTATTACCTAGTTATTCAAGTACTTTTTTTTCTCAAATTAGATTTCACCACTTGCATGCAAGTTTTGTGTGCCTATACATAATAGAATTACAGCAAAAATGCGAAAACAATCAAACTCAAGAAAATGGAAAAGTAGGGTACATGTAGCCCACGCGACCAGCATTTGCGGGTGATGGTAACATTTTTGGAATATTCACCATTCATGACTTTTCACACAATATTGCGCTGTTGAATCTGCATGCTTATTCCTCACATAAATTTAGGCCTACTAACAGTAACTGTAGGTTATAGAAAAGTACCTAAAAGAAATCTGAAATTTTTGCAATCGAGATTCAATTCCATGAGCCATTCTGACATAAAAAAATCCACACTTCCTCAACTATAGACCTACCTTTATTGAGACGAATCTTTTCCTCAGCATGTTGCGCATCTCGAGCAACTTTCTTCTTTGCTTCTACTTCTCGAATGCCAGCTTCTTTCTTGGACAAGCGCGACTGCCTAGCCAGACCGTATGCGACACCAGTTAGAAGGAGACTCCATCGTCCAAACTGAAATACAAATTTCAGGACAATAAGTTTATGACATTTTGTTGCATTAGATGTTAACAACAAAGTGTTGCCATCACTTTAACATTCATGTTAATCCAAGTTGACAACGACGCGGCGAAATTAGCTATCACCAGAGAGACAAAAAAAGTCAGTCTTCTTACCAGACTTACATTCATAAACTAGTAGGCAAATTCAGAGGGTATGACGGGCTATTATACTTTTATGGAACCCAAGTTTGCCAAAGGCTCGAACTGCAACGAATTTCTCATCAGACAGAAGTTTCTTTTGGCACAGCATAGTTGACAGCAGAGAATCTTCGGTTAATCCGACCTATGTTCGGCAGGCTATGACCGCACAACTGACAGCCACGGCCATTCAAAGATTAATATTAAAATTGTTTACTTGAAAATGAAAAATGCTTAGAACTCACATATTGTCAGATAGACAATCTTTCAATCTTCCAAATTTCTAGTTTGATCTGGCAATTTAGATCACCTACCACGGTGGTTACAACTCATGGCCTACCATGCCATTTTCTGTGGACTATTGACTAAATGAAAAATGCTCAACATTTTCGTTTAATATTCTAATAGGCCTACAGTGGGACCTCTTAAGTACGTTTTTTCAGGGGAACAGACTGAAAGATGTAATTAGATGAGCGTAGCAAAGTCTTCATCCCACTCTTATAGGATTTTGGCTCTGTTTTTTGTTGTTGTTGTAAGCACTCTACAGGTCGCAAGGTTTGACTGATCAACATGAAACTTTTCTGTATACGCAAACTCATCCAACTTAGAACTGTATAGTTTTTGGTTTGAATCGGTTAGACTGATTTTGAGAAATATCATCTCAAAGTTTCTAAAACCCCATAAGATTTTCTCTGAATGTGTATACATAGATTTTACACATTAAAATTACTTAGTACGGGTATGCAATTCTAACTAGCCGTTTTGAAGAGAAAAATCAAAGTAACTGGTTTTATTCATCAAATATATCATCAAAATAATGACAGAATTAGGTTGCCGAGAGTCACTGCTTTCTAGATTCGATATTTGCACAACAATGAAGTATTTTTCATATATGAGTCAAGGTGTGTGGAACACCAGAGTCAATGAAGTGGCAAGGGTAGAACTACTTTAATGACTTTTATATCTTATACAGATATCTCGCTCATCTTACAACGCTTATTTCGCGTTTGCCTAGTTAACGTACAAAAAACTTAATCAAGTGAACTATTCAACATGGGGAGCATATGGGTGGGATGAAAAAAATAAAATTTATAAATAAATGTATAAATGGTAAACTTATAAAAGAGGTTCTAATGTAATTTCATAGGGAAATGTTTCAATAAGTTTTGATGCTAGGCCTACTAGTATTGAAGTTTCATTTTGCTATCTCATTGGAAATCAATAGTGAACTACAATCAAAGACCTTAGTATCTAACTTCGTTAGAAGACCTAAAACTAAGCCTTCTAAGCGGCGACAGAGCGATGCTAGCGCACGTATCGTAGTGGAGTGAATTATTCTTCAGGCGGGCCAGTTGGAATGATTTCCAGAATGATTTTTTTTCACACCTTCTTGGATCCACATAATTATCCAACTAATGTTTTTTTTCAAAACTAGTATATTTCATGATTCATCAATATGCCTAGGCCTATAGTTCCATTATGAGTGGGCGAGACAACGCTATCTGTTATATCGCCGAGTGATTCAATTATGTGATCAAGGCAAAAGTGAAGTAATTCTTCAGATTCAGGGAGTAACGGGAATGTAAGTAGGCTTGACCAATAATTGAAATATCTGTTCATTCGTACATATCCATACTATTCATAACTTATTGGGAATATTTCTATGAATGATTCACAACACGATAATCACGTCAGTTCGGTGTTATACGCATTGAACATATTGGTGGTAAAGCAGATATCTCTCTTCTAATTCACTCCACTGCGACAGGTAGCACTAGTGAGCAATGTCGCCAAGCATTACATGGTAAATAAGATCTGTTTTACGTCTTCTAACGAAGTTAGATACTAAGGTCTTTGCTACAATATTACATTACTAATATACAAATTCCTTAGTTGTTCATCCTTAATTAGGCCTAGTGTTTCATGTTTGGTTTCCCGTCTTTACTTCTCGTACCGGTACCTCAATATAACGCACGTCTTTCTGCGAGTTTTGATGACTGCCAAGTTTCTTATCCATATACTCCAATATTCGGTTGTGCCGACTGTCACACTGATACTTATTTGGTCAGGTTAGTTGAGGTTATGTTGAGTTTAATTTCTGTTGGCAATATATTTCGTGACAGCAACGTGTCAGCTATAGGAGGGATCACCAATTTATATAATTTAAAGGGACACCATTTTGTACCACTTCGGCTCGCAAACCAGTACAAAATTAACAAATTTGTCCGTCCGACAAAAAAGTTGTGCATCAGCATTATTGACCTACTAGATAAACTAGCACCAAAGTGCTAATTTACTTTCCAATGCGATCGTAGGATAGCAAGGAGTTTACGTCGGTAGTTCAAATGGCATTACGGACTACAGTGTTTGGTTGATACGTTGCAAGAGATCCTTACTAAGCTCAATGGTAAGAGCATTGATTTAGGTACAATATCTATCGAATGAGTCAGCAGACGATAACAAACACTTCAAAGAAGAATGAGCCATCTATCAGTAGCTTTTGAAGTAGAGCGGGATCGTCGTATGCACATTTGAATGCTCCTGGCGAAACGCGACAGAACTAATACCAGTCATTCAGCTGGAACAAAATGTCTTACCTGTGATTGGTCAGAAAGGTAACCAATCACAGAGCGACAGAAACACTAGTGCATTCTCAGATCAACAGCTAGGCCTACGTCAAAGCCTATTAGATAGGTAACCTGGACCTAGGCCTAGTACTTCGAGTTTAGTAGGGATTCTATTCTAGTCAGTGGCTTGGTGCCAAGAACCCATTTACATCCCTACCAATAACGTTGAAATTGAAATAAAACCATGAATAAAGTAGTTTCTAGATAGGCCTAGGTAAAAAAATATGACTATGATCACCAAGTTGACTGATCAGCTCTCCTAGCAGCATACACTCGCAACAATGCTCTAGCAGACGACATTTTGCAGTCTTAGCATGATCTGTCACGCTCCTAGCGGAATTATCAGTCGTAACACTAGCATGATCTAGACCTATAGACTGGTTAAACAGGGCTCTGCCGCTCTAGGCTATTCCGCAAGGATATTTATGTAGCCTAGCCTAGCCATTGAGTATATAGGCCTACTCAATGGCCTAGCCTATGCATTGAGTCCTAGGTCTATGCATTGAGTATATACACTATATAGGCCTACACAATGGCCAAGGCCTAGGCCCCTAGGCCCTACCCAAAAGTGGTAAAAGTCAATGCAGATAAATCATTTGCTCCCCATATAACCTAGCTGTTGATGGAGTTGTTATGCGTCATTAAAAGAATTGTTTGCATTAGGACTGAGCCTCGAATAGAATTCAAGTATCAAGGGCTTCAGCCCTGCAACAGAGCATAGGCCTGGGCCCATCATTTTAGGGCTGGGGACCTTAATAATTGTAGGCTAGGTGTAGGCCCACGGCCTAGGCCTATACCTATGGGATATTATCTGCCTCTCATCAGACCATACGAGATTGTACGCAATTATTCTAAGAAGAGGATATGTTGATGACAGCACTTTAGTTTAACGTGTAATAGAGGTATTTCAGCTACCTTAATAAGTGGAGACACACGAAGAGGAGCGGGCAGGGCTGCGGCCGACATTTTGCAGAAAAGATCGTCTACTTGTGAAAAGTAAGCACGGTCTCTGGGATCAGCAGTAACTTGCGAAATCCAGTTTACAGATCATTCCGGTGATGTTTGATTTTGAGCGCGAAAATTGAAGTCGAAACTTAAGAGTACCTACACTTCATGATGAAGCATTTAGTTGAATGAAAATATTATCACATGATATAGAATTAACTTCATGTGACATTTTTAGATGAACAGACTCTGATGATATAATGTGAGGAATATAAACCTTATCTAGTAGTATAACGTTAATACCGTGTGAGTACTAGTTCTGCACGCATTTAAAATTTAAATGACACGCATATTATCACTGCGCATATTCACTGCGCATGTCAGTGGTATGCCGAAAGAAGCGTCCTCATTGGTTTCAGAAGATCAGTTACGTTCCTAAATCCTCAGTCACTCAGCAATATGGCTTTGTTGTGGACGTTTTTGACAGTTTCGTCGTCTTTACTTGTTACACCGTTTTTAATGTTTTTACTTGCTGTAATATTTCTCGCTTCCATTGGAAAGTCTTTAGGAGTACGAAGGTTGTATGTGAAAATATTGCTGCAGATATTTGAGGTAAGAATTGTGTAGGCTCACGCAGTACGAATAAATTCTTCAAGGCTCAACGTTTCGTTGATTTTATACTCTGAAGGGCGCTAGCCCCTAAACGATTAACGGAATTCCGTTAATCCACGTAGTCCACGTAGTCTCCAATAATTATTATTCGTGTTGCATCGTTGCAATGAAAGTGTTGATATGAAATGAGAAAATGTAGTTTCCATGGATCGAAATTTAATCAAATTCAACGACTGTCTGCCTACCCCAATTAATGGTCGAAGGTGTGGTGGTAAGTGTGAAGTGATCTGGGAATGGGACCTTTAGCGTAGTTCAAACTACATGTTGGGCCCTATGTTAGAATGATCAAGTTCAACCCCCAGTATTGAATGAAGTGAGTATGAAAGGGTGTAGACCTAGAAGTCAACTACATTTACCAAGACAGACCTACATTCATTTGCCCTGTGGCCTGAGGGATGAAGATCTCACCGCTCGGCCAACCTATGACAGTTGCTTTCTCTATACCCGTAACCCTAGAATCTAGATCCACTTTAATGATGGGCTAGCCCTAGACCCTTCCTTGGGCGATAGAAATTAAAAGATACTAAAACTATGAATTGATTGGAATTCCGCTCAACCGCAATAGGCCTACTGACATTTTGGTTTGGATTATGGGAATAAATCGCTGGTTTAAATATCGGTCACTGACCTTTTGACACCGGGACTCAACCCTATATTTTCTTTCATACCCTCCAAAACCGGTATGACTTGTTGATTTTCCCTGTTTGGGACTGAATCTTTCTCTGTGTGCCTATATTACTGTGTTCGGGTAGGCCGACCAAATCTATCAATAGGTCTACTTTGTTTCAATTATAGACTTTTCAAGTAAGGAGGCTTAGTCCATAGTTTACTTACAGGCAAAAGCTTTTACACTATCTTTTTTTACGAGTTTGACGAGATGTTCGTCATGTGGCTATGTACGTTTAAAAAGGCTTATTGCAGTTCGAAGTACAACCTGACTTCAAAGTCTAAAGGTGCTTATTAGCTGTAAGGCATTCGACACGTCATGCAAAAAAATTACCGTAAGTGACTGGCGAGGTAGGTACTTTCAGTTTCCAAACACGCGAAATCGTAATATTAATATAACACATGTAGGCCTACCTGTTACTGATAGATTGTTTACTTCTGTTTAGTCATCTTTTTTGTGTTGATTGCTGGAATCGTGGTCGTGATGATGTTGAGGTGTGAGGAGGTGTAATTAAAACGGCGGTTAGTTAGATGATGACTACCATTGTTTGAAAAATATAATTTAAAGATAATGCTCGACCAAGTGGTAACACTTTATTTGATTGTTTTGCAAAATTCTAGATTATTAGCTGTTTTCGTTTCAATTTCTAGACGCCAGCGGCCAGACAATATAATTTGCTGTAGTAGGTATATTCAAGCCTAGATTTTGTTTTTAAATAGTTTTTTGAAAGTTTTAAATTTGAATGCATAAAAACGCCGGCCTCCACGATGCCATGTTTTCGTTTAAATAAAATTGATTTGCAACAGGATTGGAACAGGTTAATTTTTTATACAGATTTCTATACTATTTTGCTACGTACTTGTATAACTCTCGATTTTTGTATTTAGCACAATTAAATATATTTCACTCGTGCATTTCACTTCAGGCATAGGCCTATGCATTTTTTCAGCGAATTATGAAAATCGTTAGGGGCCAATATTGCGTGTAATCACAGTCTAGTTTTATCAATTGAATGGCCCTATCTATAGTTTAAACTTTTAGGGTAGATTATGTGAGATTAAAAAGAAATAGTGTTGAACACTTGAAATGGATTCGAGCAGGGCCAGCCTACAGAGTTTAAATAGTAAAATGTGTGGTTTGATGAGTAAATCCCAGTCAAGTGAAGGCCTCTTGCTTGTATAGTTCGATGAATGGTGATTGATCGGCTCCGGCCATAGATATAGCAGTCTGTCTGGTTCCCCTTAGAATGTATTATCGGTGGCGGTGTAGTAAAATGAAAAACAAGAAAAACACGTCCATTTGAGCCTCTAAATGTCAAGTAGACCCTGCGTCATACAGACGCGGGTGCATTGTATTTCAACGAAAACAAAATCAAGAGCTCTGATTGAGTTTCCTGTCTGCGACACATAATTTCTATTGCGTTCTCATTGGATGATGAATGATGGCATGTTAGGAACGCCTGTATTACACGGCTGGTTCATGTCCATGCCATGAGGGCAGATGTGTCCTGTATTGTTTTAATGGGGGCAAGAAGGGGTGGATTGGTAGATTCTAGATTCAAGATTGTTTGACGTATTATTCAAAAAGTCTTTATTTGTTCAAAAATTGTTTGAAATGTCGTAATAAAATATGATATAATGAATATATTCATATTTTATATATTAGACAAGTTCATATTATTGCATGAGTGAAGCGAAGACTCAATCTTGAAAAAACGAAATGGGTTAATTTTTCTGTTCTCGCTCGACGGGTCAAACGAAAACACAAATTTGGCATGCATATATGTCGTCATCCAACTAGATACTATACAATTCTTAGGCGAATTCGGTTGAACCACTTTTGGGGAAAAACATTTCAATATTTTGAAAATCCTATAATAACCCATTTAATAAATCTCATAATAATGAGGAATAATTAGGACAGATATTTTCTTCGAATTAATGCAAATTTTCAAGTAATTTAAGCACACGAATGATGGGCCTATTCACATCAATTCGAAGTTTCACATGAATCGGCGCAGCAGTCTCAAAGAAAACTTGTAACGTGATCGTGTTTTACATCAATTGAAGGCTCGTAAAACGAAAGGTAGTGACATAGTGACATGATGATTTAAAATCAAGGTGTGTGTATTTATAGCTTTCCATTACATTTCATATATAATCCTACCCACTACGCTTATGTTGCGTTTTCCTAGTATGTAATATATAAGTTAATTTATTAATATATTTCATATATGTATATTTATATATGCATGTATATTTGGGCCTATAATGATTGCTCAAAGTAGGCGGAGCTTATTATTGAAAGTAGTCTTCCACCACATTTTTTCAAGTAATTGAATAAAAAAAATTACAATAGCTACGATCAACACCACAGTTCAATGAATAACTTGATTATAAACAATATTCTATTAGTGATGAACCTTGCTGGTAGAATATTTATTATTGCATCGGTAGGCCTATATATTTTTTCGATCTTCTTTCTTCTATTATAGCTATGATTATAGCTTACCCGTCAACAGTATATAGTATTGGTACCGGTATTTGCTTTACAATGTATTAGGAACCAATATTAGGTTATGTTTATCAAGTGTTGCAATGAAAAACGTGGTGACGTGATCTCGATTCTCGACTAAATTTTTGTACTCTATTTGTGCTATCACTCGGTCACATTATTGCGTTATGTGCTCGTTCTGTGTCTGTCTCAATTGTAGGCCTATATGGAAGTAGATTTAGCGCAATACTGAGATGAGTGGTCGAGTGCACACTGAACCGTCATTCAGGAGACAGGGGATCGATTCCCGCCATGGTCGACCGTCCTGACAGGGGTTTTCGTGATTTCCCTCTGTCGTTCAAGTCAATACTGAGATGGAGTGGTCGAGTGCACACTGAACCGTCATTCAGGAGACAGGGGTTCGATTCCCGCCATGGTCGACCGTCCTGAAAGGGGGTTTTCATGGTTTCCCTCTGTCAGGTTAATACTGGGATGGTTCCTCAACAACAGGCCACGACTGACTCCTTCGCACTTTCCAAAAACACTTGATGAAATGACTTTTCATCTCAGCATCTCATATTTCATTCACCGACGCAAATAGATCGTAGTCGTACAGTTGACGTTACCCAATATAAATACATTTGAGGCAATACAATTTTTGTCAACTTTCAAATGGGATAAGATACAGAAATTCTAATACTATGGTATAACCGATCATCTCATATATCATTCACCGACGCAAATAGATCGTAGAAATCAGTACAGTTTGACGTTAGGCCTACCCAATATTAACAAATTCATGTCAATACTATTTTTGTGTGATAACTTTCAAACGGTATAAGATGGAGAAATTATAATACAATGGGAACGCAGATTCCTAGTTTGAATATCTTCAAAATGATATGCAATGAAAATTATCAACCTTGAACTCGACTTTATTGCACGTATAAAGCTAAAAGTCTTTTTTTAGGTGTAGGCCTCTTGAAATAACACGATAAAATTTGAATACGTACGTGTACCATCTCGAAGGTATTGAAAAGTGCATGATCTGTGATTCTAAATTGAATTGGAATTTTGATATCTCAATAAACCGTTCGAAAGTGATTATCACAAAACTAGTACCCCGCTACATCGACTCCCATGGGCTCTAAATGTAGTCTATTAGAATGATTATTTGTATTTGATCCGATGACCATGACCACAGACTACATAATATAATAACAGTGCTTATATGGGATAGATGAAGGCTCGGACCCGCCGCACGGTGTAGTAGTGTGCGCCTTAGGAAAGACGGTCGATAAGAACCTTCATTTCTCGTGGAAACAAATGAAAGAAGTAACATCCCGAGGGGTTAACATCTCCTAAAATCTGGTGTACACTTGTCATGAAATCTTCTTAAAATCCCTTGAAATCTTCTTGAAATGACGTAAAATCCCTTGAAATCTGAAATCAGGTGTAGGCGGTACACCAAATTGACTATAGTTTACCCCTCGGTACATCCTGATATAGCGTAAATTCTCGAAGTAAAAGTATCTACGGTTGCGGTCAGAAAGTAGTCCGAAACTGAAATTTTAATTAAAACAAAATCCATATATTTACATATATTTAACAGCTACCATTTTCATACGCACATTTTCCTCGAGTTTTTGCGCGTTAGGTATCAGTGCCTATATTTTCTTCAGGATTAGCTTGACCGCGATCACTTCATGTGGCCGCAACTGTACATTGTTCGATTTGTACGCGCGTGTATAGAGAAATGGTTAGATCTGCCCCAATCACGTCCACCAAAAGTCTGTCGTATTTACCTGTTGATCTCACTCACAGTGGGTTGATGCGCGTATTAACTCTGATTTGGGTGGGTTGTTAGGGTGGGGGGGTATTGTACTCTTAATTATGTTCAGACACACAGATCGCTTTAATACTTTTTATTTAATCAATTGCAGTTCCAATGTACAAAATAACATTCTCTGAAAGATTGATGTTCGCAGATCTAAATCCGTTTTCCTTCTGGCTTCAGATTCTTCTTTCTTCTTGACCACCTGTTTTACGAGGGCCTCTTCACTCTACTTCCTGTTTTTCTCACTGCCCTCTCATAGCTTGATATCCCTTTCCCAACATATGTAGCCAAATTCAAAATAAACATAAGAGTACGATACTGAAATGAAAAGTATCTTACTTATACAAAATACATATAATTTTGTAACAGGGGGAGGGGAAGAGCAAAATTGTAAATCAAATGGAAATACCGGTATATAGCTAGGGACTCGTACATTCGGTGTATGGGGCAGAGTTTTCAAGTTTTATTAAACACTTTAATTGTTCTCTGACAATGTTCAAGCATATTTAACCCAAGTTGGCGTTTATTCTGACGACCGTAAGTGATTGTGAGGATGTTGAAGCATATATAGTGAGCGAGCGGGGAGGGGGGGGGGTGTCATTCCCCCGACCCCCTTCCTAAGCATTTCTAAGCTTCTGTTTGTGTTAATATGCAAAGGCCTTGTGAGAGAGGTCATCAGATCTAAATTTGACTGTTTACAAGTGCAATGCTCAGTGTTCGACAGGGGTGAGAAAAAACCCGTCTGATGAAAAAAAACGGCCCATGAGAAATGAATAAAAGTTCCAAATAATTACCCTTTATTTAGCTATATTCCGTGTGTTTTTTGGAGTTTGTTTTTGTGTTCTCCTGGCTGCAAGTAATAGTGAACAAGGGAAGTTTAATCATTCCCTATTTTTGTGGTGATGCTTTTTATATATCTCTGAGTGCGTCGTTGAACCCAATATAAATGAAAAATAAAAATACAAACTCCTGTGTAAGTGGAAATATTTCTATACAAACTGTGGCCAGTTTTCCAAATTATTTAATTATTATTCTTCTTCCTTCCTAAGCCTTCGGCTTGTTCATTACCTGGATTAGGTAGGATTATACTATACGGTAGTCCATAATGTTTTGGTATTTTCTGGTGAATGTGCTCGAAGTTACCCCAAACCTCTTCTATAGCTGTGTTTAGCTTTTCAGTTATTTCTCAACCCTGTTGTTCGAGCATGTTTTTTT
>OZ023326.1:61926194-62058923 GCA_964007535.1 Brachyptera risi
GTTATTATAATTGATGATTTTTTAAAACTGTTTAAAAATTGCGACCTCCCCCGGGACTTGAACCCGGATCTCCAGATTGCCGGTCTGACGCGCTACCCATTACGCCAGAGAGGAAGATCTTCTTGAACAGTTTTATTTGTTGATATCTTTCGTACAGTCACAAAAAATCATCAATTATAATAACCTACTGGTGGTCAACCAGGAAGCTATTGAAATCACATGACCCAACAGCTGGGATAGCTGGGAGATGTCGATCAGGCAGTACAATTTCCTGTCAATTTGGGGTGCGATCCACAAGTCTTGAAATGTGTGACTGTACGAAAGATATCAACAAATAAAACTGTTCAAGAAGATCTTCCTCTCTGGCGTAATGGGTAGCGCGTCAGACCGGCAATCTGGAGATCCGGGTTCAAGTCCCGGGGGAGGTCGCAATTTTTAAACAGTTTTAAAAAATCATCATATATATATATATGTATATATATGTATATATATATATATATATATATATATATATATATATATATATATATATGTATGTCATTCATTGTTAAATTCATTGGAGTATTCATTGCTGTTTCAAAAATTTTATTAATTTCATCTGTATGTAGTTCATTGATCGTAAATCCAATTCGGCTAAGCATTCCTTTGTATGTGTACGTGTTTTTTTTTAGTGTTTTTATCTAGTCTGGTGTCCTTGCGACTTCATTTCGACCCTATCGAGGGTCACATCTTGGGTATACTCGAACGTCTCCAGTCTAAGATTCTTAGAAACCTTTTAGCTCAGAAATGAAGAATGTAAGATTGATACAATGCGACAGTCTGTGGGTATTCGAGGGAGGCATTTACGAAAGATGTGCCACCAATACTTCACTCTTCTGGCTGAATGAAAATAAATTCCTGAACATGTCTCCATTTCCCTCGTTTACGTCTGCAATTAGTAACTCCCTAGGGTCTAGACTCTAGACCACAGAGCGAGCGGGCTACGGTCTGGCCGATAGTCGATCGCAATAGACCATTTTCATAATTCTATGCGCAGGCGCGTCACGCCTCCTAGCAGCCGAGATCGCTGGTATTGCACTCTGGGAGTTTTAGTACTGTTCAAAAAGTCAGCCCGCTTATCCACAGGGTTAAAGGCAAAACACCAGGATATAAAACTTGCATTATCTCTCATCTTACTCACTCTGACAGTGTGTAAATCTCTCAGTATGTAGTGAACATATAAACGTTGAAAGTATATATACTATCATATTATAACTTGATACGTTCACTGTAATACACAATGATATAAATCAAACGAGCTAAATAGCATTGGCAGCATAGGACTTTTTGAACTCGGGTAATAACATCCCGTTCTAATTCAAACGATCGCCGCTAGATGGCTTATTCTTTTCGAAAATGGTATATTTAACACACTTGTACTTTGTCGACGCGCCTTGAAACCCCAACATACATTCATTCAACACGCTTGCACCGCTTTCTAGCGGTGTAGGGAGTTACTGCATGGGTAAACAGTTAGAAGGGAGCGGGGAAAAGAGTAGGGATGAGCTATATTTTATAATTGCGTGATTGGTCTAGGAAGTAATTTTTCGACTTACAGATGAACGAAAATGGGGCGCCTGAAAAGCGAATACTGGAATATGGATACTACCAGAAGTGAACGTGCCACGTCGCGTTAATGTCTATGGCCAAACCACACTGGCAATTTTCTATACATAACCAGCTGTAAAACTTATACATGTCACTAATTACTTTTCATCTCATCTTGAATTGTAAATTCAAATTCATTATTATAATTATATGTACATTTCATCAAGCTATAGACGTTCCGATCTTTATGTTCGTAAGAAGTTGACAGTACGACTTATTCTGTTTTGTCAATTGTCAGTTGAATAATGATTTGTTATTGGCTTTTTATTTCTTGTCACTGGTATTACTTCATGTTGACACTGGCAGTACCAATCATATTTTTATTTGATCATTCATTATTTTATAACACGTTCTATACGCTTTGCTGATGCCATATATTCCAAACTGAAATAAGGATCCCACCAAAACTTGGAATCAAATGAAAATAATTGAAATGAATTACAAACAAAAGTTCGGTGACGAAGCCACTTTTTTAGAAAATTACCCATTTAGGACATGGGTTTTTGTAAACATGACCCATTTATCATCTCCTAGTTCAACCCCCCCCCCCCCCCATATAACCTAGCTATTGGTGGGGTCGTTGAGAAAATAATCAGTATCGTGAACGTGAATTGATCTAATGCTTGAATTGCAGTTGCTAAGATGAAGCCGTATACATAAGAATGATCATGTCGATGACAATCGTGTCAATGCCACGCTCAGAACTAAAGAAATGACTATAAAATTGTTATAATGAGTTATTGGTGACCTGCAATTCTTGAGTTTTATCATGGCCGACCTTGCATCTTCTGCCGTACCACAAATTGCTTGTATAATGTATATATATAATATATATATATATATATATATATATATATATATATATATATATATATATATATATATATATATATATATATATATATATGTATAGATAGATATGTATAGATAGATAGATAGATAGATAGATAGATAGATAGATAGATAGATAGATAGATAGATAGATAGATAGATAGATAGATAGATAGATAGATAGATAGATAGATAGATAGATAGATAGATAGATAGATAGATAGATAGATAGATAGATAGATAGATAGATAGATAGATAGATAGATAGATAGATAGATAGATGGATGGATGGATGGATGGATGGATGGATGGATGGATGGATGGATGGATGGATGGATGGATGGATGGATGGATGGATGGATGGATGGATGGATGGATGGATGGATGGATGGATGGATGGAGAGAGAGAGAGAGAGAGAGAGAGAGAGAGAGAGAGAGAGAGAGAGAGAGAGAGAGAGTCATTGAGCAACGAAGTGCATCTTGTGCAGTATAACATGGTTTAGTAGGGCCTATGGTTGTAGGTAATAGAATTACGTATCTTATAGTTGAAAACTGATCTCGTCATTTTGATATTGTTTGTGGAACTTTATTTTTCTTACCTAGAAATGAAAAGAGCAGATGTCTTTTCCGATAATATTGAATGGAGAATAGTGTCGAAAAAATGATCATAACTGGGCCTATATATACGTACGTATATACGTATATACGTATATACGTATGCATTGTGATGATCAAGTTTCAATTTAATCCGTCTTTACATGACCGAGGGGGACCAACTCCTGAAATCCGGTGTACAATTGTCCTGAAATCTTCCCGAAATCCCTTGAAATCTTTTTGAATTCCCTTGAAATCTTTATGAAATTCCTCTAAATTCCTTTAAATCTGAAATCAGGTGTACACCAAATTTACTAGTTGTTTACCCCTCGCACAGGACTACAGATTACCTTTTCAAATAATTCACTTGTACCGGTAACTAATAGATGATTTACAAAAAATAATCGAAAATATCGCAAGTGCTAACATGGTAGAATAAAATAGAATAGATACGTATGATATTATGATTAGAAAAAAGTAGAAAATAGATAATATACGTAGGAATGCTTCGATATAAAAGATAATCTATAACTTTTACATAATCGGAAACAATAGCAAAGTCAATGGTAGGCCTAATACTTCATTAGAAGTGTGATATGAAAAAACCCGCTGGCCTCATGTGCAACTTATACATGACATCACATACCTATTTTGAAATGATGGTTGAAGAATGTGTGCATATAAATATATATATATATTCATTCAACTATCATTTCAAAATATCTGATGTT
The DNA here is from genome assembly GCA_964007535.1 of Brachyptera risi. Lineage (NCBI taxonomy): Eukaryota > Metazoa > Arthropoda > Insecta > Plecoptera > Taeniopterygidae > Brachyptera > Brachyptera risi. Next base: position 61,929,998 of record OZ023326.1, read on the forward strand.
ATGTATATTACAAATTTACAACCTTCTTCAACCATCTTCGTACATCACTAGTTACGCACACACACGCACATACTCACATATATATATATATATATATATATATATATATATATATATATATATATATATATATATATATATATATATATATATATATATACACACATGTGTGTTGTGTGTATGTAACTAACTCTTCATGTACGAAAGAAGGTTGCCGCCCCTCGTGGCTCATTCAGCCAAGGCATAACTGTATAAAATGAAATCAAGTCGGGCGTGAGCTCGAGTCCCACATACAGGATGTGTTTTCGTAAATACAATCTCTTCATTCGTACCCTTAAGGGCCGAAATAATGTAGCTCATGTTGGGGTCAATAATCGTAATAGGAAGTACGAGCTCCAATCGACTGCCCCCCCCCCCCTATCCCCCCCTCCACACTCACACACTTCCATTATGTTTGTTTGACTCATATTTTTGCTTTGTTTCTTCTTAGTTTTCGTATACCCTTCAGTCACTCTCTTTTCGTTTGTTCGCTTCATGAGCATATCCATAAAGCAACTAGGTTTATGTAAATCGTATCGTTTATGTGTAAAAAAAACATACACGCACCAATGGTCCGTGTATCAATTGACAAAGAATATGGAAATAAAGATTGGTCACTTTTCTCACTCGCAGTGAGGAGTACCCAACACTCAGCAGAAACAAAAACACGATTCGAAAATACCAATTCACAAGAAAATATTAACGTCGAATAAACACAATAGTGAAAAGATCAATTTGGACTTGAAATAAATAAAGGATAAAATATTATTTCAACAAAACCAGCGGTTTTTCTCAACCCTGGGTTGTTAACTGTTACTCCTTCATCTTTTGAGTCTTCTTCATTCATTACCATTTTGTGGATACAAACAATAATCCACTTGTCCCGGTAACTTTTTTTTTAATTATACGCAAATATGGATGTCGGTTGTCGGCGAGTTCTCATGATCTCGCAGGACAACAAACACTAACTGATGTAACCGTCCATTTAAATTGCTAGCTTGTTGTGACCTTGCATGGGATGACCGTTCAAGGCCATTGCACACTCGACAATAAAAACATGAGGTAGTAAGTTGAAGATCACGTGATTTATCATAATGTAATCATTTTATAATTCAATGATAGAAGTGCCAAGTGCGTATTGGAGTCGATATTGTGATATTCCAGTTCTACGATTTATCGGTGTATGAGAGCAAAATTCTAACGCCATGAACACGGAACTATTATGTATTATTACCGTAACTACTACAAACCGGCCCGGACTTGAGAATCCTGGACGCTTTCCGGGACTGCCACTTGAGCCCCCCCGCCTGTAGGCCCGCCCAGCTAAAATGCTCGGCGGGCAAGCGTCCTGCAGCGCCCCTTGGCTGAACCTAGTTTAGCGCCCTTATACTCATTTTCAAAATGTGTGTAATACCAGTGTAAAAAATGAAAAATGAATTATTGAATGTAAAAAATATTTCAGCCAACGTATTTCCGCTCGTTACACGACATTACTAATGATGACTTACTAAGTAATGGAATATTTATACGACAGGGTGCGACTTACACGGGGTGAAATCCTAGAAATAAATACAGGGGAATATTTCAGAATATTTGCAGTTAATCCAATCAATAGCCCCGCAGGGAATTTTTTGAAATATTTTTGATACCATTTCATTTCATTTGAAAGAAAAATATGAAAGCCCTGAAGAGCCCAAGCAGCCCGTGGGCTCTTGCGCCTTCAGCCTGTGGGTAAATCCGGGCCCGACTACAAACCGATAGAAATTCCTGCTATATGCATTCAAATCTTATATCTTTTTCATTATTTATTATTACACCATATAACACCATGTACAACCTGACAGAATGCAAGGTAGCATCGTTCGGACTTTGGATGGGACACCACAAGGGCCAATGGAAATCCAATGAAAATACTCAATTATTCATCTCTATATGAGAAATTATAATTAATCAAACTAATTGATGTATTACAGATGTATTTCTTGTGATGTATATTTTTGTATGACAACATAATTAGTAGACCCACAGACAAGTCTGTTTTGACTTTGTGGGTCTACGATATTTGTAAACAACTTATATTTTGTGAAATGAATAAATCTTCTCAAAAAAAAAAAAAAAGTAAGTTTGAGGTACTGAATCGTTCAAGTTAGGGAAAAGGAATCTTCAATCTTATTGTTGATTTATTTATTTATATTGGGTTTAATGACGCAGTGCGATTATTTAATTAGGTGTTTTTTGAAAAGTGGGAAGGATTCGGTCGTGGCCCATTGTTAAGGAACTATCCCAGTATTGACCTGAACGACGGAAACCACGGAGAAGCCCCGTCAGGAAGGTCGACTACGGCGGGAATCGAACCCCGGTCTCCTGAATGACAGATCAGTGCTATAACCACTCGACCACTTGTCTCAGACTACTTGACCCCTCGTCAGTTCTTATTGTTGATGTTTCTCTTTTTTTTTCTAAGTATGAGAGAAGCGCATGGTAGTAGATTTTGCGAAATATCGGTTTTCAGTGATAACTTTTGACATGTGGAAGATATCAAAATTCTATTAAAGACAAAAGACTGATATTTTAAATTCATTCAAGGTGGTATAAGTTGCAGAGTTTGTATTTATACCATCTTGAAGGTATTGAAAATATCCGTATTTCTTCTTCATTCTGATTGTCACTCATATACTGTTCAAAAGTTATCACCATAAAAACTCGTGTTTCGTCAAATTGACTCCCATATGAATTTTTAAATTGGTCCATCTTTCTCCTAGGTTGGGTATAATTTTTTCTCAATCTTGTTTCCAATATCAATTTTGTATTGTATTTTCAATCTTCATGCATGTATACATTTATTTACCTAATTGTGTATTCTTTCCATCTTAAAAAATTGCCACAATACTAGCTCATATTTAGCTAAAGCAATTCTTTGGAACTCATTGTACCGGTATCATGAAAAATGTTGCTCAATACTGCAACACGTTGCTCCACATGTCATTGCGATAGACTGATCTGACCTTGCCTTTGTTGAACTTGAATATTCGTGGTTTCTCTGGATCGGTTGGCCTAGTAACGCGGCACAGCCATGCGTATATATTATGATTTATAATAATAGTTCATGGCCACGTGACTAGAGTGACGTCATCGCCCACGTGTAGATCCATCCCATCAACACGTGGCGACGTAGCAAACTATTGTTAGATTTCAGATATCGTTCTGTTCCACTGCACTGTTTTTGACTTGACTATCCACTTTAATAGATTACAAATATTTTGGGAAGGTTAGAGTTACAGTTTCAGCTGTGAAATGTCAACAGAAGATAGTAAAAAGTTGATAGTCGGATGGAATGTTCTCGCTTCGCTTATGTAACTAAATTACATATGTGGCCCGGGGCGTATATAGAATGAGAGTAACAAAAGTCGATGATTAATTAATAATTATCATGAAACATCATCTCATTAATCATTCATCCGACGCCAATAGATCTTGGTTATCATTACAGTGCGTCGTTGAACCCAATATAATTAAAAAATAAAAAATGATACCGTATCTACTATCAGATTCATTGACAGGTTCTAATAATACCCACCACTTTTCGTCCTAATTATAACTTGGTTTGAAAGCCATATCAGTTCGGTCAGCACTATTGTGGAGTTGTAGATTAGGTAGGTCCTCCATAGTAGGCCTAGTAAAATTTATCGTATTGAAAAAATGTGTGAATTGCATGAAGGTTATACAGTGCATTGTACTTCTTCCATCAAGATAGCACGATTCTATTCGAGGCTTACAGATTAAAAGTAGTGATAAATAAATAATTGAGTTCAAAGTTTTTATTGTTACCAAGCAGAGAAATAAGGTATGCCTATGAATGAATGTGTATATATATATATATATATATATATATATATATATATATATATATATATATATATATATATATATATATATATTATATATATATATATTATATTATATACGATAAGCCTCCCAACCGGTAACTCTCACTTTTAAAGTTTAATGTCCAACTTGAAGCCACGCTCAAACTATATTTATACTCGGCTTACATAATCTCAATATTAAGTTATAGTCTATCAGTCAGAGTCAAGTGCATGAAAAAACACGATGTTTCGTAGAGAAAGTGATTGTATTTTGTTATCTTGAAATGATTTGATCATAGAGATCAAAATAGAGATATATATACCCCTACTTAATTCATATAACAATGGCTTCTGCTGTTCACGCTTCTATTAATAGCATTGTTGTGGATGTTCGGTGACCCCCACACTGTTCGAAATTAGAATGGCCTCTATTTTCCGCCATGCCAGTATATTCTACTGATCACGTCACAGAAGAACTAATTGATTAAAAAAAATGCATAGAACCAAAAAATTGGGTAATTCATGCCGTGTCTATGTCATATTGTAAATCAATAATAAAAATCGTGAGTCTATAGGTATGAAGTATCTAGGATTATAGCTATCCCGTAGATGGCCATAATTCTAGGAAGTATGATACAATAAAATGGATTCACTTGGATTGAGAGAGCTCGGTTTGTTGCTAAGCATGAACAATATTTCGAGGATCTGTACGTTCGATTGCGTATCGATAGTTGTATGGTTGGCTTTACTGATCAATGGATTATAATTACTAGGAAAACGCGGGATGCGCGTTGTTAGACGAGCTTAGGGGTATAGAAATCTAGAATGAAAAATAATTTGTCAACCCAATCTACATCTACAGACCTTGGATCACTCCAAACGTTCAAAAACCTTACGAGAATCAGTTATGTCACGGCCTTCCTCTTCATTCATTTCAATCGTTTTGAATTAATTGGTGACACTTGTTGCTATAGATTTAATTGGTTCCCGTAATAGCCTAAATTGATGGGAAAATGCTTTATAAATGCGTTTTCTTCGTTATTTCTCATCCGATTGATGCGAAAAATCTCTCAAAATGTGCTTAATAGTTTCCTTTATATTCGGCGAAAATTTGAGAGGTCTTGAAAAATTTTGATTTTTCAAGTATTTTCCTCCGGGTTATTCTAATGGGGATTTTTGAAATTTCTAAAATTCATAAAAAAAAAAGTTACCACCCGATAATGCCACAAAACTATACAGATCTAAGTTAGATGAGGAACCATGACGAAAAAAAGTTTGAAGTTGATAGCTGTAGCCGTTTGACCTGTGGAGAACCGACAAAAAAACATGAAAAAAAACAAAAAAAAAAACATAAAAACATAAAAACGAACACCAATTTTTTTCAGTATGTCAAATTGAATCCTCGCTAAAGCTCGTCTAATTACGGTACCATATCGCATGGGAGACCAGATCTGTCATTTATGACGAGTTTGCTGTCCTCTATTTCACCTTCTTGATTTGATTATACCTACCTATGACTACACATATAATTTTGATAACATTCAAATTAGGTGCAATATATTTCACAGTTACCATATTATCCAAAGGGTTTTTCAAGATTGTTATAGGCCTACCAAAATAATTATTGTATGTATATTTGATATTATTTGGCCTATTGAGCAAGGGGTGTATGTTACATCATTAACTATGACTATGATTATCGACTTATGACACTAGCATGCATTTGTTATGCCAAAATAATTGGTGTACTTGTAGGCTACATATCATTTGGCATTTATTTTATCCTCGTTTTGAATTATACATTTCAAATGTGTTAATAATTATGTGGTAATGTAGTCCCTGCTGATTGCAGGAAATGATGACAGAGCTGTAATTATGAGTGAGGTACAAGTCTACAAGATGTATACATATTGTATAGTTGTGTAATGAGAATAATATTCACTTCATCATCTTCAATAACTTCTCAGCATCAATAATGTTTCAATTGGGAATAAATTGGCTTGGTTGTCAAAGAGGGAATTATGGTATCACCATATATAATGTAAACTGTTCATTATATAGTATATTTGAGCATTGGAAGTATTAATTTTCAAGGTATATGCTTATATTTTTCTTCTCATTTGAACTGACCTGCTCTGCTGTTGCTGTATGCTGAACTTGTGATCTGTAGAGATGTAGGAATTTAGCATTAATGAATTAGACCATCAAATCCAAATATTTTACAAGGATATTTTTGATATTTTTTTCATTTCACAGTATTTTGTTTCATTCAACATCATATTTTATTTCCCTATTTTCCACTATAAATGTATTTTTTTGAGAATTTAGCCACATTTAGCCATTTTGTGAAAATTTGCACGATTTTGAAGATATTGAGCTGGATCATACGAAATAATATTTTTGAAAAGCATGTTCAAATAAAGCATTAACTGGAGAAATCAGTTGTCAAGTTGAAAACAAATCGTTACCTCTTTCCTCGAATACCTATCAAAAATAAGTGGTATTCGGACATATTCATACCTCAAAACTGAAAAGTCCCAGAGAATGTTTAATTTTCGATGATAACACCTTAATTGTTGATCTAGGGTTTGCAGCTCCTGTTTTTAGTAGTTTGCTACAAAATGCTATAGTTCACATGAATTTTAGGCTACCAAACCTAAAAATAAAAGCTCTATCCCTACAACTCGGGTGATGTGGTTGAGGATTTTAGAAGTAGTAATTATAACAATTTGAGACATGGTTTCATCTTACTAGAAATATGTATTTTCAAAATATCAAGTTTGATTTCAGTAATCATTATAAAAACTCTGAAAATTGAAAAACCTCATGATCATTCTATGTAGGCCTACCAGTAACTAATTTGTTATTTGAAAAAATGATGAAAGAATTTTATTCTTGTCCAGGAAATTGTATTACATAAAACGTACCGGTAATGTATTTTCCATATGGTATTCAAATGGATGTTGTTTTGAACATTTCAATCAAATTTGATCTGAAGTCATGAAATAGTTCACATTGATCAATATCTCATTAATTATCACATAAGTATAAATTTGTAAACTGTTCCAACAAAATTACTCAAGACGAAGACCAAATGAGTACACAAGCTAAGAATTCGTCAATAGTTGTGTTTCAATATGTTGTTATTGTTTTCATATTGTGTGATTACAGTATGGCAGGCAACACATAGAGATTGTGCAGAAAGATCGACAGCGCGTGAGGAATCGACCGGAGGATGAAGAAGTGGACGACAGAACAAGTCGAGGTGATGCCGACACCAACTGTAACAACGTCGACAAGACAAAATACACAAACGGCGGCACTCCTAATGGCAACGTTGTCATCAGGAGGGACGATCTCATATTATCCCCGGATCCAGAGCAGAATGTTAATGGCAATCACGCACACACTTCCGACGAAGAGGAAACAGAAGTCTCCAAGGTAATGCGTTATAATTCTACTTTTCAAATTTTGACATATATGTTCGTGTTCTCAGTGATGGAATTTTTCAGTCAAAAGAGGTTGGCGTTATTGGAAGGCTCAACAAATCTAGATGGCAGTAAGTCATGAAGATTGGTCGATGAGTTCAGTAACCTAAAAGTGCCACCTGTAGTCAACGTGCAGTATCACCTATACTAAGCTTAACTTAATTAGCTCTCAGCTGGACCCTTACCTAATAAGGTACTTACTTGAAATAATGTGCCAGGCCTACATAGCCCCAAGAGGCCAGGTTGGGTAATGTTTACTTGAGGAGCTACCCACCATCACAACACAATATAATTTAACATATTTCATAGCCCACCTTGAGCAAGGCTAGAATTTTGTGCCAACAACAATTGAAATACACAAAGACTAGACTTGTTGCTATAGTAAGTAGCTCTTATAGTAAACATTATCCAATCAAAAGTCCTAGTCTCTAGCAGTACTAGGGCTAGCTACTAGGGTAAGCTTACCCTAGCATGACCTAACCTCAAATGTGTATTTGAGCGCTATTACTCCAATGCTATTTTATATTTTCAGTTTGATATTGAATCAGTTGTTGACATATATATTCACATTTCACTTGCTACCTACAGTCGAGTTCAGCTTACTAATTGGAGTCAGGTCTGCACAGTAAAAATGAAATGTAACTACTTTTTGAATCTTTATCAATCACATGTACCGGTACATCCTTTCAGCTTCTGTTGACCTAACAATTACTAGCCCATTGATGAGAACAAGCACTGACTGGAAGTTTGGCATGTTTTCTTTTTAAAGGTCACTCTATCAAAGTCAGTATCTGTGGTTAGGATTTTGTTGTGACCACATTCATCAATTAAAATTTAATTAGTCTGATGTCTTCGATCTGATTGTTTTCAGGGTTTGCCACGGCGACCTTCTTTTGAGACCTTCAAACGCGAATTCAAACTTGCGGATAGTTTCGACTACATAAAGGCCGGTGTCGAAGCGATCATCGAGGATGAAGTTACGCAAAGGTTCGAAGCAGAGGAACTGAGGGTAATTATATATATATTATACACTTCGTTCTTTTTTATAATGAGCTACGGTATTTGGAGTTACTTTATTAGAAATGAAGTCTTGACTTATGTCGAGTAAGTTCAAGCCTCTGACCTACCTTACTAATATTTTTGTTGACCTGTAGCCATCACATGTGAAACATGTGTTCTTAGCAAGCCCAATTAGCCCATTAGGACTTGAAAAGTTTGATATAACTTCTGTTTAACACATGTTTTAGTCTATAAGTAGGTGTCTATCGTTCTTAAAGTCTCAAGGGACCAGGAAAATAGAACCATTCATACAGAAAAACTATTCGTCCAGGAAAATTCAACATTGATTATATGGGAGTGGGGTGAGAAAAATGGATGAAACAAGCAGGAGAACGATGCATAGAGGTTTCACTGGAATAACAAATGATGATGATTGTTTGTAATATTTCCAATACTATTGAAAAATGTCTTTTCTCTTTTGGTTATGAATGGTAATGTTACATTGCTAGATTCAGGAAAATGTTATATTGGCCAATGGCCATATACGAGTATGTATGATACATATAGCAAAGTGAATGATACAAGTGTGGTTTCGACGGAAACGAAAATGATGTATTGCGGTTTCACTGTATGTATTAGCAACTGCAGTGATGTAAGTTTTGAGAGAACCAGAATCTATTTTCCTGAAGAGTAAAGATTTTAAAAATAAATCTGCCCTCAGTCTTGGAATCTTCTAACGAGAACCAATCGCAACTATGAGTTTGTGAGTTTGCGTCTGACGGTCATCTGGTTTCTGGGCTTCTTCATGCGTTACTTCTTCCTTTTGCCGCTCCGTGTTACCATCTGCTTCATCGGGGTAAGGACGTTATATTTTACTCTATTGTGTCTACTTGTAAGTTGGTGATTGGCAGGGTCTCGAGTACTGGTTTGTGCTATGTCTACCCGAGAATAAAACACAATGTTATTTCTCTCCCTATATTTCGTGGGAATTTCATCTCGAGAACCAACAATAAAAACTGTTATTGCAAATAAAGTGGGAGGTGAAAAATATATCATTCTATTGGATAGATCCATTTTTTTTTTCATTATTATTATTATGTCTCTTTTATTAACATATGAAATACAAACATACATACATTCCATACTATGAGTGACCCACAAAGCCAATTTGGACTTGTCTGTGGCATAAAACACTATGATTATCAAACAGACATGAACACATAATACTTGACAATTCTAGCTATGCATCGTAATTTTGAGTGAAAATATAAGTTAGAGGTAGGCCAAAGTGTAGAACTATGACTACCCAGACCGGCACATGCAGCGCAGTGGTTAACACGCTCACTTCGTGTGATCCGGTAGGTGAGCGTAACATAGGACCTGGTTCAATCCCCGCCACCGTCCATCTTTACAGGGTATTTTTGTGGATTCCCTCTGTAGTCGTGGCTAATGCTGGGATGGTTCCTACAATATATGCCACGAGCACTTTTAATGTCGAAAAAAGATTACTTAGTAGGCCTACCTACCTGAGATAACTTTGTTACTTTCTTGATAATATACCAATTAGATGTCAAATTTTAGTTTTTTCTTCTGTATGTGTTCCAGTATCATAAAACCTTTTCAGTTTTTAGTAACTTTCTCTCGATGTATGTATTACCCATAATGGGTAGCTATTATTTTTTCTTCTCTAGCATATACCCCCTTATGAATGCTTCATAGTTTTTTCTGCAAGATTTTCATTGTATCGAGTCTTTTTACTCGAGTCTCGTGAAAAATGCACTGATAGCTAAATTTGCATTTTCCTCTTAGCAATTGTAGGCCTATGTTAATTAGCAATGAAGAAAAATATTGATTTCAATATCAATAATCATTCAATAATATAATAATAATGATGATAATATCAATAATTGAATATTTCCTGTCCTGCCAGAAAAAAAAATCTTTTGGCAATACTGTGTGAGCTTGAAACTTGGTAAAGTTACTTATTTGCCCATACTTTCCCCTATTTTTTCAACATTTATTTCACAGTTGATGGTAATGAGTTGTTTGGTTTCCTCTCAACACCTTCCCCACAAACAGACGTTGCATACGTGGCGCATCCATTCAAGTGGGCTTGGAAATTTGCATAATCGTACTATATTGAACAGGCCTAGAGCCTATTACAATGTCGACATGAACAACCTTGCTTCATCAACAATGTCTTGAGTTTGGTTGCACATGAAATCCAAAGTTGGTCTACACTACAATTCACAATTTCTGTGGGGAATAATTTGAATTTAAAAACGATGACACACCGCACAGCAAACATGACCTGTGAAGATATCAACTCGATGATTTCAAGGCTAAAGCAAAAATAATGCAAACGCAAAAATTTAATGGCCGCACTGCAGAATCTCTCTATTCAGCTTATTCCGAAAAGAGTAAGCTGATGATCACTCTCTAGTCCTAGTAACACCATCATGTAACCAAATAAGTAACTGACGTATGGACAGAATTGAAATTTATGGCACCAAATACAACTTGATACTCTGCAAATATAAATGAACAATAACTGATATTATCGGTTTGGTATAACTGATATCGGTTATCGTTTGGAGGGGGGGGGGGATCAAATATTAAATCAATATTATCAATTATCGTTTTCACCCCAAATGTTGAATCATGAAATGAGTGATGAGATGGTTCTAGTTTTATATTTCTTCTCTATAACAGCAAGTACATGTTTTTAAAGTAATGAAAGACTCCCAGTTTGGCTGAGATAAGCAACCACGTCCAGAAAATACATTCCGTTACACTAACCGTTGAGCTATGTGTTCTGTTCAGGTCGTGTGGATGGTCATCACGTCACTCATCCTTAGCGTTTTACCTAACGGATGCGTGAAACGGTGGCTCGTCAACCAGTCGAGTCTAGTCACGTTTCGCGTTATGGCTCGTTCCATGTCTTTCGTAGTGACCGTTCACGATAGGCACAACCAGCCGAACAAGGGTGGCGTTTGTGTGGCCAATCACACAACTCCTGTCGACATTGTCGTTCTATCCACCGAGAATACCTTCTCGTTGGTGAGTGAGCCGTGAGGTTGCTGGAGGCTTGTCTCGTCGGTTGAGGAGTGTTCATGTTGAGCATGTTTTAGGTCATGGTTGTGTACGGCAAACCGGTCAACGTTAACTGTCAGTTGTCATCAAGTATATGCATTGTCTTGATCGTGAATGTTCTGTTATTGTTCGTTGGAACCGTGGCTGAGCTTGTTTATGTTTGTTCTTGACAGTACAAAATATTACAGATTGTTGTCTTTTAATCACATGTTAGGTAGATGATTGTTACTAGTTGAACATTGAACTGCTCAAGTTGATTGAACAGCAAATTAGTAAACATTTGAATAATAAATTAATCAATATCCTTGATCATTGATCATTATCTAGGGAGCCCATCTTGACTGCTGGTCCAATAAATGTACGGCCGCTGTCACACAAAGTGGTCAATCGAGCTTGATTAAAATGTATCCTGAAGAAAACATTCTGATATTATATGCACAATAAAACCCGAAGACAATGTTCATATGCACTCCACGCATAGTCTATTAGAATTGGCCCTTGAATGTGTTTGATTTTTATGTTCATTTTGGATTTAACTATTCTATGTGACCTCAAGTGTGTAGCTATAATCCAAGCTATTATCTACATTTTCAGATGATAATTTTAGACCAAATTAAGTTCAATACGTTGGAGCAAGAGGTCATTCGAGACCAACCCAGTTGTTGAGTTTGTGCATTTTATTAGTATCTCTATTGGCATAAATCGAAACCATTTCTAGAAAAATCGAAAGAAAACTCGATAAAAACCTCTATTATGAAAGTTTGTAGCAGGAAAGCCAAGGTCTACTTGCCTAGCAGACGCCCGTGGCCTATTCCTCGTTCATTCATCTTCTATTTCGCTACAGGTTTGAAATGGTTACCACTTACCAGTGACTACGATTGGTATTGCCGTGTGTTGTCTACGTATGTAAAGTTTGTCGTTTTTGTCGTGTCTTGTTTGTTTGTGCAGCATTTTGTCTTGCTTGTTTTCAGGTTATGTGGCTCACTATATGTACAGGGATAGTGGGTTACATGAAAGAAGGTCCGATGAAACGTTATGTCAACAAAATCGTTTCCATTATGTGTTTTGGCGTGTTGTCCAGTGCTCTCTCATCTGTCATAACGTATCATAACCCAGAAAATCGGCCGCAGCGAGGGATCTGTGTAGCCAATCACACGTCGCCCATTGACGTTCTAGTTCTAGCCTGTGATAATCTCTATGCATTGGTATGTGGTAATGTTTCTATGTTGCAACTTGTAAGGTCTACATTCAATATATCTTTTTTAAATTGTTTATTGCCAACATGTAACCCATCTATCATATCTATATGCCTGAAACTTGGCTAAAATTTGTCTCAAATACAGGGAGATTACCATAGGCGTGTGCAGGACATGTCAATAGATACGGCCCGTTATGAAGAATTGAAACTAGATTTTCTAGCGAAGCTATATACTATATAGGCTATCCCTATGATGCTTCATAATGGCTACGCCCTAATGGAAACCAAGCACCCTATTTTGCCCAGCAGATACATTTTTTAAATTTACAGGAACTGAAAGTGATTTTACAAGCTTTTTAGAATCACTTGAGCACAAGAAATGCTATTCTGTGACAAGTGTTGGACCTTGTAGTGTGTTAGACCTACGGCCTGGGCCGGCTCTGCATACCCTTGGCACACGCCTATTGAGAGATAACCCTTTAAGAGGGTAGCCTCAGCATGGAATAGGATAATTATGACTAAATGAAAGAATCATTTCATGCTCAATCAATCACCACAAATCATTGAAACTTGCACACTATATCCATCATTCTATTGCTCACGTATAATCCAGAAAAAAATTGAAAAAAAATTACCGGTAATTAATAATTTTAATTTAATTTGAGAAATGCCATGTTTTTTTCCAGAATACAAAACATGGAGCCACAATTCTCATGATTTAAAATTCAAAAATACATCTATTTCTTTGAGTTTTTGCTAATACTGTTTGTCATGCACACTGTTACCTTGTGAACCTCCAGAAAAAATCTATTGCACTTTTTAGTTATATAATCAATCATTTTAAATCCAATACAGATTATATATGATTTTGAGGCCACACATTCACACCTGAATATTCATATGTTCTGATAATTTCTATAGTTTTGGTTCACGAGGTAATGACAGTCAAAATACAAATTTTAAATACAAAAAATTTCAAATCGGACCAGTAGTTTTTGAGTTTTGTTGTTACAGGTCAGAAAAAACGAAGTTCTTGGGAAAACGCATCTGCAGTTTCAATTACGCATTACCGACTGTGTTGCATTCAAATCATGAAATATATTTTCAAAAAAAAACACATGAGTTGCGGTCACAGATTCTTCAAATAATCATTAAGAAAACTTCAAAAAAAATGAAAAGAATGGAAAAAAAATTTGCGAAAAATAATTTTCATGCTGTGGCTACCCCCTTGAAAAATAATGGAAAAACAGCTTGACAGAACTTGACCAGAATTCAATTTGATTTGAATTGGAGTCGATAAAATGAGCTAAAAAGAGTTTTTTGTCTGGACAAACTTCTTTAATCCACAAAATAGGTCTAAGCAAAAAGTGAGGCTAAAATGAGTAAAGTTTCATTAATTTGTTAATGTTCGTCTCGATGTTTTTAAATAGATTCATCACCTGGCTATAATAATGAAGAGTTTGAGCATCTGTATTTCAGTCAATTTTTATTTATTTCATTTATTTCTAAATTTCATAGAAGTAGTAGTAGAAACTTTATTTAGCAATCATGCTATCTTACATAATACATGAAAGAACAACAAAATAATAATGATGATAAAAACAATGTCATATAAGAATAATAATAGTAAAACATTGTGAAAAGAGTATTAAAGAATAATTAAATAATAATAATAATAATAATAATGTGGACCAGATTGGACATAACATGTAACATCATGAATTTTCACATAATAACTAGAATAACAAATAATAATAATTGTGAAACAGTGAACATGTCTTCGTTCAACATAATTATGATCATATAAATTATAAAGCCTATGTACTAGTATAGTCTTACAATTATTTATTTACAATTATGTATAGATAACGTATAGTATACTATACTATATAGTATACTATATACTATATACTATATATAGTATATATATATACTATATACTATATACTATATACTATATATACTATATATACTATATACTAGTATACTATATACTATATATAGTATACTATACAATAATGTATAGTACGTAGTAGCCGTCGGTTTTTGGATTTGTCCAACTTGATAATTAATCAATAGGCCTACAGTAATGTGAAATTGACCAATGATGATGTACTGTTGAATTATGAAAACAATGTTGGCATAAGTTATTCAGAATACTAGAAACTATCATAGTTCGATTCTCATGTGTTAAGGGAAATGACCTGATGTTGGATATATGAATTGGGTAAAAACTAAAAAGGGAAAGAAGAAACAGCAGCTTACCAAGGTTATTAACAAAAAATACTCATACTGTAGGCCTACTGGAGGATCCATTGATGGAACATATCCAGATGATTATTCAAACAAACGAGATTTTGACGTTTCGGCTATTGCCCTGGTTACTGTAGAGGTAGCTTCATTACCATCATAACTACGTCTACAGTGATAGAGGCAATCGCTGAAATATCCGAACCATCTGTGTTCTATCAACGAGCTCTCCACTAGGCACTATTAGTCTATTAGGTAAGCTCTTGCTCTTTCTTTCCCTTCTTACCCAATTCATCTAAAGTTCAAGCTTTGATCATCATTGACGTACATGTTTCCTTTCTTGTGAGGTAGCGTACATGGATTAGTTGTGAATATAATGATTTATTCATCATGCTGTAGTCGTAGTGGCTAAAAGCGTGTATTATTGATTGTGTTACTGAGAATAAATAGTAATAATGGATTGTCCATGTAGATTGGCCAACGGCACGGTGGTTTCCTTGGGATCTTGCAGAGAGCGCTTGCGAGAGCTTCTCCTCACATCTGGTTTGAACGTTCGGAGATTAAAGATCGAGAGGCCGTCGCAAGGAGGTATGCCCAATTGTTATCAACTTGGTTAATAATGGATCGTGAGCAATTTCATCAACTTTTGAATGCTGGTAGTAATAGCCAGGTTATAGGGGCACTACGTAGGGCATTATTAGCTGAGTAGTATTACTGAAGTCCATATTTTTAGTTGAGGTTCGTGAGGCGAGACTTTGTTTTTTACCATTTAGTGCAAATTTAATAAACAATGAAATAGTACAAAATTGGACACTGCTCCAGTGTTGATGTGCTTCCAGTAAAAACTCGGTATTTCCTTGGCTAGGATATTGATGATAATGAAAAATTTTCCCAGATTATTCACATATATTTTATTTGAATGGTTTGAAAATAAAGAACCTGAACTATTTTAAGGCAGTCTGAGTCTGTTTGAGACTGCCTTGAAATCGCATGGATAGAATTTCTGTAACTTGACCACCTGTACTTCCTTCTCAGGCTGAAGCAGCACGTCTCCGACCCTCTGAATCCTCCGATCCTGATCTTTCCCGAGGGCACGTGCATCAACAACACATCGGTCATGCAGTTCAAAAAGGGCAGCTTCGAAGTGGGCGGTGTTATTTATCCCGTCGCGATCAAGTACGATGCGAAGTTCGGCGACGCGTTCTGGAACAGTAGTCGTTACTCGATGATTCAGTACTTGTACATGATGATGTCAAGCTGGGCGATCGTGTGCGACGTGTGGTATTTGCCGCCCATGTACCAACACGACGGGGAGTCAGCCATCGACTTTGCCAACCGTGTCAAAAGTGTCATCGCGCGACAAGGTGGACTGGTGGACCTTATGTGGTGAGTCCCTTTTTCTTCTGGTAGCTAGCTTGTTTATAATCATTAAAGCTGCCTGACAAGCTCAGCCAGTCAAAATATTGCTTTGGAAACTGACTTCTAGTCAGGCATGGGTTTTGGTTCCTGCAAGACAGTTTTTTTACTTTTTGTAAACATTTATCTATCACCAACTCATTCATATTCCCAAATAATGTTGCTTGTTGTTGGTGCTGTTCAGGATTGTTGTTACCAACCTTGGATAATAAAATTTAGATAATAATTGTTGATCAGCATACCAGTACTATTTTTTCTCCACATTTAACACTAATCCTCAGATAATCTCAGGTCTCCTGTACTTTGTTGATAAAACTGATCTTGGGCAAACAATAATCATCAATTCTGACAATTCATCATCATCAATCATTCATGCTATCCTACTGTGAGACTGTATAAGGCTTGTGTTTATGCCAACCAAATTTACCTGCAGTTAACCCTGGCCTTGCTACCTACACTTATGCTGGGTAGTACTAAACGATTGCTCAATAATGGGGTATCGTGATAAGAGTTTATGAGAAGCCTCAATACAGTACCGGTAATTGAGTAATAGGGGAATAAACACTAATGTGTTATCAATCACATATCAAAGACTTGTGCAATAATGCAATGGTTATTGGTTTATGTAAATATGTATTTGTATTTGTATTTGTATTTATTAGCTGTTGTTTACAAAGTACATTGTGTTAACATTGTCAATAAAAATTAGGTATAAGACCAGAAGGTACAGGAATAATATGAATAATTGATAATATATTTAAATAAAATAAAAGTAATCTTAATAAATCTTGGAAGTTAAAGATCAATGATAATTCAGAAAGTCTTCTATACTGTAGAATGAATGGCTTAACAATAGTTTCTTGAGGGCAGACTTGAATATGTTTCGCTCTGTGATTGTCTTGATCATTAGTCATTACTAATTAGCAGTAGAATTAAGACTTTAGCTGAAGAGTATTGTTATTATACCATTGCTTTTTATGTAACAGTAAATTACAATTCATGAAGTTTAATCAGTGTCAAGTACAGTACACAGCATTGGTACTTTGGTAAAATTCTCACTTCCTCCCCGTGGTGATTTCTTATGTCACATTTTTTCAGGGATGGCCAACTAAAACGTATGAAACCCAAGAAAGAATTAAAAGAGAAACAACAAGAAGAATTCAGTAAGCGACTCAAGCTAGAGTGATTTGTCGTTATAGACAAGGTTATGTACCAGCTTGCTTGGTATCTTGCTGATCATAGCTCAAACAACGAGAGGGCGGCGGTCCTTCAGATGGTTCGCACGCACCAAACTGTGTACGTACATCACTTGTATGAAATACAGACTAGCGCGTTGTCGGGGTCAACACCCTAAACACCAGTCATGTTGTGATACGAAAACTTGTTATTTTAAGTCTGTCGAAGCGGCCTTTGGCAAAACATTTCCTATGATTGCCAGTGAACGAAAGAAATTATTAAGTGATCATACGAGAGAAATGTCGTGTGCCAGTTTTTCTATATTTGGATACTATATTTTTACATGTTTAGTTATGGTATCTCTTAATAATGTGCCATTGATATCAATACTTGCAATGTCTTCGTAGGAGTATGTAATATATGTACATTTTGTTAGTATAAATTTAAGCTTAGTGAATGAGAAGTGCAAAGATAACTATTGTTAAAAGTCAGTCCTGCAACTCAAAGCTTGTACAAAATTCAGTTGAAATTTTATCTAAATATTTGATCAGGTGTTGATACTGTACTCATACGTTACATGTTAGTTGATCTTGAACTTCTAGTAGTGGCTCTTCCCACGTGCTCTAATGATACTTTACTCTTACTTTCCATTTGAGTTGCGTGAAAAGGGAAACACCTCAAATAAGGAAAGAGGAAACAACTCATAGCTCGGGAGGTTTTGGTTCCTGATCAATTACGATAGTATTTATTAATACGTCCTTTGTAAACAATACCCAGTATCATCACGTCTCAAGCCTCAACTCCGTGTACGATATTTTAATACCAGTTTGTTTTCAAAGCTAGATTCAACAAGCATTTTTCTGTGAGCGATAACCAGAATTGCATTTAATCGAATGTGTAGATAATTAGCACGTAACTTAACTGAACAATTAATTTCCAATAGTGGATCATACCAAAGACAAGCAACTGTATATTTTATATATATATTGTTAAGCAAATGAAGTATAGGATTATTTTTCTAGTTGTATTATGAAAGCCTAATGTATATATATAATTATGAGTTTATGACATTACTTGTACATGTAGGCCCAAGTGTTGAAATACGATTCGTCAACCTAAACGCAATATTATATATCATCTCTTGTAATTAATTTAAATACTTTCATGGTAATTTGTGAAATGTTCTACATTGATCATTTTGATTGGTCATGTTCTATAATGGTAACATTGCTCAGTGGTTGACCTGATGTATTGAGGTATAGGTCTTTGTACATTCTGTATGGTGTTTAATGTATATACTCTAGCCAAGCTATATTTTGTATTATTTTGTGTTTTAATATGGAGATTTATAGTATGTACTCGACATTGTTGAAACAACCCAACTCAACTCATTACCACTCATAAGATTAATATATATTATATTAATATATTATATAATATTGTATATTATTAGATTGATTATTATCTTGGGACCTATTTACCGGTTTAACTAGTATTCCAGTATTTTACCGTACTTTTCATCAATGGCAATTTATTACGTTGCTAACGTGCTATACCTAACTTGGAAGGAAATTTGTCATTATTAAGAAATCATTATGCTACCATGTTTTAGAGTCATATTCGATATTTGTATCTCTCGGAGATATCTAATATCTATGTACACAGTCAGTTATGCATTTACGAAATATGTTTCTACTCTACTTCAATTTTTCTTCTCTGAATTCAATTGTACCCATTACTCGAAATGCTTTCAAATGCTATTTTGGTAATACGGTATTCTTTACATAGAAGCGCAAATAGGATAAGTAGATAAAAAAATAAGAATATGGTATTTATTGATTATATTATAATTATTATGTAACAGGTGTAATTTGATTAACCTTTGGTTACAAAAAGACTGATTGATTTAGTGATTGTCAATAAGCAAGTGTGTACAAAAGCATAGTTGAAAATAAAAATGTTTTACATAATTTATCTTGCTGTGCTTCAGTGGCAGATTTTGTTCTATCCCATTCCTTAATCGAACAGACAGGTGGAATACAAAATATGGCTTGTATTCGGTGTGAAAATACAGGTAGTCCCGTTGGTACCAACGCCAAGAACCGTCGAATACGTTTATTTCCCGAGTACTTTCCTCAGAACCAAAGATCACTGCTCTACCTAGTGTTGTTTTGTAGAAACTTGATGTTATGCCTTCTATATTCGTGATTAAAAGCAAAGTGGCTGACATCTGGTGACGTTTTGGTGAACTGGGCGGAGGCAGATACTTTCAAATTATATACAAATTAATTGATGTGTAATTACAATATTGAATACAATATTAAAATTATTAATTATCAAAATTACAATATTGATTACAAATATGATGCGTGTAAGCATACAACAATATGACATCTAGGCCTAACTGCCTCTGGACGGCCAATCGCCCACTTCGACAGTGCTGCCGCCTGGTTAGCTTTTAATCACGAATACCTCAAATATTTGCATCTAAGATGCATATTGGCATCCAAGATGCAGTGGAAGTAAACAAATGCAATAGGCAGGTGAAAAAAGGAAATTCACTGAATGCAATTCAAAAAAATATACATAGACCTACTTATTTCACTGGGGCATGCAGACTTCACAAACAATTTCGATATAAATCGTCCAGATGTAAGTTACTCGCAATATAAGTTGAATTACTATATTAATTGCTTCACAATTTAAATGAACAATTTAACCTCACTATGTATCTCCACTTTACTTCTTAGGAGACCGTTTCAGACAACTGAGCAAAAGTCAACGTCATTTTGCATGTATTTGTTAACAAAGTTGGTTCCTTTTATCACTACAGTACACTACGCATGATCGTTAGTTCTGAAGATGTGGCCGATAAATTGGCACTACATATTTTCGACATTGGAGAGATAGGAAGTGAAGTCACTAGTGGCGTAGATTTCAGGTCAGGGGGGGGCAAGAATTTTGAAAAGGGTGTCAGCATAAAACTTTGATGAATATGTACACACAAAATTAAAATATGAGAGCAAAGTCCAGAGCAAGCTAGGCACATAGACTGGAAAGTCTGCGTTCGTATGAAAATACAATGAGGGGGGGGCACTACCGCCCTGCAGGGATCCTCATTTTTCGATTTTACATTGAGATTAGGTATGTTTTTTAATTTAATTCAATGACCATATTCTACTCAGACAGCTTGAATTTTATGAGCCGATCCTGCATATGCATTATTTTGTACAGCTCTGAGATAGAATAATTGCAACAAGATGGTGACCCACAGGGTCAAGCAGAAAACCCTCTTCTGGCCCCGCAGGGAATTTTGGGAATTTTTACCTTTTACAAATGGCTCAACGTGTTCAAGATGAGATTCAGATGCCAGAATTGATTTTCTTAAAGAACTGAAGGGACCCAAGTGATATTTGCCAATAACAATTATTGTGACTCAGGGTCGTACTGTGTCATTTCAGCGCCTCGGGCAAGGACTCGATTGTGAGCCCTCAAAACCAAGTGCCCATTTTGAAGGTGAATGCAAGGGTGGGCGGAACGAAGCCCCGTAGGGACATTTTCGTTTCTTTTCTCCCTTTCAATTCGATTCTACGGGACAAAACACGAAATACCACAACATTTCTGGAATACATGGATTATTCAGTGTGATGAAGAGGCTGATTTTGATAAATGACTGTTACAAGCAAATATATCGGTAAATTAATCCATCATTGATAACAATGATGTATGTATATAAATGAGAATATTTAATCCATCCAATAATGTGAATAAAATAGATTATGAATCACAGAATATCATCATTAGGCCCTATAATAGGATGCCACAAATGGGCGTCGTCGATAACGTCCCTCCAATTTGACTCCCCGGCCAGTCACCCTCTTTGCTCTTCCCTAGAGACGACCCTTATTGTACGTTACCTCGCCGTCATCGTCACGAATGTTTTAGATTCAGTAAATTTACTAAAATCGTAATATAAAATTTATTTCCATTGCAATTGACCACTAGTGATAGGCATGGCTTATTAGTAGGCCACCTAGATCTATACTTCATGTGGGCATTTAGAGATACTCTGATAGAGGTTTTGTCAATCCTCCACCCTTGGTTTTGTCCAATCACCCACATAACAAACAGCCCATTTGATTGGATGTTTTGTTTTGTGACGTTTGTGGGCGGGTCAATCATTAGTCGTCAATTAAATAATATATGAATTTATACGATAATGATTTTGGGTCTGAAGGATTAGGCTCTTTAGATGGTTGCACAACGAAAACAAACAATAATACGATGATTTAGTAATAGAAATTATGGAATGTGTTTGTAGAATGATAATGACATTTTTCAAATATATATAGGTTCCTACACTTTGAAAAAGATTCACCTCAATCTACATGACAGTCATGTTCTAAATGAAGAATGGTGTTGTGTCATCTTGCAAGTTTTAAAATGCTTCCATTGGGGCGCTCTGATTACGGCTGAAGGCGCCACCGTGCGATGGAAGACAGGAAACTAACAATTTCCTGCATTGTATTGTGAATCGCAAATACATCAAATTAACGGGAACACCAACTGTCGGTATGGAACTCAAGAAAATGCTTGCGCGATTTGCATGTAAACACATCGGACGATGACAATTCGGACAGCTCAGTTTTCATTATCAATCACATATACAAATATATCAATTTCACAAGTGAAATGTGAATTATCACAATGAATCTGAAAAGGGCACCAAACACACAATAAGACGTCCAGGGGGGGCACGCTCCCTCCCTGGAAGCCCCTGGCTACGCCACTGGAAGTCACCATCTCAAACCGGCAAATGCAACTCTCAATGCATCTTGGTTAATCCCATTTTTTCAAATCGAAATCAGTTTTTTTTGGTCCCTTGCATTTGGATTAATGAGGGTTTACTGTAGCCCAAGCCTATGTATAAAGTACATTCATGCACTCACTGCCTTCCTTATTTAGCCAACTTGCTGATGATCACCAACAAATGTGAAAATGGATTTTTCCAATAAATAGTAGGCCCCTATTCATTTTTTTAAAAATGACGACCAAATTTTGTCAGGCTCAAACTTGGTGGAAATCAGTTGAAATGAAGAAATTTGAAATTTCACCTACTGGTTTTCGTATTCTCTTAAATGTATATCCTTTTAGGTACAGTGAAGCCTATGCATCGTTCCCGGATGTATCATGAATTCATTCTTTCTAGCCCCACTCCCTTATAATAAATGTTACATTTTCCTGGATCGATGGTCTTATTTTCCTGGTCCCTTGAAAAATGATGGATAGAGGTTTCACTGTATTTCAAATTTTCAATTTGTCTGACTAGTGATCAGTATGCCGAGTACAATCTTCACTTCACTGAATTATTCACTCATCACCAGTGGTCAAATTAGGGGGGGATGCGGAGGGATGCCAAAGAGAAATAATCACTTACACCATCCCCCCCAAAGAGAAAACGTTGCTTACACCATCCCCCCAAAGAGAAAAGGTGGCATACACCATCCCCCCCTAAAATAATGTATTTCTACTATTCCATTTTCATATTTTTCTTACGTGTTTTAAAAACGATACCATTTCAGTTATTAGTTTCCCTCCTGATATAGTATCTCAAATATTAATTAATAGTTTATCAACACAGTTATTTCAATATCTAGCGTTTTACTTGCGTAATTTGCGTGTATTTACATGTTAAACTTCATAGTTCAATTTACCAGTGTCGCGGTAGACCTACTTATGAGCGAAAACATGCACATTTCGCGGTAATTCACTGGTGAAGCGGTGACTCATCGTTATGTTATATACAAAATCAGGGCCGTCGTTAAAGGGTCTCAATCTACATTCGCGCCCCCCAATAACTTATCCTCCTTTAATAATAATAATTTAATAATGTTGACCCACGAATAAACATACAATAAAATATGATGAGTTGATGACTTATTAATATGAATTTTATCAGTATAAACTCTACTACTTTAGACTTCCTCTTTTCTTTTCAATAGTGATTCAATCATTAGATTCCGAAACTGCTCGTGAATCGCAAAAATCACTCGAAAAAAGACCATATTTAAAAAAAATCACTGCTGGGAATTTTGCTGAGAAATCGCAAAAATGTCCATAATGATTATACTATTAAAAATAACTTTGATAATGTCCTTAGTGATTCAATCATTGGACTCCAAAACTGCTTGTAAATATCAAGTCACTTGAAAAATGACATGGGTCTATTTCAAAAAATTCCCTGCGGGGCTTTGCTGGGAGAAATCGTAAAAGTATAGCTTCGGAAATGTCCATGATAATGCAATTATAAGACTCCAAAACCACTTGTGAATCGCAAAAATCTCTTTAAAAATGTTCATTTTGTAAAAATTTCCCTGCGGGCTCTGCTGGAGGGCTTCCGCCCCCCAGACCCCCTTTTCACACGTGGCAGGTGTCCAGCTGGGCAGTCATTTTATACATGTTTTTATTTAGTCTGTGCGTTCCCCCAATATACAAATCCTAACGACGTCTCTGTACAAAATATTGGTTCCTCCTCGCTTCATTATACGTAAAACCTATCCTAACAAGTGATTTAATTCATTAAATACTTGAATACATATACGTAGTAAAATAGTGTATGACTACCTACAGACTTCCAAAACTAGTCAAACAGGATAAAAAACATGATTTCACATTTTCCCAGTGGGGCTTTGTGGGGGGTCCCTCCCCTCACACCCCTCCCCCCATTTATCCTTTTAGCGCTTCCTTTTGTGACATCAGTTACCATTCCCCCATAAGAAATTTCCCGATTCGACCACTGCTCATCACACCCCAACTGATCATTCTCATCTTTGCACGATAAGCTCACACTGAAAATGGGCATCCTTTCCAAGAGTCGTAAAAAATGAATTAACACTGTGTACATATAAAAACTATTTATTCACATTTGATTACAAGCTACAAAAACACGAAACTAGCACTTTAATCATTCAACTCACAAGTGATGGTGAATGTTTATGTACCAATAAAAACATATTCTTACAAAAAACTACACTGATTGTAAATATGATTGAGGAAAGTAAATTAAATACCACCTCTTCTGCCATAATCAAATTAAATTTTTGCAAGCTCTTTATAATAATGATGAGAATAATAATAATTCAATTTAGGTAAGAATCTAATATTTGTAATGTGATTTAGACCCGGAATTACCAAGTACAGTTAGCCTTTATCTGACAGTTCAAACTTGCTATCACCATGGTTACCCATGCTATTTGTTTTCATCAACTCTCAGATAAATACTAACTGTACTTGGTAATACCGGGCCTTAACGGCACGAAATAATAGCAATGATGACTTGGCCTTTAGTGTTACAGCTTGATAATTTTTTAATGAAATAGCATTAGGGGAGAGGGGGGCACATTGGTGCATGGGGCACATTGGTGCAGTTCAATTTTTTCATCCAATTCACAGTTGGCACTCTTGTAATCAGAGTCATTCAGAAGGCAGTGAGGAACTGTATCTGGTGTGACAATTTGAGGCAAATCCATGGATAAATAGGTAAGTTATACTGAAAATCATATTTACACATATAAAAAGTAAATATTTCATATAAACTTTGTAAGAACTGATAACATAGTTAATCCTAGTGATTCAAAATAGTAAGATGTTAGCTAACAGTATGTTTATTTCACAAAATGCTGTGAAATTGGCCATGCTTAATTAAATAACCCCAAAATTGATATTAAATATTTTCTCAGAATGTGTCGAGCGGGGCACATTGGTGCACTCCCCTCGGGGCACATTGGTGCATGTATCTCCAACCTGGTTTGGATAGGTATGATAACATTTCTCTTCTGTTTCTTACAGTGATTCTAAATATGGTTCGCTCGTACAAGAAAAAGCGACCTGATGCAGAATTCACGGAAACGGATATGGCGCTTGCTATTGGTGACATTTTGAATAAAAGAAAATCTCTGCGTGAATCAGCTTCAACATATGGAATTAAAATGATGACACTGCAGAACCGCGTGCAAAAATATCGAAAGCAAATTCCAGTTGTTACTAATATTGTTGCCAATGGAGTCGGTGCTGCAGAGGTTGAGGACGCTTTGATTGTTGTGGAAGTGAATGTTCCCCCACAAATCTACAACTTCCAGTCCAAGTATAGCTCACAGCAGATTTTTACTACTTCCGAAGAAGAAATGCTGTCTGAATATCTGCTTAAAAGCTCGGCTATACAGTATGGCCTCTCTTACAAGCAAGTACGTGAATTTGCATACACATATGCAGTACATTTATCTCGAGCGATTCCGAAAACATGGAGCGATAACAAAATTGCAGGAACAGAGTGGATGAAACAATTCATGAAAAGACATCGTACGTTAAGTCTGCGCAAGCCGGAAAACACCAGCTTGTCTCGTGCCACCAGTTTTAATCAAACAAATGTTAAGGAATTTTTTGAAAATTATGAGCGAGCAATAGTGAAGTACAAAATCACAGGAGAGCGAATCTATAATCTAGACGAAACTGGGATCACTACAGTTATGCAAGCACCCAAAGTTATTGCAAAAACCGGTATAAAACAGGTAGGACAGGTTGTCTCTGCTGAGCGTGGCGAACTAGTCACATTCTGCGCTATTGTTAACGCAATTGGCAATACTATACCACCAGTCTTCGTTTTCCCTCGAAAACGTAACAAAGGAGCATTTCTCAAAGGTTCACCTCCTGGTAGTTTGGGACTAGCCAACCCTACCGGGTGGATGAATGGAGTCACATTTCTCGAAACTATGAAGCACGTTCAAAATCACACAAAATCCACGAAGGAGAGCCCAATTTTGATGTTATTAGATAACCACGAGTCACACGCCGCCCTCGAGGTGATCCTTTATTGTAGAGAGAATGGTATCGTATTTGTTACGTTCCCTCCTCACTGCACACACAGGATGCAACCGCTGGATGTGGGATTGTACGGCCCATTTAAAGGATATTGTAAGACGGCTTTCAATGATTGGCTGGCGTGTCATCCGGGACGCACAATATCCATCTATGAAATCCCAGCATTGGCTTCAGTAGCATACAAAGCCGCCTTCAGTCTTAAAAATATTCAGAGCTCGTTCAATAAACCTGGAATTTGGCCGCTAAATAGCTCTGTTTTTACAGAGGACGATTTTCAGGGGGCGTATGTGACCGATCGTGAACAGCCGAAAGAAGTGAATAATTCTACAGTTGAAGAAGTCCTACTACCGCCAGAGGAAATTCCATCAACTTCAAGCAAAATCTCACCAGAATCCATTCGTCCTTATCCTAAAGTCCTACAGCCACGACAAGAAGGAAGAAAAGGTCGTAGAAAAGGGCAATCCAGAATACTAACTGAGACACCGGAGAAGAATCGGATAGAGGAGGAAACCAAATCTCGAGAAGACAATAAGAGAAAAATAGAAGAAAACAAGAAAAAACGAATTGAAAGAAAACTATTTCCGGCGGAAAAAAAAGCTCGAATCCGTAAACCGTTAGTGAACTTCAATACGGATGATGAGGCAGAGTCGTCCGATCCAGATGATCCTCTGCCAGAGTTCGTGAGATCGGACGAAGAAGAAGAGCGTGAGTTGCAAGTGGTTTCAAAACCACCTTTGGAAAGACCACGAAGCCCAAATATGAGAGAGTTGAAAGTGGGTAATTACGTAATTGTTCAACTCTCTGGGAAAAAGTCGGTCAAACACTTTATAGGGCTCATAATGGACAAAGTATCTATGGATGAGTTTGTGATAAAATTTATGAAGAAGAAAGAAGAGGTTGCCAACAGTTTCATATGGCCGAACCAGAATGATCAATCCCATGTTCCATTTGAGGAAATTGTTGGGATTCTTGTAGATCCGAGTATTGATCGTCGAGGATCGTATTATTTCAAAGAAGACTTGACTAATTTTAAAACATTGAACTGACATATTATACGGGTACTTTTCCTTGACTATGGTCTATAGTTCCTATTTTATTCTGTTATTTTGTGATTCATATGCCTTGATTATTAAGTTTGTACCAATCTGCCCCACGGCTGTACCAATGTGCCCCTTCTGTGGGGTACATTGGTACACTTGCAGTGACTTTTTATTTGTGATTTTAAAATAAAACTATTGAACAAAATGAGTGTATCATTCGTTAAAATCATTACTAGTGGAATAAATACCTCTAAAAAAAAGTATCGTAACAAAATGAGCATAATTAGAGATAAAAATAAATAAAATGTGTGAAGTGTACCAATGTGCCCCCCTCTCCCCTACTGTAATACACTTTGAATTCAGCATTTAGCAGATAGGCCTACTGTGACTTACATTATCACTTATTATATGAATTACTATTATCTGGTTCCATGTAACAATGCCTTTGCAGTATTTTGCCAGAAAAATGAAGTTCTTATGGACGAAACAATACATAATAACATTAAAGACAGTAATAATTTTGCTTGTTGTTAACAAACACCTATCGGTACATCACTCGTGAATTGAAACGGTACTTTATCTAAGACTAGAAATATTACTTCACTCAGTTAGCTTCTTATTGGATTGTTGCCGTTGGAAGATTTCTAGTAACTGATCTGTTGCCGTAGAAGGAAGAATAACTGGCTGTGAAAGTTCCTCCTAAAAATAACAATACATATACAAATAAGCAGCATTTCTCAGATGATTTGTTTTTAGTTTTATAACATCTGAACATTAGTGGGACTTGAATCTTTCTCTCTCATGCCGCCATCTCCAGTTTGACGTTGAACATTGACAACATTGAGAAGAACTTGTGCACCGATTGTCTGGATTTTCATACTAGCTGACAGATGGATGGAGGGGGGTATTCTTTAGCATTACCTAGGTGGCATCATCAGACGATGACATGAACTTCACCTCGCCAAAGATTACAGGACCGCGGACTGTAATATGCGGACTGTAAATCGTTTTTTAAGGGACCAGGAAGACTGAACTATCCATGCAGGAAAATGATCCATCAAGGAAAAATTAACATTGATGGGAGTGGGGTGAGAAAAAATGAATGACGCAAGCAGGAAAACGATGGATCCGGGAACGATGCATAGAGATTTCACTGTATAGCATTATAGATTATAGCAAGCACAGCTCTGAAACGGTGTTGCCTATCCATCGGTACAATAGCTAATTAGCTTCTATTTTTTCATTTTATTTTTATATTGGGTTTTAACGACGCACTGTAATGATGACCGAGATCTATTGGCGTCGGATGAATGATTAATGAGATGATGGGATGATGAGATGAAGGTTCTATGGGTAATGGGAAGGATAGTGGGAAGGAAGCGGTCGTGACCTATATTGTGGGAACCATCCCGGCATTAGCCTAGACTACAGAGGGAAACCACGAAAAACCCCTGTAAAGATGGACGGTGGCGAGGATCGAACCGGGTCCGATATGTCCCTTCACCTCCCGGGTCACACGAAGCAAGTGCGCTAACCACTCAGCTACTGTGCCGGTGCTAATCAGCTATAATCCAAGGTAGTACGCTATTAATTAAATGGTCCAAGTTGTGACGATTGTATTTCATCTCGCATGTCATCCTCATAAGAGTGAATCATAGCTTGAACCATTGTCACTGCTTTAGGCCTACTGCCCTAATATTTCTTTGGAATGATCATCAGATGAGCGTAGCAAAGATTTCAATTTTCCGGAAAAATTGGAGCTAGTTTTCAAGTTTTTTTTTGTGCACGGCAAACATGTCAGACAAATTGACCAATCGACTTGAAACTTTTGTGAACATTGACGTCAAACCATAATAGATTGACAAATCGGTAATTGCAAATTCGGTATTTTTTTCGGAAAATTTGAAACCCCTTGTAAGAAACCACCCAGTGAATTTCAAGACTTACGGCATTAATTCTATATGATAAAAATGATTTTTTTATATAATGTTATTTTTGTGGTAATTAACTCTTCTACCAAATCTAGAGAAATTTGTTTCTTTTTTTGAATGAAAAATAAAAAAGTATTATGTATATATAAAAGTAATCCATTCTGTTGTGACACCAATGTCCCCAAAACACATGTTTCAATTCAATGTGGTTACTTTGCCTCAACCATACGATGGCGCACAGAAAATAATAATAATAATAAAAAACAGGCCAAAATACAAGCCCGATTTCTTTCAGAATAAAAGTGAAAATGAAGTCTTTGCAATGCTCGTGTAACAAGCATTATTGTTACCTTTGGAAACTGAGTTAAATTAAGCTGAGGATCGCGATGAGTAAACGGACTCCACGGGCCTTGTATTGACGGGTGTTCAGTGTGCCACATTTTTCTCAAGCGCACAACTGGTGTACCCGACTGGGTGCGTAGCATGTGAATCCACTTGATGACTTCATCACGTGTGTAATTACGACAATTAATGTACTCCTTCTCACCATTTACTGAAATGAATCATTTTACAAAATACAATATGCGTGAAAGTGGGTAGGGATAAAGCCATGAGGTACTAAAATAAGGAATGTGTTATAAACTATAGTAAGCCATGTAGAGGTGTAAATAATGAAAACAAAATCATATATAAGAAAAGGGGTGAGGGGAGGGGGGGGGGGGGGGGGGGAGAGAGAAATGAAAACCTACATGAAGATCCAAACCAAATTTGCATACGTGTTTAGGCCTACTTTTACAATATTATATTCATTTTCTTAGACATACTAGGCCCAAGACCCAAGTAATGTAATGTAATGCGATCCATTGTTTAGCAGCTTTGTGCTTTCAGTAACTTCATAGTACATGTTACAATGTTACAGAATAAAATAATAAATATGTTATAACAATGGAATACTCAAGTAATATTACTTAGAGGCTATAAAATAGCATCACCAGCAGAATTTTAATCATCAACAGTTTAAACTTTAAATAGTCTACATCTGCTAATTCTTGAATCTATTGATATTTTCCCTGATACTTGTTGCATTCTCTGTATTACCTAAACCCATTCAAAGTTGTTGTATTTTTCATTCTTTGGCATTTTGTTACAGATATTTATGCCATTATAAAAAAAACATCATTCTGGCTAAAACTATTTTTCTATAATCTTGAATAGGGCATAATAATATATTTCAAGAGTTACGGTGTTATGCTCGTGTATTTTCATTCCCATACATGATGAGTCTACTATGTATTTCCTACATAATTATTAGGTAGTAGATTGTTAACTAGCTTTTATATAAATATTAAAACACTTCATATCAATCTCTGATTAACGCTCATCCATTCAACGCGTTCAACATCATTTATGTTTGTATATATGTCTGGTTATTTTGAACAATTACAAATTTTTCACATTTTAATATTAAATTCTCATTGCTCTATTTTGCAATACCTATACCTGCCTAGGCCTATATATGAAGTGATGGATAAATTCCTGGAATTAATAAAATTTTGAGGAAATATATTTCTGGGAATATTTCCAAAATGAAAATTTTCAGGGAATATATTTGTATTGTTCACACTCAATATAGAATAAAAACCAGACATTTTCATTTTCATTTTGAATGTATACAAAAGTACCAATATTCTTTCAATTTTTGTAAGGCTATTTTGAACTTGGATGCATAATCTGCGGTTTCCAGGAGGATGGGTGGATAAGAAACAAGATTTCTAGTACCGGTACTGAATATAATTAATTAATTATGGGTTATTCCAACTTACAGGAAGGATACAAAGAAAAAAAATCAACTATTGAGCCTACTTATATATTTTTTGTGTATATGCTCAAGTCTAGGCCTATATGAAAAATAATCACAAAAAATTACATAAAAACAAAAAAGGTAGGCCTAGTATAAATCTTCTCGTCTGAGGCCTGTCAAGACATTTCTATTCTACCACCAACAAAAAAAATCTGAAAACTCACCATTCGAAAAAAAAAATAAATAAATAAATAGAAATAAAATATTAGGGGCCTATATATTATATCCCTGAAAATGGGAATTTATTCCAACATAGGGAATATTTCCATGCGCCCATCATAATGCATAACACTACCTGTCCCTACATATACAGTATTATGTACGGTAGGTACGGTAGTCTTATGCATGGGATGGATCACTTAGTCCACTCATAGGAAAGAACATTAACTTACAGTATTCAGCTGAAAGGCATGGTGTACGGTGTCTTCGTGGCTTAACGTATACCACAATTCCGGGATAATTCTTTGCAAAATCTACGAGATCATTTTCTAGAAACTCCCTGCAATTGAAATGCATACTTATGAATACAGCCCCACAGGTACCAACCTGATAAAATGGGATAATAAAGAACATTTTGAACTAGATTTACTATATTGTAGGGGTGTCGGCGGGTACCCGGCTACCCGGGTCGGGTACGGGTACACTACTACCCGACTCCAATATTCCTTACCCGAGTACGCGCCACTTTTAACAACGCGAGCTTTTGTTCTTCATTTTCACTGACAGATAACTTTTAAACAGAGCGCGTTTGTGTGGGGGGAAAACGAAAGAATTTAGGTCTCTTCTAAAATTTACTACTCTTTAGACCATAGATATCATCTGTTATCATCCATATTATCTGTTAACTGACCTTATGATGAGAGACGAATAAACATATATATATATATATATATATATATATATATATATATATATATATATATATATATATATATATATATATATCTTCCCTCCTCAACACTCTGGCACTCGGTAGAAACCACAGTTCTAACACTTCTGCATACCGCTTAAACACCGCTGAAACCCATGGCCCTTTGTTCACAAAAAAGAGGGACATGCCACATTCACTCAAGTTGACTCAACCAGTATGTTTGGGTAGATTATGTTGTGCTGAGAGGGTCAGTGATATGATATGAGCAGACTGCTTATAGTTGCAACATTAATAATGGTAACCTAAAGATGGTAAATAAGATGATGAAATACATTTGAATGAAAAGTAGATAAGCATAGGCCTACCGTAGTTAAGATTTGAAAAAAAATTGATTACCCGGGTAATGATGACGGGTACCCGACTCCAAAAATTGCTACACGCCGACATCCCTACTATATTGTAATCATCTTTTTTAAAATCCAGTGAGAATACTTGGTAAGCTGTGCCAATCTGTTTAATGGTTGTGTTGGGGTAGCTTTATTCGATTTTTAGGGGGTTTTCATGATACGAAAACCCACGGTATGAGAAATGTCTCAATCCTGGTGGCAAATATGTTGAAAAATAGCTGAACACTTGCTGTAGGTCTATCTGTTCCAATAAATATTTTCATGGAATTTTGTTCTGTTTTGTTTCTGTAAAAGGCCGTAGGGAAACTTACTTTGTGGATGATCCTCATAGTGGCCCCATCCAAGATGCATCGGGGGTTGCGTTGGTTTGCCGGTTGGAGATGGTGTGCTCACTTCTTATCCTCCCATGTTGAAAAATGAAAATATGTTCCAATTCAGGGTCCACGTTTAAAGAACTGTTGACCGTGCGTAGATAAGTGGTGATAAAAGGAACCAACTTTACGTGCACGTCGGTTCAGCTAATAACAGCGGGCATCAAGTTTGCCAGCCTATCAGCCGTTTCTAGCAGCGATCAATATTTCTCTGAAAAGTACGACTTCAGGAAATGGAATGTGTTTTCGAACTAGTGAAGTCACCATCTTCCGGCAGCAAAGCAACGCAACCCTTAAATGCATCTTGGCCCCATCAGTGGCCAATACTATAAACTCAATGGCCTAGGCCAGTAATTGGGTAACCCAGTTTCTACAACATTTTGCTAAATCATGAAATCAAACAGACACAGAAAGTTCGAGTTGCCCGAGTTGCGGCCCTATGCCCCCAGGCATGGGAAGCAGCTCTCTTATCCAATGCGCTAGCAATGGAACTGGCGGCACTCGTGGTTATAGGCAGAGACCAAGTTCATCACATTGCTGGGAAACGGTTTAGCCAAATCGATTTATCTTTAAATGATTCAAATATTTCACTTTTTTTTTTAGTCAAAACAGTTCGGAAATCGAAAAAGTGTTGGCGACATTTGTTTCTTCACACTGCCTTGTTGTTGACTTAAGCAGGTTTCACACCTGGATGGAACCCGAGTTTTCGTACCGCGGATCCAGCCAAAGGTTTAAACCGCTACGAATTTCACATTACAGAAAAGTTTCAGCAGGACGTTCGATTTGGCACAGCTTGGTTGATGCAATTCATTTTCAGCCAAGAAAATCATTTTTAGCAGGCCGTATTTGTACAGCTAACAGCCATGGCCAAGTAAAGAATAATATCAAAATTTAACATTTGAAAATGTGAAATATTCAGATATAGTTCTATTCAATTGAACCTATATTATATTGAATTGTGTACATTTAGGTATGCTGATTATTATAATAATATGATGTCTACTTCAAATAACACTCATAATCGAAAGTCTGACTTGCAGTTGGCCTGTACCGTAACATGATAGCACAGCTGGAGTTTGCAGTCCGTCGAAATAGAATCCAAATTGTTCCCAAAGAATTGTTTTTAATTCGGGTTCCACACCCGAAGTGGGGTGTGGATCCCTTCTACGCATGCGGTGCGATATTTGCTTTGCGTCCACGGTTTGCTAACTCGGGCTCCGTAGACAGGTGTTATACGGGCTTTAAAGTTGAAGGCACGCCCCTTCAAACCATTTTGACCTGTTTATCACACATTTCAAGTGCCATTTGACAGTGCTATTAAATTGCATCTTGAAGCATGATGCAACGAAATCGTTTTTGCCCAAAATCGACTTGCTTATTAGCATGTTCAACACGTTAAACAGGATGAATCAATTCTGCAAAATCGTTTCCAAGCTGTGTGATAAACCTAGGATTATAGCTATCTACGATGGATACGCAACTGTGACGTCACTCACGTTAGTTCTAATGCACAGCGATTTTTAGAACAGTGTAAGGGATATTGGTGGCGCCTCGCCGCGGCACTGCAAGGTACTTACATGGAATCAAGATGGAAGACAAACACAGCTGGGATCGAAGGGTTTTTTAATGTACTTCATAATTCATTTCCATATTAATCCAAAATCCGAGTTATATTATGAACGAGATTATTGTTTTCTCCCACGTTCACTGGTGAGCACCATCATGTTTTTATCATGCAATGAGTTATTTTCTACAACTATGTACAGTTTAAAAGCTGCATAGTTATGCCTAGGCCATGTGCTCCAAACAAAAAAAACTGTGTCAGCTACTGGTTATTTTTTGTTTTATACATGGATAGCGTAAGAACCACAAAAATGACAATCATCGTTGGACATGTAATGCAACATAGAATAGGACTTTGTACTTTTTATGCGTTGATATAACTTTCTTCTAATTGTTTCTCTCCTTCAAAAGATAGCAATTTTGATAGTGACAGCCATCACTCGTCTATGAGTGCCTCTACCGCGCTCTTCGATCTCTATTTTGATGCCATAGGTCGACCGTGAATCGATACGCGGTATTCCATTCTTACACAGTTCCCAAATAACCTTGAACGCAGTCGCGTATCCATCGTAGATAGCTATAATCCTAGGATAAACGTAGGCCTAGTCTATATCTATTTGACAGCTAGGCACCCTCAGCCATTTGCACTAGGCCTACTGTACCACTGAATACATGAATATTCTTATAGAATAGGCCTAGAGCGGCAGAGCCTTGGCTAAACAGTCACGAACGTGACCTAGAACGTGGTATTGTTACGATTGGTAATCCCGCTAGAAGCATGACCGATCATGCTCAAGATCATATGAAATGTCATCTGCTAGAGCGCTGTTGTGAGTTAATGCTGCTAGAAGCAAGCTGATCAATCTACTTGGTGATTAAAGGCACTGTCATGGGCCTACGTCGTCGTTGCCTATCTAGAGACTACTTTATCTTTTACATTAGCCTCTGCCCACTAGTGGCATTAGTATGGTTTTGAAATAGACAAGGGATAGACAAGTAGTACTACCATACAAACTCAATGCCAGTTCCATAGAGAACTGTTAGGTTAGGTTGCCACTTGTGGGCCCAGGCCAAAATTCATTACCTTATCCCTCGACTTGAACCATGATTTTTACAAAATTTTATGGTTACTCGTTGCAGTTGCCCAATAAACCGACCAAGTCCATTCTGCAGCGGTGCTCGAGGGAAACCAGACGCTAAGAATAAATGCGAATTCGACATAATAAGCCTATGATCCAGCGACCACCAAAATTAATTTTAACCAGTGTTGGGCAGCCTCTATTCACCGAACCAAACGAACTGCTTACATGTGGCATCACTGTCTGCAGCCAAGAGTCAAAGATGTATTCGTTACGAACATCTTTGGTTTGTAGCTACCACGATGTAGTGATACCAACTTATTTTATCACAATTATGATAAAATAAGTTGGTGTCACTACATCGTGTAGCTACCGAACCGGTGGATTTGGTTTGCCTTTGCGAATGGTGGGATTTACATGTCTAGCCATTGAATTTGGTCTAGCTTAATGTGGAAAACGGGAACATAGTTCGAGGTTAAAATAATGTTAATAATACATAATAAAACTACATGCTGAACTCACATTCATTCTGTTAGTAGATATGTTTTACGCTTTGAATTTGAACGTAAAAAAATTGACTGGGCCTAGGCTAGGCCATTGAATTTGTAGACCAAGACATTGCGTTTGTAGGCTAATATATACTGCATATGTTTTATGATAAGTTAGGCCCAAGCCTATATTTAATGAGGGGCTAATCCAGGTCACTTTCCATAGTAAAATAAGGTAGGTGCCTATAGCCACTGAGTTTTTAGGCCCCATACCTATATACCTTTAAGAATTTAGGTTTATGGTTTGATAATGAATTGAAATTCAAACAACATGTCACTAAAATCTGCAGAAGTGCATATGCAAAACTCCGTGTACTATACAGTGTCAAGAACTTCCTGCCTTCAACTGTTAGACTCAAACTAACGGATGCGCTAATACTTTCAAAACTATCGTCCTGTGACATTGTGTACGGTCCAAACCTCTCAGCCAGCTCATTAAAGGTAATATAAAGAATCCAAAATTCATGTGTACGATTCGCGTTCGATTATGATCGGGATCATATCACACCAACGATCAACAGAATTGGATGGCTTAAAATGGAAAATAGACTAAAATCACATTGCATCAACAATATCCATAAAGTTATCAATTACAAAACTCCAGAATCTTTTCAAAAAAATTCATAGCAGGGGAACCATGCACTCAGCGAACATCAGACATAAGGAAACACTCAACGTACCACATTTCACCGCACAGCTAAATTTCAATCTTCGTTTTCATACATTGCACCAAAACTATATAACAAGGTTCCACCAACTTACAAGAAATTGAAACATCATGCATTTAAATCAAGAATAAAATCAGACTTACTGGAAGAGCAAAAGAGAATTTAGAAAATGTTTTGTTCATCTTAGATATAAAATAGAATATAGGGTTATGTGATAGACCAGTCAATGTGACACCAGAATGAAAGCTGATGTCATACACTGAACATCGCCTTTTTGTATATTTATACTTGTATGCAAATGAAGAAGATTTATTATTATTATTAACTAATCAGTAATCACAGCTAAAATCTAGTTTGGCAAGCTTCAAATCAAGAATTTTGAAATCAGCTTTCCTCACTTGCCACATCAAAATTGCTGGAGCCCACTTGTTGATGGAATATATATTTTATATAAATACATTTTTCATCAATTCATGGATTCTCATTTCTCTATACAAATATATTTTATATGTACTTCTCAACTGTATATATAATTTAAAAACACTTTTTGCTAAAAATGTGACAAAATTAATCCTGCGCGAAAGTTATAGACACCGAGGTGAGATGTCTAAAAACGGGACTGTCCCAGGAGAAACGAAACAAATGGATATTCTAACTCTACTTATTATTTCTGAAATAATGGTAGACTACTCAAAACTATGTTGAATAATTTTTTTTTCAAATCAATTAAAATGTTAATTCTCAAATATAACGTAATCATTTCACTTATTATTTCTGATATAATGTTAGGCTACTCAAAACTATGTTGAAGAATGTTTTTTAAATTAAGGGTAAAAATATTGATTCTCAAATATACGGTCATTTCACTTATTATTTTTGAAATAATGGTAGGCTACTTGAAACTATCTTGAATGATTTTTTTTTAAATTATGAGTAAAATGTTGATTTTTCACTTATTATTTTTTTTTCAAATTATTAGTGAAATGTCGATTCTAAAATCTACGGAATCATTTAAAAAGGTTTAAAAGGTGTGGTGAAATGGAAATGAGGTTATTGCTGTTGGGCAAAGCAATTTAAATCTTTTGAAACTTTTCGCGGTACTCGTACATGCAGACGCGCAGGCGCTCAGACGTGAGTTGCGCGACGTTGCCATATATACACAGACAGCAAAAGTACTTCCGGTTCGGTGAATAGCCACTTCGCCAGTGGTGCCAAATGCCAAGTGAGTTTAGTTGTAAATCCCTCCACCATGATAAAAAAAATCTCTTTCCTTCTCATAAATCCCTGCAAATATGCTTGCAATTTGCAAATAAGGCTGCAAACTGACTGAATTCACTGGATGTGAAATTAAGGTACATATTTTGCATACTTGGATGAATGCCTCAACTCTTTGATATCACTCCTCAAATTATTAAATGTTGAAACGCTGTCTATTTCACTATATTTTGACTTTTACCAATTTTGTCATCATGCTCATGCACCATTTATGATCTGGTTCATTACCTCAATCATTGAGTATATAATGTTCAAGTTATAAACATTTAAAATGATCACCAAAAATCATGAATAAATATAGAATAAAAATAAAAATAAACATGAAAAAAAAAAATCCGTTATCAAATTGGTGTAACCCTAACCATTCAGGTGGCTGGGTGTAAGTCTAAATACACTTTGAAATTATATTCATTTAGTAGTAGTAGTAGTAGTAGTAGTAATTAGTTCATTAGCAAAAATGTGCTATATTTACAAACAAATACAATGTTACAATGTTACCTGATATTTTCTCTAAACTTGAAAACAATTAGACAAATACACTACCTATATAATTATGTAATCATATAAATTTTTAGTCATTCAAATACAGTACAAACTACCTACAATAATGTTACAATATACTTGATAATATTGTCTTAATAATTATCAGCTATTACTTTACCAACTTTACCATTGTCAATTAATTCTAATTTCTAATACTAATTTATAAGATCCAAAAAACACTTTTTTCATATGGTTTTGGGACTAACAGGTCACCTTTGATTAATTTGCAACACTCTAATCTGAAGGTAGATGCATTTCTTGAATTTCTTATTTAACTAGGGATTCTAATGAAGATCCTCATTCCTTTGTGAAATAATGAGTTTTCTTCTGTGCACGATTATCTATCCTTTCCAAAAATACATTATTACTATTTCTCAAATTATACTTATTATTCAACTGTGTATTATATACAATTTTATTACAGAGGTAGCTAGGAAGTAATCCTGGACCTTTCGTTATTTTATAAATTAGAGTGCGAGTATTAAGTACTATTCTTTGTTTCACATTCATCCATGATGAAGCTTCACACATCTTTCTGATTGGCGTATATCCTTACCCTTAGAATAATCCACATGGCTTTATTTGGCAACTTTTGTAAAGTTGAAATTTCATTTTTATTCAGCAATATGTAGTGTTATACTATAAACTCAATGGTGCAGTGCAATTAAAGCCTGGTATAACATAACCTTAGTGTTAGTTGGTAAACATCTACTTATTCTTCTAAAAAGTCCCACTTTTCTGGCGATTTTTGATATGATATAGTCTGCATGTTTTGTAAATTGTAATTCATCATCTATTATAATTCCAAGATATTTTTCATCACCAACTATTTCCATGCTCATTTCTTCAATCTTTATTTCAACCTGACTAATTTTATCTTTAAATTCATTTCTAATTCTATTCGAGCACATTAGGCCTACCATAGCTTTGGTTTTCATTGTATTTAATTTCATTTTATATGAACTTGACCACACTTTAATTTTGTTCATGTCTTTCATTAGTTGTAAATGAACTTCATCCAAATCTTTTCCACTACATATAATCCGAGCATCATCTGCATATAGATTAATAGTGCTGTATTTAAGAACATTTCCTATATCATTGATATATATAAAATGAATAAAAGCGGTCCTAATATTGATCCCTGTGGAACTCCTGAATTATTAAAAGATGAATTTGAGAAACAACTATACTGAATTTTATACGATATAAATCATTCAAGAACTTTGCCTTATTTTTCCAACTCGAGTAGCATAATATCTCTATAGTAACAAAGGCACGCTTTAAATCTAAAAATATTGCTAGTGTAATTTCTTGGTCATCTATATTACCTCATTTCACAAAATATGTTCTACTATGTCTCACCAATCTGTTCTATGTGTTGCTGTTGCATATCTCTTCGATCCAGTCGAAAGAGGAAGCAATCAAGCAAACACTAAGTCAGGGGCAGAACATATCAAATATGATATAAAAATATATTGAATATGAACATTATTTATTAAATAATGAATCATTAATTACAACAATTATTCACATTGTTATCCTTCCTCTTCAACAGTTTCTGTTTCATCGGTAAATGGTACGCATTGCAGGGTCTCAAAACATTTTTGTTTTACCGGCAAGCCACTCAGTATAATAAAATACACGTGCTTGCTCAAGGCACCGCGGTCCGCGCTCTACTACTGTTAGAGTTATACCATAGAATAAAGAACTTTATGATGCGTGGATGCAATCGACAGCGTTATATCCGTAAGACTGTTCGACGGATCCATTTGTAAGAGTCAAATATAAATGATGTTCTTCACGTCATTTCATTTAAATACGCAAATAGAAGTGTTTAATCGAGCATCCAGATATTTGAATAATGTTACAGATTATTTAAATTTAAGTGAAACCAAGACAAAAACAATTAAATTTAATGAAACAAATCTCGCTGGATGTACACATGGAGTTCAGAGAAGATAGCTCTACACATGACCAACCGCTACAGACTCACTCTACGTCATCTGCGCATAACCACGTGGAGGCATTGCATACTTGAGCAGCCAGCTAGCCTGATCATTCTCTCACCCACTCTCTAGTCTCCGCTGCGATATGATGACACTGTCTATATACTGTGCACGATAAACACATTCACCAAGTCCATAGTTATAGAGAAGACATAATTAACCTGCTTATTGGGACAAATTCAATCAGTGTTGTAAGTTATTACTTAATTGATTTCTCATTTTCTTTTGATAGAAATTCAAGGAAGGTATTTATAACATTAATTTATAGGATAGCAAGCAACAATGCAAGGGATCGAAGTATTGATTCCACGGAAAAAACGCCGCTGCTTCGATCAGTTCAACTGCCAAAATAGGTACACAGATCAATCATAGCTCAACAGTAACTAATAAAGAAACTCTTGTGTCCTGCATTTTCAGGACAAATTTGTAACCAGTTAAGGGTCGTGGCGCGATTTATCAAATTTAACCTCATAATCATTTTTGATTTTGGACATATCAAGCCCAATGAAGTCTGTAGAGATGGTTGACATATTCATACTGTAGGCCTATACCTACCTACCTCACCGCCCAACAATATTCGAGCAAACCACACAGATTTCCTACACGACAGGTTAGTGAGACAAACTATAGTACCAGTAATCAGTTAGGCCCTATCCCTATATGGAGATTTCATTAACAAATTCAGTAAAGTACTTTATAGAATAAAATCATTATTGTTTTGTCTATGTTTTATTTATTAAAAGACTATTAGAATATAAGCTATGAGCTTATAAGCTTGGGTCACACTGAGTTCCTTCAACCATAAATAATGAATACAAATACATATGGTATAATATGCATAAATTGATATTCAAGATACACTTCCATTATTCTATTTATAAAATAATATTTCCGTACAATTAATTAAACAATTATCACTTTGGTATATGCCTACTGTCAGAAACAACTGGCAATTTATATTTAAAATTCACAAAACTTGTGTTATCAATCATCATTCACAAACAACACACAGATTTACAAAAAGTGCTATTCAACATCTTCACAGCATATGGGAAATATCAGGATTTGCTGACAACTTTTCAATGGTATGAGAAATACATACACCTATAGGCCCACAGTAAACTTCCTTCAATTCGGAATTCAATGGACCAAAAAATACCCATTTTGAATTAAGGGGATATTCAACTTCGAGTTTATAGGCTTCTGTCAAGTGACGTCACTCATTGTTGAAATTGACAGACAACAATGTCCATCAGTTGGAATTGACCAGTCAGAATGTACGGTAGTCCACCAGTTCGCTGTATTGTTATGGTAATATTGTTTGTCATTTGTTACGTGACAGAAACCTATAGGTGAAAGCTCGATAGGAACCAGAACTATCGCTTGAATAAGAGCAAAATTTGGATTATCATAGTTTGAATTAACGAGAGTTTGCTGCATCTCTTTAATGCCTTCAAAATGATATTCACAAACAAAATATTTAGAAATCAAAAGTATGGCCAAATACTTTTTTTAGCTACAGTAGAAAGTTATTAAAATTATATCTTACACAGTAGGCTAATAATTACAATATGCTTATAGGTATCAAGAAGATCTGTGAATTCGTATCACTAGTCACTACAATTTTGCCTCATCAATTACACTACATTTTTCAATTATATAACATCATCAAAAGGTTATCAACCAATGACCGACATTTCACTATACGACACCCAAGTGCTCTTCAATATGATAATTGTTTTAAAAGTTCCAAACCACACCAGACCATAGATCACCATTTTATATATGATGTTACTCGAGCTATGTTATAAAATGTTTTATCATTACGTAATACAAAAAATAAACATTTTTCCAAGCCTATGCGTTCATTCTTCATGCAATAAACAGACGGGTGAATAAGGTAATTTCTTCAGCAATTAAGCATGGCCAATCAGTTGATATAATGCTATAATGGTATAGTATAATGCTTGCAAACAATTAATGAAATGGAAATGTTTGGGTGTTGATTCCAAGAAAAACAGTGTCGTCAATTTCTTTCACTAAGTAAAATACATATTTCCATTCACCTTTCTCACCTACACTTTAATAGATCAAGTATTATAACATTTCCAAGCTAGGTTCAGTACATACTAATAATTAGTATTCATATAAATACATGTAACAATCCGTTTTAGACTCGAAAGGCACAAACTAGAGTCTCGACCAACTGATCAAAATTTAGCGACTTTCTAAATTGCCCAGCATTACGTACCAGCATATTATATTTTGTCTCGTAAGTACAAAGTGAACAAACGTTAGTAGCACTAATATATATATATATATATATATATATATATATATATATATATATATATATATATATATATATATATATATATATATATATATATATATATATATATATATATATATATATATATATATATATATATATATATATATATATATATATATATATATATATATATATATATATATATATATATATATATATATATATATATATATATATATATATATATATATATATATATATATATATATATATATATATATATATATATATATATATATATATATATATATATATATATATATATATATATATATATATATATATATATATATATATATATATATATATATATATATATATATATATATATATATATATATATATATATATATATATATATATATATATATATATATATATATATATATATATATATATATATATATATATATATATATATATATATATATATATATATATATATATATATATATATATATATATATATATATATATATATATATATATATATATATATATATATATATATATATATATATATATATATATATATATATATATATATATATATATATATATATATATGCCTATATGTTGAAGTCTTCGTTTGCAGATTGCCCTTCTGTGAATTAGTTGGTGGTTCTAAATAGAACCCTGTCTCTCTCGACGTTTTGAACATCTATGGCTGGTCATCTTCTGGAGTCGTCTCGTTCGTGAACTGAGGTCGAATGGCTCTGCTGTTTGATGTTAGCTATAGTGTAGTCCCACCCGCGGCCTGGCCAATAGGCGACCACTGCGATTCCGAGTGCCACGACCAGACCGCCGATTGACCGGCCAACTGCCGGGACACCTCGCAGCACCGGGAACCCAGTTGAGCGCGAAACAGTCGTTTCAAGACTGCCGATCTCACGCGATGCGCCGACCCATTGCCCGAAGTCAGGCCTTACCACCCCATTGGCCAGGCAGCGGGTGTGACTTCACTATATAGCTAACATCGAACAGAGCAGAGCCATTCGATCCCAGTTCACGGACGAGACGACTCCAGAAGATGACCACCCGTAGCTGTTCGAAACGTCAAGAGACAAGGTTCTATTTAGGACCACCAACTGTTTTACAGAAGGGTAATCTGCAAAATGAGACTCAACATCAACCATCGGCCCTCAGACCGTTACCATCACACACACACACACACACACAGATATATATATATATATATATATATATATATATATATATATATATATATATATATATATATATATATATATATATATATATATATATATATATATATATATATATATATATATATATATATATATATATATATATATATACACACACATACATATATACACACACAGTATGGTAATGCAGTAGTAAAGCCTCGTTCAGAATTGAAATAGTGAGTATGGAATATGGTATAGTGTTATAGTGACATAGGTGGGCCACAATAGCCGTTTAAATCAACTCTAGGTTTGCCAGTAGTTCATTTCATAAATTCACATTAGTAAATACTCAAATACAGTATAATAATACTGTAAACAATTAATAATAATAAATTTATAATGTATTTTATACTGTAGGCCTATTTTATATTTTATTATGAACTACAGTAGAACCTCTTTGGTAAGTCCCTTGTTAGTGCATTTTTCTCTTTAGTAAGTTTTATTTCTTGATCCAATCTATAAGCTCCTACATGTTAAATAGTCTCTTTAGTATGTTTTTCACTTTAGTAAGTCTTTTCAGTCTGCTCCCCTGAAAAACGTACTAAAGAGGTTCCACTGTATCAGTAAATTACTATTTCATAAATTTACGTTTACCATAAACGGTAGTCATTTGACTCCAGTAGTAACGTTATCTGATTGGCCAGAATGTTGTTGTTATAAGGTATACCGGTAGTCATAAGAAATGGATTTATTTAAT
This sequence comes from Brachyptera risi, assembly GCA_964007535.1. Classification (NCBI taxonomy): domain Eukaryota; kingdom Metazoa; phylum Arthropoda; class Insecta; order Plecoptera; family Taeniopterygidae; genus Brachyptera; species Brachyptera risi. The sequence continues at coordinate 61,974,809 of OZ023326.1, forward strand.
TTCTTATTCCTTATACCATATCACTATACCACATTTTCTCACTGTGAACGGTAACACGGAAATGCCATTATCCATTTCGCTTAATATTCCATAACCACTATTTCAATTGTGAACCAGGTTTAAGATATCATCTAGTTAGAACTGCACACTACATCATCTAGCTACAAGTCCCAGTATAATATTTAGTTCTAGTATGTACGTTATTATGCTTATCATAACATTATAATGTAACATAGCTTACCGAGAGTTATCGTTCTCTCGTATTGCACCGAAGCAGAAGACCAAGAAGAATGAAGCCTCCATCGTCGTTTCAACTTTCTCATCCTGAATGCATCTTTCAAAGACTGGCTCACCTAATTAGTTATACAATTTATATAACTTGTCCTAGCCAAGACTACAAAAAGGTAGTGAATATAACAATAAAATAATTTTTCAAATAATCACAAGATGCATTGCTTGTTGAAACTAGGATGGAGGCAGGATAACAATTCAACACGTAGGTAGGCCCTACGTAGTTGCGGTTGCGTTCAAGTGGTACCAGTTTCATACTTGTCTCCACTCACGCAATACATTGTTGCATAGTTTGAGGTTGCGTGAGCATTACTGACAGATAACAAGTGCTATTGTAGTCAACGTTCCCTAAAAGAAGATGAGACGAGCATCTGAAGGATTCTGCTCGACCGGACAGTATGGACACTTTAACCTGAAACAGAAAATGATTTCAACAACGTTACTTCACCAGTTCATCATTTGTTGCCTTGGACTTGGTAATCTTACTAATCTAGTACGTAATCGTCTTGATAATAATTTTTTTTTTAAATAATTTTTTTATATAACTCTTAGTAGAGGGGGTGGAGGTGTGGGTCACTTTTCACTAAAACTTTAATATTTCATACAAATGATCAAATATCTGAATGTTGTTGTTTTCATTACAAAGTTTGGACTTTTAGCCCAATACCACATAATTTTGAAAGCTCTCTTAGCTATTATACTAATAGTAATTAATTATTCAAAACATGTCGACAAAGTAGCCCACTCCTTCCACCCCCCTGGGAGGTGTGGGCCAACCCTGTGGGAGGTGTGGGCCACCAAAGAAAATACAGTGTAAAACAATAGAGTTTGTGTATAAAAACATATTTTTTTGCTTATAATATAACAAGAACAATACTTTCTTCACTTTATTTCAATAATACTATCCACTACTTTCTTCACAGCAGCCTTCATCACTACCTTTTCTGGAGGTTCCCTGTCCATCTTGAAAGTGCGGCATTTGATCACCATTTTACAAAAAAAGATCAAACCCAACCTATAAATGATGAGTGGCCCACATCTCCCCATGGTACAAGTTAGCACTTGAAAGCTGATGGTTAAATAATGAAAGAAGTTATGTTATTCTATATTGTTTATAAATGTACTTAATAAATGATGTTTAATAAAAAATTATCTTATCTGGCAATCTAGCATGTGTCCTGAGAAAAAAGCAAAATACTTGGAGCAAAATTTTTACTTTGAGGTGTGCATTTTCTAAAAATGCCAATAAGAATGCTGCCAACTGTCCCACATTTTTCAAATTTCATCCACATGGCAGAACTTTGTTATAAAATACACCAACTGTTTGAGTGGTAGTTCTGAATCTTCAAAACTGTGACTAATAAGAAATGGCCCACACCTCCTGGGGGCCCATACCTCCACCCCCTCCCATACTAAATTTTGTTATTACAAAAAAGTATTCAAAATAATGTCTCTAGTAGGCCTATGGGCCAATTTTTTTACATTTAATTCACTTATTTTTTAAAAATGATACATTGTTTTTATACATTTTGTTATACTGTGTCCGTGTGGCAACCATTTTGGTGGCAGCGTTTGAATAAACTCCTCTCTCTGCAGTGCTTCCACAGTATCAGTATGTCTAACAACATGTGAACGTATAACCTACATTGCACTGCGCCATAAATACAAATACCGTATTGTTCCGAATATAAGCCGACCCCTCAAATTTTAGATCAATAATTGAAAAAAGAGTTTCTTTTCTTTCCACGTAAATCATCATTCTTCCGGGGTAGAATTTGGTCAATTTCGTATGGTGCGCATTAGGCAGCTAGGCCACCGGCCGGGAGTACAAGTGAGAAAGATCGTTAATGCCGACGAAGAGCGATCGTCATATGGCCCACTTCTATTGACGCTCGGCCGTCCCGAGTCGAACGAACGAGTGTTTTTTCACGCTAAACAATCTGTCTCATGCTCGTCAAGGTCAGACCACACATACTACGCAGTAGGATGACACACACCATGCAGCTAACAGCTCATGTTAATTACTGTGTGTCAAATAAAAATGATTGAAATTGGGAAAATCATGTGTCTTGATGATAAAACAATTATTAAATGTGTTTTCAGTGGAATATCTCGCAGTTTCAAGTTGATTCCGTTGTTATGAGTGTGCGAATTTAATACGCCCAATTGAAATGAGCAAAACACGGATTTTTGACCGATTATAGGCCGAGATTCGCATATAAGCTGAGGGTGACTTTTGGGCTTGAAATTTCGAGAAAAACCCTTGGCTTATATTCGGGACAATACGATAATAAGTCTACATATATAAATAATTTATACGGAGCCAATGAATGAAATTTGTGGCTCACAGACAGCATTATGTCATCTCTCCTGCACTCTACTTCGTTGACATAGTGACATATATCTACAAGGATTACAGCCCTACGGTTACGGGGTTGCTTACTTGTTGCCACTGCTGAGTTTGTTGAGAGCATCTCTCGAGATGACGTGACCGCAGGTTAGCCTCATTGGTGGGTTTGCATCTGTGCTTTGCTGGCGCAGGATTGGACAGGCAAACACGGAGTGGTAACGGCTCTCCTGGCCAAGGTCAATCTCAATCTGAATAGAATTATTCAATGAGATATAATCATAGAAAACTTGAGCATAGGCCCCAGAATAGGTAACAGTAGGCCTATACATTTTGAAGTGCAATATGGATAACAGTAGGAAAATGCAATATATGCATTCAGCATTCTAGGACGAGCGATATAGGCACATTCATACGAAATATAATTGAAAGCTTGATCACCTTGATTTAAATTTCATGTCACTGCCTTCCTGTTTTATGTTTGTTCATTTTAATTGTCTTACGATTCAACTGCTTTTACTTGATGATGCTTTTCTTAATATCGTTGAAAACCTTGTATTGATGTAGAAACATTACATTATATTTTTTTCTTCAGAACGGTTGATTCGATTTAGGCCTAGGTCTAAGTTTGGAATACAGTGTATCATGCGAGTCCTTTAATTTCTTGCAAAATTGAATTTAATCGAAAAGAATATTTATACAATTCCCCTCCCCCTTGGGTTATCCTCATGAGAATTCACAAACTTTCAAAGTTGTTTTCATCAAAAGTGGTTTGACTGATTGCGTTTCAAAACTATACAGTAGGTCTACGCTATCGAGTTAGATGGTGACGTATGTGCATGCTAAGTTTCATCAAAATTTATGCTCTTGTTTGACCTGCGGAGCAAACCCAAAAACGACAACAATTTTGTTTTCCCAAATACAGTAGGCCTACTCTAAAATTGAGTCTTTGCTTTGCTCATTCAACAATACAAAACTTGACTAGAATTAGAAATTTGCCAATAAAGACCTAATATGGTAAGAAAAGTCTGTGGATAGTGAGTTTTTGGTCTTCACAAGTTTGGTTATTTAGTAATTAAGAAATTATGAAAATTAACCATTTTACAAATTAACATAGGTCTAGAAGATTGTGATTTGTTTGACTGAACATTTGGTTGTAATTCTAATGTAATCTTACCGGTAGTTCATCCTTTCCATTCCAGATACCGGTAACTTGTCGCTGTTGCATTACTTGCTTAATGTTGAGAAGTGCTGGCAATGCTGTGCACCCAGCATTAACACTGAAAGAAACACACACATTGGAAAAAAAATAAAAATGATAATAATAATAATGGCAACCTAAGAGAAGTACTGGTACATATTTTACAAGGTTCAACAAGATGCGGAAAGATGATAGATACAATTTGTAATTATTGTACAGAAATCAGTAGTACAGTGAAACCTCTTTAGTAGGTCTCTCTTTTTTCACCTCAGTAAGTTATATTTTCTAATCCCATTCATATGCTCCTACATGTTAAGCAGTTTCTTTAGTAAGTTTTTCACTTTGGTAAGTTTTTTTGTGTGGTCCCCTGAAAAACGTACCAAAGAGGTTCCACTGTAATATGGAATGATTTGATAAGAATTATTTCATTACATTTCTCAAACGTTTCAAGAACACTCAGACACTATCATACAATTTATTGATTCTGTTTCAACTTTCTCTGCAGTATTATATCGAGTTAATTCGGATTTCCCTGGCAGAATTTTTGGATGGTAAAATTGCCCTTGTGGTGCCCTGTTCAAATGATCCTATCTTTCATCCATAGCCTCAATTGGGGATCAATGATTTTGTATCAAGTTTCGATGTTATTAAAAAAAAAAAAGAATTGCCAACTCAACCATTATACATGATTGGGTTTATGCAAGACAAAACACCAACTCAGCTAATGGTGTCCAAAAATATCGTAATTTAATCAAATTGAACAAAACCAGAAATCAAATATAGCCTAGAGGCATAGAAAAAATTATACAGGAATCAATTGTCAATGAATCAAAAGGTTTCATTTGCAGTGTGAATAGGAGTGAAGATAGCAAGTACTGTACTGCTTGGCAAATGGGAGAAAAAGCCACAAAATTGAAGCTAGTCGTTGTTGAGCTTACCACACGGATAGAGGACTGTCGACACTTAGACCCAGCAACGAGCATGCATCACGTGTAAATACATCGTAGATCTCTACCCACATGTTCGGATCAAGCAGGTGGTTGTAAGGTGACGTGGTGATGTCGTTCCGTAGATACAAAAGCATGCCCATCAGACTTTGTATTTCTGAAACGTAACAATGTGAATATGAATGACAAATATGGTCGTTATAGATTCACGGAACTTTCCACCATATTCAATGTTATTGTTTGCTTAATGAGCCTAGCAATAGCTCTGAGTGATACGGCAGTAACAATGAATGGGTGGCACGTGAAGGATGTCTATAAAATTCCATTTCTTATGCGGGACTTGAAACCACCTCCAACGTGAGTAATGTAGAATAGTAGCAGACTGAACTAGAAGCAAGACCCACCACGTAATTTAACTCTTTCAAAATTTGAATGTTTTTTTTTATTGGCTGCTTTTCAATGAGTAAACTCATTGGTTGGTAAGTTACGTAGAATTGGCTGGTAATACATACAAATATCAAACACCAACTGAAAACCTTACGGTATCAATAATGTATGCGGTCAACTGAAAAACAAGATTCGTACTTACCCTTTTCATGCCTTGTGACAAACTGTGGGAAATTTGTCCTAGCGTATCCGACTGCTTCTGTCTGTTTGGTCTGGCCTTGTTGAATAAGCGATATGAACTGAAGGCGATGTAGTTTGAATTCTAAGGAAGAATGTTGAGCTTGGAGGTCTTCTTGATGGGCTTGAGCCCAGTTGAGCGCAGGTCCAAGATCGTGTAATTTCAAACACTCCAGTATCTTGTTGAGCTCTGTGAACGGCTCCTTGCCGCCGTCTTCAGTTCGGATTCCTGCTTCCTACACAATGTAATAGGTTGTTTTACAATAGGTGAAACAAGCACAACAAACACGTGACGAGCAGCTTGGTCATATGTGTAAATTCAGGGAGAAGACTATCAACTAGGCCTACACATTTCTTTTCAAAATTGTTGTACCAGTAGATCTAGTAACTGCTTTAAAAGACTGCTTAAAAGTTATTACACACTCAAGATTGGACATTTTTTAATATAAATTTTACAAATTTTCTATCATTACAAATGATGTAGTTTGTATAACTGACCACAAATGTAGCCTACAGACAAAATCATCACTTTTTTAGCAGTAGTAGACCAACTAAAATAAGAATCAACATAGAACCTGCATTTCAATAATTCACACAAATAATTGAAATAGATCAAGTTGGAACAAAAACAAAACAATAAGATACCGGTACTTGTATCCACGAGACATGAAGGTTTGAACCATCGGTGTGCTAGTGGTGTGGGATAGGGGAGACAATCGATCGGAACCTTCACTTTTCATGGATAGAAGTATACGGTTAGTCATATATATATATGTTGTTTGTTTTACCTTTGCCAGTTCTTCGGCTATGTCTAACATTCCTTGTCTGTAAAAGTGTTGGCATATAACTTTGTTGAGAAGTTGTATTTTTTCTGATCCTGAGAAAACGTCCTCTCTGCTCGTCGACGCAAAATCGGATACAAAGTTCTGAAACCAATAATGCACACAGCGCACAGTTAGAACCTCATCGTATGTCAAGTGTTACGTGTAATACTAGTCAGGGAAATGTTTGTTCTGAATGAACTTGACTTAAAAATACAAATAATCAATATTATTAGCTGTAAGTGCTTCATAAAAAGGAAACTGTTGAAGTGAATCAGGAGAATTGGGACTTGATGACAACAATTCTTAGTGTGATGGATGATCGACAGTCATACATGACAATGAGAGAAAGAAATAAACTTGAAGACAATGATTTTTGTAGGGCTGCCATTGGATGTCACAAAAAAGGAATATTGATCAATGAAATGTTTTCATCAATTATCGATCACTGTGATTAGAAGCTATTCAAAGAAATGATTGGGAAAAATAATACCGTAACAAAAAGTCAATTGAATATAAATAAAATATCAATCACTTACACATAACGTAAGCAAACAATTGGATAAAAATATATATAAATGTGGTGCACAGGGGCAGACTGACGCGGGTCCCACTCATCTTGATTCAGTTTTGAGCCCCCGTAGCTAGACAGGGTAGGCCTACTGCATTATAATTTTATATTGTTTAGAAAATTCAATATAATATAGGGTCTAGGCCTAATAAGTTTTAGTTATTACAATATTACAAACAAACATTGATAATATATACTCTAAGTATCCGGGGAGAACTACAAACCCAATTTTCGTTTTGATTCTATCCAGGGGGGTGTTTACTATTTCCACAAAGATTGTTTTTAGTGGTGAAATAGCACTTGCGGAGTTTTTCGCCTTTATAATGAATCTTCACGGATTTCTTTATAAACTTTTTTCCATTTTCAACGTGGATAGGATTTAATGGTAAATAATTGACATTTTGTAGGCCTACTGTTATTTCAAAACATTCAGGCCCTACTGAAAGACAACTTTAGACAAGAAATATAGAGGCAACTTTTTCAATTTCCACTATTTCCTACAGGAAACTCCTCAATACTCGGTAATTAATGAACAAACAATTTAAATAGAATGTCAATAAAATGAAGAGAAATTACTTGAAAGAATCTGTGATCAAGAAATAATTAATGAGTTGGTGGGATAAAGATTATTTCATTAGGTGTTTCTGGATAGTGTGAAGGAGTCGGTTGTGACCTGTTGTTGAGGAACCATCCAAGTATTGACCTGAACAACAGAGGCAAAGCACTAAAAAACCCTGTCAGGATGGTTGACCATAGCGGGAATCGAACCCAGGTCTTCTGAATGACGGATTGGTGTGCTCGACCACTCGTTTTAGTCATCATTCAGCTCAAAAAATTGAAAAAAGGGAAAAAATAAACGCAGGTATGCAATATTCGTATTTCGCACTAGAAGACATAATTTCGGAAAATTTTCACAAAAATAACAATACTGGTAGGCTCTAGGTTTTTTGAACTTTGAGACGATTTGAAACGTAAACATATTGAAGAAAAAACACTTTACAAACAATTTGCATTCTTTGTTGAAACCCCAAATGATTGCCTCTGACTAGACTCTTTCACAGATCAAGTATAATGGCCCATTCACAACAAATGTTACAGTAACGTAAACACATCGCGAAATCTATCTATGTACATAAAAAATTATCAGTAAGTCACTCATTGCTTATCAGCAGAGGCATCATATTACCACATCATCACTGCTCCCCTGCAAGGCACAAAGAGAGCTTGCCCTGTATATCTATTCCGCATTGCTATGACAATCCAATACATATGCATTGATTGTCACTGACATACGGTACACGCATTTACAACATACAACTTATGCACAATGTCTAGTATATGTAGGCGTATAAGAGGCAGATATAGCTAGATATAGAAGAGAGAGAGAGAAACCCAGAGAGAGAAAGAGACATATTCACGTGAACCATGTCTACAACCATGTCTACGAATATGGATCATCCAAGGATTTTTTTGTTGATATTTAACAATTGGGTTTACCAAGTTACTTACTCTGTCAATTGCTTTCCCTACTTTTGATACAGTGCTATGTAGATCACGGTGGTCGGTTGCTAGCCTCTGTACCGTCTCCCTGACTTTGTTCATCGCTTGTTTCAAGATCACAATCTGAGCCGCAGTAAGCTCATGATCGGCCGGAGCTGAAAGAGACGTGATAAGTTACAAAATATAATATGCTTGCCATGTTTCAAGAATAATATTAGCTGGCAATTTGATACTTTTTGGAAAATGCCAGTAAACTCGCTCTTACTGTACGTTACCAGTATAATGAATGTTGAAATCTTGTCCAACCTCTCAATGTTTGTTGAATCTACCCGTTCACAAATCATTTTTGGGAAGTAATTATCTAATTAATATATAGAATTCTATCAACAAGTATATGGCCCAGGGACTGAGACCTTTATTCATAAAGGTCCTGGTTAGGGTTACGAAATGAATTTTATGAAGGTCCCGGTTGTGGTTACGGTTATGAACTGAATTTTATAAAGGTCCCGGTTATGAAGTAAATTTCATAAAGGTCCCGGTTATGGTTACGGTTATGAAAAAAATGTCTAAGGTCCCGGTTACGAGATTGATATTTGAGCTCATGTTTAATATTTGCCAACAGTTGGCTTACCGGTAATTACTATTTAGTAATCCCCAAAATATGAGATCCGTTTAAAAATTCATAATTGTAAATAATAATTTCGGTAGGCCTGAACTTCTTTCGAATCACTGCTTACTGTTTGATAAGCGGTTACCAGTGAAGTCTTAGAAATCCCACAAATTAGGTGCCCGTATTTCTTTGACTTGTTACAACTTTGTAGACAAAAATCATGAACGGGTGATTTTATTTTAGGCCTACTGTCACTCAACTACCCCTCTTTCCTCTCATAAAGCTCGGCCCCAAAACCTTGACTTAGCAGAGCTTACGTTTGGAGTGCTGAAAGTTGGATGACACTTAACAAAATGTGAGTTATATTTCCTTTTTCTCGGATCAGTAACTGTCTTGAAACAACCGTTTCTAGCCCTTTTTGGGACCTTTTTGAGACCCGAATAACAGATACCGGTATCTTAAAGGTTGCTGGTTGTGGTTCTCATCACCTCAGCATAAAGGTTACCGGTTGCGGTTACGGTTGGGCCCTCAAAATAATAACAGTTGTGGTTATGGTTATGGTTGTATCATACAAATTATAAAGGTTGTGGTTACGGTTACGGTTGCCCAAAGAATACGGGTCTTGAATGGTTGCGGTTATGGTTACGGTCTCAGTCCCTGATTTGGCCCATGCTTTTCCATCTCTGGAACAATTGTTTGCAACAAGATCACTGTTTACTGAACAGTGTCAGTCACGGTTTCTTCAGTTAGCAGTGAGAGTATTCGAGGGTATTTTACGTTGAAAATTTTGCAATAGGGTCTAGAGCAGGGCTCGGCAAATGGCGGCCCGCGACTATATTGATAATAATCAAAATATACCATTGAGTATCTAAATTTTTTTGGTATGTTTGTACTTTTCTTAAAATAACTTGAGCGTATCACATACATTTAAGGGAGGAAATGGATTCAATGGGAAACTATAAAATTGCTTAAAACTGAGTGTGTCATGTGCAAAAACCTGTTCCTCCTACGTAAGGTTGACCTTCGTATTCTTCGCGAGTCCAGTGATCTCGGTCTACTTGCCTAGTTCAGTGACTGACAGTTTGACATAGGGTTGTTTGTGATGCTCAGTAATTGTATATGTGTGTTTTCCTCGAGGCTCGACATGTCGACTAATAGCAAGAAAAGGAAGGTAGACAACGCAAATCGCAAGTTTTAATCTGAATGGGAAGACATGTATTTCTTTACATTACCAGACAAGCCGGGTTCAATACCAGTGTGTCTTATTTGTTTAAAAACGATTGAGGTACCGGTAGTTGAAAGGCATAAAAAAAACGTTCATCAACCTAGTTAATACCGTTCCATATGTCCCTCTACCAATCTCTTAGTAAGCTGCCTTGTTATTATAGTGTAAAGATACGTAAAAACAGTATATAAGAGCTATTTGTGCTGGCCCTCGGAAATATTGTATTTGATGTATTTGGCCCGTCATCAATATTATTTGCCGACTCCTGGTCTAGAGGTAGGCCTATATCTTTTTTGGGGGCAAATTCTATTACAAAGTATCCTGGTTGAATTTTTTGTTTTTAAGCTTTCAAGAAGCCTAACTTGGTAGAGCTTTTTATTTTTGCTACTGGTCAAGTAATGTGGCAGCTATTTTTATTCCTGCTATCGAGTTACTTGGTACCAGGGCTTCCTGACAAATGGATAAACCTACAACCTGCAAGTAGATTTGATATCTCCAAGGTAAATTGGTGAAATAGCTTGTTCCATATACCTAATTGATTATACCTAAAATATAGAACTGACCAGATAAGGCCTAGGCCTCACCATCAATTATGCCCACAATTGAGTACTGGTAATCGACAATAATCAATAATCATCCCAAAAACAAGGAAATACGGTACACGTGTTCGTGGAGAATGAGTAGTAACCTAAGCACTAGCCAATTTGATTCCGCACACTGTGATGTAAATGCAGTCTACATGCCCTGGCACTCCTTCTAACTAATGTAGCACCGATATTGGATGAGTATCAAACCAGTATAGAGTTAGAATACACTGAAAAATGTATTAAACCGACCCCTGTAAAAATTCTTTCCGAACACAAAATCTATCTTGTTCACAAAACATCGTGGAAGTATATGTAGGTCTACAGTATGACAAAATGTGACATTCTACTCTTTTACATTGGATGAGCGACGCAAAGACTCAATTTTACCGTACCTACCTACTTGTAGAACGAATCTTTTTTTTGGCATAATTTTTTATGGAACTTGGCATGTAGGGCCTACATGTCATCATTCAAATCAATACTGGCACTGTATAGTTTTGAGGCACAATAAATTGAACCACTTCTGAGAAAAACCAATTCAAAATTTTGAAAATCCTCAAAAATATATTGCCGGTATTTGATGATACATATTCTCAAAGTTCTCGCACCAAGGCCTCCTCAAGTCCTGTTTAAGATGGTGTGCACAAACGATTCCAGTTGTCAAAATTGCCAACTCGCATGGTCAACTAAATTAGATTGTCTACTTGCATTCACATACATTGCAATCCAACTGCAATCAACTAAGTCAGAAAGGTCGGTTTTGAGTGGTAGGCCTACCGGTATAAATGAAGCAGCCAATTAGGAATGAGTAAGAATATAATCAAATTTTGATATATTCGATAGTTAGATAGAAGGTCAGTGATTGAAGTTCACAGTGGAGGACAGTTTAGATGTCGCATCACAAAATGCCGCTTGTCAGCTGCTTATTTGCCGCTTGAGTTGGTGTCTTTAGAAGTTCCCGAGGTCTATACTCACCAACCCAACTCAAGTCAACAGGGATCGAGTTGTGTCACGTTCCAATTTTGAACTAGGCCTAGTTGGCAAAGCCAATTGACGATTGGGACAACTGGATTTGTCCATGTGTACAGTGCTTAAGTGTTGTGTTAGGCCTGTACCACAAACCATCGTGGTACAGTACCTAAATCCGAAAGTGACAGCACGTGTTCATTCAGACTTTTCACAACCAGACTAAAGGCCCTACTTTAAAAAAATTTGTAGGCCTCCATAATGTTCGTTTTAAGATGTATGAATACAAATGTTGGTCAATATGCGCAACCTTCAACCGCACTTTTCAAGGCTTATGTTAGGTCTAGTGCAAGATGCATTGAGGGTTGCGTTAGTTTGCCACCGGGAGATGGTGTCTTCACTAATTCGAAAACTCGTTCCATTTTATGAGTAGGCTACTTTTCTGTGTAATAAGGATCGCTGCTCTATCTGGTGTTTTTTTGTAGAAACAGCTGATAAACTGGCAAACTTGATGACAGCTCCCAGCCTTGAACGTAACGTTAGTTCCTTTTATCACCACTTATCATCTACGCACGGTCAATAGTACTTTAAACGTGGCCAGTGAATTGGAACATATTTTTAACATGGGAGGGATAGGAAGTGAGGACACCATCTCCAACGGACAAACGCAACCCTCAATGCATCTTGGTCTAGTGGAGTGGTAGATGATGATTGGGGTTAGTTTAGTAGGGCAGGGCATGAACCACGAAATTACAATCTAGTTGTCCATTCAACCACTGAGTACCGGTATATAAAAGACTACGATACTGTACATCTATGATTCAACACAAAACATTAACACTAAGAAACCTATAACACCACCACCTAAAATAACCCTTAAAAAGAGCTGGTTAAGATAGGCCCAAGGCATATTTACCGAAAATTCACACAGGAACAATCCCTAATAGTATCAGTACTGCATTAGGACCACAGTCAAAGAGTCAATAGCAAGCCTATATAGTTTGATACGACAAACGTCAGTTTGATAGATGAAACGTGGCGTGGTTGCCAAATCTCAAATGTTATTTGGTGGGAAAAAAGCTTGAACGTTTTGCATGGAACGTGGTAATGAGCACTTCCATTTTTGTTAATGTTGTAATAAGCCTACTGCTATCATTTTAGGCCCGTGTAATGTAGCCTACACCTATGAGCTGAGGCTCCCTATGATGGTAGGGTCTAAACATGAACTACGGTCAGTGCCCCGGTTTTCAGCCACTCTAGCCCTTCTGTCAACTTAAGAATTCACTTGATTGATGGTGTGCATTCGTAAGCAAAAGAAGAAGTTGACGTCATATTTTCATCTGTCAAATTTAGTGTGGGTGCTTTCAGAAATTTAATAAAAATCATTTTGTAAAAAAATGACATTGCTTAGGTTCCAGCCACTGCAGTCGGTTTTCGGCCGGGCTTGCGTCAGATTCCGGCCGGCCGCGGTGGTACTGTAGCCTACCATGGACGCTTCAATGGTGTTTCGAAAATTCTTTATAGTGCCGAGGGCTTAGCTACAAAGTAGCCGCCATGTTGTTTTCATAAAATACATTTCACGGGGTTATATATCGTTATATTTCCCAAACTATCGAGCTTTCCACGGCTACCTGATATTTTAATGATGGAATAGGATCAAGAGAGCTGATTGAAAATTGAAACAGACGATTTCCAGCAGCTGTCATTGACAGTTGAGCAGTGACAGATGAGTTTGGGCAGATTGAGTGGCTGGAAACCGGAGCGCTGATCCAAGGCTAGGGTAGGCCTAGTCAGTAACTAGACATTACGCCTAGCATAGTTATCATGAAGAGGTTTAATCAAAACCAATTTTTCCTCACCTGACTTCCACCAAAAATATACCTGGCTTATATTATAGGTCTAGGTCCAAGAACTGTGACTTTGCTTGACTTTGGCCACGGTCTAGAATCGAGAAGTCTTGTATTGGGCAATTTTGGTGCGTTGGAAGCCCGATACCGGTACTAACAGTGCTGCTAGTTCCACCAAAAACCGTGCGGAATGCTAGGTATAAGTAGACCAGTCACGTGGTCCATCTCAACGTCTGACAGCTGACGTCTTGCCACCAACAATGACGTACATTTAGTGAGCGCATGCGTAGAGCGTAGCCCACTGGCCTACTTAAGCCTATACCTTGCAATCTGCAAGGACTTTGGTGGAACTAGCAGTAGACCTAGGCCTAGACCTACCTAGGCCTACTGTTGGTATCAGCCGAAATGGCTTCGATACAAGACCTCTCTATTCTACACCATGGCTTTACCTATCTAGGGCCTAGACCTAAGCCTAGACCAGCTTATGGAGGAGGCCTCGAGACAGGGAGGACTACAAATAAAATAGGGCATAGGTCTCAGGGTTAGGGCTTAGGCCTGGACTAAGGCGAGGTGTAGGTAGGCCTGGTGCTTAGGACAATGGTCTAGGCCATTGAGTTTGTAGTATATACTACAAACTCAATGTCTATACCTGAGCCTATTCCTAAAAAGAACTTACCATCCTCGAATTCTTTCTTGAGGCTTTCTATGCTGTTGGCCAAATCAAGTAAGACACGATCGCCATGTTCATTTATACTCCCAAACTTTGATAAAACTTTATCAACTTCTCTTTCAACTGCGTTGCAAGCTTCCATGGTACAATTTTACTGCTTTTAACTGAATATTTAGGTAAACAAAACAATGACGTGAGTGAAATCTCAAAGTGAAATCTGAAGACAATAACAAAGAACGCAAATCGATATTTTTCACTTACAAAAGTACCAACGTGAAAAACTTTCATGCAAGGAACTTGACAGTTCTTGAGAAACTTTGATTTTGAAGCGCTTCCTGTTATCTGATATTGGAAGCTAACAGCGACGCGCTAATTTTCGTTTCACTTTAAATGGTTACTCAAAACCTTTTTGTAAAAATATTACTGTCATTTCACTCTATATGAATGTCTTATATCAAAAGGAACACTGTTGATAATATCAATATTTTTACGCAGTGTCAGTAAATATTTAAGTTGGCAGCACGCTAGTGTTGTACTTGTATGTTCGAACTGTTATCATTTTTTTTTTATTCCATTTTGCCCTTGACTAATAGAGTGGTGAACATTCAGTCATACTTAGCTCACTTGCATATTTTCTCCCATACCTCCTACAAGCGTCATTGCTACAGTTGCACATCTTTCATCATGGCTCCAGTAAATGTACCTACTGTTACATTTTCCAATGGTGAGAAGTTTCCAGTATTTGGAATTGGTACATGGCAGGTATGTAATAATGCACTGTAGACATTATTGATGGGGTGATACTAAAATAATATTAGGCTTACTAAGCGAATTTTTTATTATTGAGTCGGAAATTGGTTGAATGGGTTGGGTTTAAATTTATACCTGCTGCACTTTGTAGAGTATGAATGTTCATTATCATAATTTATAACTGAAAACGCAAGCCTTACATGGTAAAATGAGCGTGATATTCATATGGAATGTACTTGAAAGTTGTATATCCACTTTGATTTCAAAATGATCAAGTCTCACTTATTCATTCATTCATTCATTTCATTCTTCTAACTCATAGCCTTTTTTATTGTATGCAACCTGTTGATGCATTCACAAATGTTAAACTCAATATTCATCATTTTTTAAATTTACGCTCAATTCATTTTCTGATGAATGAACAATCTAAATTTTAAAAAATGAGTAGAAATATGTATTAGAACAAAATTAACATTCTGAAACATCTTCATTCCTATTGGATAAAATTGAAAATTTTTAAATTTCACCCAATGCTATTCTTATGAGGATTTCCCAAGTTCTAACGATCAAAAAAAAAAAAAACTTTGAAACAAATTATTGTGTTCGAAACCACAATCTATTCTAGTTTGACACCAATGCCCAGAAGAAGTTTTAAATAGTTTTTTGATTATCTGTCTTATGCCGCATACAAAAAAAAGTAAACCTTTCCTGGCATTAACATAACATGTTTCCTCAATTCGTTACATGAATCTAGGAATTCTTATTTATCAAAAACCTTCATCGTTTTTTGTTTACCTCTGCTTCAAAACGTAAATCTTATTCTAGCTGGCAAATTCAGCAAGACTTTTGATTAATTCAATCGGTTTGAGTCTTTTCGATTGCTGTTCACCAAACTGAACATAAATACGAAGCCTGATTTTTCTGGTACGCAAAGTATGACTTTCAATAACATATCAAATAATAGTAATATATCTGTTCAGTCCCAACCAGGGGAAGTTGGCCAAGCTGTGAAGGATGCTATCGATGTTGGCTATCGTCACATTGATACTGCCATGTTATACGCAAACGAGAAAGAAATCGGAGCCGCTATTCGTGAGAAGATTAATGAAGGTGTAGTAAAAAGAGAAGATCTCTTCATCACTAGCAAGGTAATGTCACGAAGTGTCTATATTCATGTATTTTATATATTTATTTCAATAAGATTGTACATCTCAATACAAGAATTGAAAGGATATTTATCTATACACTTACATTATTCATAGTGATATTATATCTTATTGGGATTCAATATAGTTCACTCATACACTAAACAACACAATATTCAATTAATCTGTGTGGTTTTAGTAAATTTAAGTAGTAAGCTAACAAAACCTTATGCGTGTTCATGTAATTATGTAATTTATTATTTCTTATTCTACGATTATTGAAATACTGTGTTATTTTTATAACTCTATGGGCGTGCCAGCTAATCCCAATTCTCCAATGGGCTGCGTAATGTATATGCTACAAATGTTAGATGTTGATAGCTACGCTACCTCTGTGATTGTTCAGTGTACCCATTGAATTATCATTGTTTTTTTTTGTCTCAGTGATAATCTGTTGATTTTGTGTATACTTTATTGTTAATAAATCAATTTTAGCTATGTGTTGTCGACATTATGAACAAAGTAAACAAAGACAGTAAAGAAAACTTTGGTGGAAGTTTTGGGTGGAAGATCACTTTCAAAAGTGAAGCCATCCCATCTACTTTGAGCAATCACTGCATGTATATTTAGTATTTACTATTTTACTAGGAAAATGCAACATATGCGTTGTTGGATGAGCGATGTAGGCATATCTATATGAAATGTAATGGAAAGCACATTGAGTTCCAAACAATTATGTCACTACCTTCCTGTTTTATTCATTACTCATTTCAATTGTTCAAAATTAATTGGCGACACCTGTTGCTTAAATTCCTAGTTTTCTTAATAGTCTTGATTGATGTAAAAAAATGACATTCCAATTTTTGTTATCAAAATGACTGCTCTGATTTCTGTCAAAACTTCAAAATAATGTGTATCATTATCATGTTAAAATTCTGTTACAAATATGTTTTCTCAGAAGTGGTGCAACTGATTGCGCCTCCAAAATGTACAGTAAGGAATTAGATGACACATGTGTATGCCAAGTTTCAAATGAAGTTGTACTTTCGTTTGACCTGTGGAACACGAACAAAAAGAAAGAAAAAAGAACATTAGTTTTTCTCAACTATAGTGAAATCGAGTCTGCTTCGCTCATCCAATTATATTAGGCCTATTTGATATTTCATCAATATTATAATACAGATATGAAACAAAAAAGACTTGACAAATACTTGACATGCACACACAATAGAAGTAATATAATTATTAATTTTGTATGATATTTTATTGTCTGATTTTAGTTATGGAATACCTTTCACCGACCAGAACTTGTAGTACCAACATGTAAACAAACCTTGGCTGATTTGGGATTGGATTATATTGATCTCTACCTAATTCACTGGCCTGTAGCATTCAAGGTAATTACATAAATCCTCATCATATCATTAATTATGCATATTTTTAAACAACAGAAACATTGTTTTTGTTATACATATTTTTCTGTTATTTCTTCTAGTTTTATTTCTTTACATTATATTAACTTTTTATTAACTTTGAAATAAAAATATGTTCAACCAAGAGGCAGACAAAATGATGAGGACAAATTTGTATTAGTACTGGAATTGTCAACGTGTGAGTATAGTTTTACCACTTTGTTGCCACTAACTCTCAAGAATGAGGCAACTGGATACGTAATACCTTGTCTCACTATCATAAATATTATAACGTATGAAAATCTACATTACACTCAATGTCCTCAACAGAGAAATTAATATTAAAATATATGATAATCATTATTAATAGCCTTATTTATTAATAGGCTGCTAGGCCTATACATAAAAACTATTACACTAACATTAATGTGTTATTTTCATTTTTATTGGGAACTGCTCAACTGCACATTCTGTTGGCTAGTTGAAAAGCTTGATTAAGTGATATTATATATTAATAGCCTTATTTATTAATAGCCTATTTATTAATAGGCTGCTAGGCCTATACATAAAAACTATTACACTAACATTAATGTGTTATTTTCATTTTTATTGGGAACTGCTCAACTGCGCATTCTGTTGGCTAGTTGAAAAGCTTGATTAAGTGATACTGAAACTGAAAGTTGGCTATTGATTGGTTTCTGATGGTCACCATGGTGACCAAGCTCAAATGATGAGACAAATTCCATGATTCACTCACTGCCGTTCCCAATACAGCAAATTAAGTATGACTTTTGACTAGATAGGTCTACAAATGATAATGGCTTTTATTAAAATCTATGACTCTCAACCATGATGCTACAGTATTTCGAATTGTTCAAAAAGTGATATTTCACCAAGCCTAAAATCACTCAGTAAACATGAACAATTCTGTGATTGTCAGTTTTCACCAACCTGATATTGCCTCTTTGTATAATTCGTGGTTTCATTGTATCAACAGGAAGGCAAGGAATTTTTCCCCAAGGCATCTGAAAATGCGTTCGACACCGTCTTTGTCGAAGTGGGCGACGTATACGTTGCTATGGAGAAGTGCGTGAAGCAAGGCTTGGCAAAGAGTATTGGTGTTTCTAACTTCAACTCGGAACAAATATTACGTGTACTGGAAGTGGCAACCATCAAGCCGGTCGTTAATCAAGTAAGATTCAAGTCTTTTCACAAAATGTCGTAATTGTGTGGAAGTAAAACCTTGGATTATCACTACTGACATTGATATAGGCTAGCTATCTATAGCTCGAGGCATAGGTTTTAATCCAAAGTAAAATACAATATATTGTTACATATATAATAGCTTCTTCCACAAAAAAATTATGGATAACCAAAGGATAAATTTAAGTGTGAGAAATGAGGAAATGTTGACAAAAGACAAGAGAAGAGTATTGAAGCTAGGCCTACAGCCATTTCAGTACAAGTATTTTGAAGCTTCAAAATGAATATCTATGCATATTCATTCATTTATTTATCAAAATAATAAAAAAATAATTAATGTAAAAAGATTAGGTAATAATAAGATTTGTAAATCTAAACCAAGAAATGATTTGGGCCCTACTGTTGAGGAATCCTCCTTATCAGACTATATATAATTGATTAGTTTTTATAGATTCATACTGATAACTTTGATGCCTTTTGTTACTTTGGCCTTTGAGAGTCAACACTTCAAAATTGTAAACTTTTGTAAAATCATTTGGCGAAATCTCAGTTTATAAAGAGGATGATAAGTTAAATAAGTACATGATAGTACAGCAGTTTCTAAACTGTCTATGCCGCTATCTTTTATCAGTTATTATTCTTATCAGTAAAACCTGACATATATATGTTTTCACATGTTCACGTATGTACTCAAGATTGCCTATGTCCTAGGCTCCCGACTACCGGTAATTGATCAAGTTATTTTTCTCATTATTGTTCATTTATTAAATAGCTTGAGAACCGTTTTTTTTGTACATTAACAATAAAACAAAATACTGCAGCATGTCATGCACATGAAAACACACAGTCACAAAATTACACCAACGTGTAATACATATTGAAATACATTGACTATATAGTCGAGCGGTAGCTCGATTGGAGCCAAGTCCATGCGAAGTCTCAGCTACACGCTTACACTGTTATAATGAACTATTAATAATTAATAATAATAATTTATTATTAATTATTATTAATAGTTCATTAATAATTAAAGATTGATAACTATTAATTTTAGTAGTAGTAAAGGTTGTTTATTTATCATTCATTTAGATAAAACATTACACCGTTCACTTTTTCCACAAAGCCTAGCACAAGGCTTATCTGTGGATTAGATAGAGAATAATAATAACTAAGAAAGAAAACACTATATTTACATATAAAAAATAACATTGTGCTTAATTAATAATTAAATTAGAAAGGTAGAATATTGGGAAAAACGTAGGATATTGGTGGATATGAATTACACATAAGTGACAAAAATTCCATTTCAAATAATTACAGAGTACCACTCAAGGAGTCTCAAAGCCAGCACTTGATTTCTTTTTTGACAGAACTTATGTTTTCAAGTTTCAATAGATGTTGAGGAACAGGATTACAAATAGATGGAATGGCGTACATCAACCGCCTTTTACCATGCTTATTATTATAGCGGGGAATTACATAGCTAATTAAGTTATTTGATCCGGTGTTTGAGGTGTTTGTATAGAGAATTTTGAAATCATCTGAAAAATAGAACTTAGTTATAAATTTAGACAAGAATAGACTTTGTACAGGCAGAAGCATAGAATATTGATAAAAAGATTCAATTTTATTATTCAATCTCAATTTTAAATCAAGTGCTGCAATAGAAATGATCATTTGATTTTGGAGTGGAGCTATTTTATTTAAATAGTTGGATGAAGCATTGCCCCACGCAAGTAAGCCGAAATCAGAGACTCAGCCATGGCAGTATATATTAAACGATTTACATGAGATGGTAAAACAAATTTTAGATTAAATAATTGAAGAGCACAAACTCTAAATTTTTTACACAAGCTGTCTATATGATCTAAATAATGATAGTACCAGTACTAATAATAATAATAAAATGATATGGGCCTATATTTTTACTAATATCAAAACTTGATACAAATTATTAATTGCTCCCCAATCATGGCTTTGGATGAAAAAAGTTGAATTGTTTGGATGCGGTACTAATATACTATGAGGGCGATCTTACCATCCCAAAGAATCAATAAAAATAATGTATCTCATTTAACCAACAATAAATCTCAAGGTAATAAGTTCAGGTTCAGAAAACAATTCAAACATTCACAGTGGGGAGAAAAATCTTGAATCATATTCTTATCTTGATCATCTTTTTTTTATTGTTCTTGAAATCTCATTTTTCTTCTTCTTTTATGTTTTAAATATGTTAAATATCATCTTGAAAGTTGAAAGTATTCACTTATATAATATATTCACAATAATCGACAATGCCTTTTAACAGGCTTTTAATGAGAAAAATAATATATGGATGCAAAATAATCATAGGTAGAGAATAAAGTGATGGCGTAGGGATTTCATGACACACACAAATTATAACAATGTGCCAACAATATAAATACGCAAATACAATTTCACTTTTCGATAAAATTAGAAATAATAATGATCTTATTACGAAACAACAAAAAACTTTCTTGCTGGAAAAAATAGAAACGAGATTTAACTAAATTCCGCTTCCAACAAGAAGTTTAAAGTACAAGTAAATAAATAAATGATCATGAATATGCAAATAAAATATTTCCTTTTTTCTTCAGGCTTAATACGTGGAATATTGGTTGGATTACTAATGTCATGATAAAAAAGTTACTTGGTGATGGTGCTCTCACATCATGTGTTGAAGCCAGAATGAAGAGCACTATCACCAAAATTGGCAAATACCATGACAAATGCTGTAATAATAATAATAATGATAATAATTGATTGTATAAGCCAAACAAATGCTACAAGGATGTGATGACTTTATTTTTCCAGGGGAGTAGAATAGAAACTTCTTATGTTGTCCCACACTTGAATGATGTTACTATTCCATTGCAAACTATCTAACTCTCGCCTTCCCTTTCCTTCAATATCTTTTCATTTTTTGCTTCATTTCATTTACATTGTATCAATCAACAGTGAACAAATTCACAAATTAAACAAATTCAAGTGAAAGATTTAATAATAAAAGTGGGAATAATAATTGTAAGAAAAAACTTTTAAGAGCCTGTTTTACCAGCTGATAAGTAAGCATTTATTAGGTAACTGTAAAGGTACAAAAATAACATGCATAAGGTAGGGTGATAACAAGTTGATTTCTTAATTATTGGTTCATTCACTACAGCAGTAATTATTAGTTAGTAAATCTGACTCTACGAATATTTTGATGACAAAAATTAATTACACAAATTCAATAGATTGTGACAATACACCTGTCTTGATCTCTTACCTCCTCTCTGTCACATATTAAAACACCTTGTGTGTGACATAAGTACCCTGTCAATGTCTCGTAGCCTTCAGTGTGGTGTCAATACCCCTGTCACACAATGTTACACAACCTAGTGTGTGACATGAGTACCCTTTGCCACACAGTGAAACGCCTTGTCCGTAATGCACAGCAATCGTTGCTACATATATAAAGGGAGACAGGAAGAGTGTCAGGGGGCACGTTAATATCTGTTGTATTTCTTGTTTTAGGTTGAGTGTAGTCTGTATCTTAACCAGAAAAAATTGATTAAATTTTGTGCCGATCGAGACATCATCGTCACAGCTTATTGTCCGCTGTATGGTGCTCCTAAAGAAGGTGAAACTCACATGTTGAAAGACGAGAAGTTGAACGAGGTGGCTAAGAAGTACGGCAAGTCTGCTGCTCAAATCGCCATCAAGTATACGGTGTGTATTATTATGACCTACACTTGTTGACACTGATTGTAAACTACAACTATTACCATTTAGTGTTTCAATCAACTATAAACCACCTTTGGATAATTCATGAAAAACTATAGAAATATAAATATTATAGGAGGTAATGGAGTTATGAGAGTTTATCCACTTCAAAAAAAATACAATGGCTGTTTTGAACACTTATTTCAAATCGTCAGTAAGGTATGAGATTGAAAAAGTAATCTTTGTAACTTTTGAGGTATATGAAGTTGAACAGAAAAGTTGTGAATCCAATGGGTCTCTGAAAAAGTTTAAAAATTATTCTGAGTTGATCTATGGTAAACATTACAGCAGTATAATTATTATACTGAACAGACGCATTTTAATGTCCGAGAGTCAGTTCACTTATTCTCATTTTGTTGTCAGTTATATAACATTACTCAGTAGTGGGTAAGTTCCTCAACTAACGTTTGAATTCCCATTACTCAGTTCAAAAAAGAACTACGTAGTTCCTTTACAGTTCCTCAGAAAATAGGAACTTGAAATTTCACCCAAAATTAAGTTTTTTCAAAGGTCCTTTTACTGTTTCCAATGCTATGAGTTGCCACCAGCTAGTGATGTTTTTTTTGGAATGCAATCACCTAGTACACACTGATTGACAGTTATAATTGGCATTCTTCTCGGAGCCCTCACACTTACGCTCAGTTAACCCAAGCCATCAACTGCGGCAATGTATGAAAAGATCGTACGATTAGTAAATAGGAAAAAACACTGAAATATGTTGGGAAATAATAAGATACAAGATGGATAGCAGAGATAAGGCATTAGGCTGAGTTCATAGCATGTGAGACAAAGGGTCAAATACTAAATATTCTATCTGATATCATACGTAAAGGTTATCTTTACCATGATGCGTTATGCATTCTTGAAGTACAATCTGTTCACAAGAAACTTTAAATGAATATACATTTTGCTTCTCATTACCGATGAAGAGTAACTTGATTTCATTAAAAGTTACTGCTTGATAAAAGTATTGCATTTCCATTACAGTTCCCCAGATTTTTTTTTTTTTGTCAAATTCCTACCTTACATTGAAATAGTGAAATAATTATTTTTCTCCAAGTTTTGTATTGGGAAAATGATTGAAATATTGTCTTTCGAAAATTGTTGAATACAACTTTCAGCTTTTCACATGGCATTGTTCTGAATCGTGAATATATCTTGTGTTGTGTTGTGTTGTATTGCAATTTATGATATTGATTAAACAAAAATTCGAATAGTTGTATTTCAATAACAGTTCTTGGCAAAATAAAATAATTTCAGTTCATGTTATTTCACTTTTTTGATTCGTTACTGTGCAAATATAGACATAGAATTACAATTGGGTTGTATACCAATTACAACTATCAATATATACAATTTTACATTGAGAATTGGATAGAAGACAGAGTATGCATGACAAATAATAATGATGATTCAATAATAATAGAAAAAAATATGATGTGCGATGTGAAAAGTATGATGTATGATGGGAGTTAATTGAAGTTATAATGGAACTTCTATTGATTTGGTATTCAAGTTGGTGCAAGTGCTAATATTGTTACTTTGTTCACAGCTGCAAATAGGAACCATCTCGATTCCCAAGTCTGTGAGGAAGGAACGTCTACTGGAGAATATTAGTGTATTCGACTTTGAGATCAGTCCGGCCGATATGGCTGTTTTGGACGGCTTGAATCGTAACTGTAGATCAATCCCCTTCAACTTGTAAGTATTATTCACCACCTCTGGTATGCAACTAATAACTCAAATGAATATGTTTATCTACAAGGATTGTAACATATCTGAGCCAAAACACCTGTTTTAGCATGCGTATCTTATTCAGAATGCATCTAAATTGGTTAAATTCTCACGATACGGGAATCATTCACGCTCCTCCACGTTCTGCTCCTTTCTTATGCACTTTTCTTCAAAAGTATGTAGTTGACTATCGGAATCTCGAAATTTTTAAACTGTCACTTCTGATTTTGATTTAGAAATAGCGATTGCAATAGAAAAATTAATGAGTAAGCATCAAGCACCAATATCATACTTTGTACTCAAAAGAGAGATACTGGTAGTTTCTGAAAATTCCGTCACAATGTTTACGTTCTTCAGATCCAATAAATTATTTGATACATGGGCTGTAATATTTTGTGCTGTTATAGTGAGTAATTCAATATATCAGTTGGTAATGAAATGGGGATAATGAGTAGTAGATTGTTGATTTCAATGGTTTTTCAATTTAACTGTAATCTCAAAACCCTACAAAACCTTCAAACTTTCAACCTGGCTTCAAAAACCTGATTTTTGATTGAATGATATCAGCCTACTGATAAAAATGTTTACAAAGTTGTAGAGATAATATTGTTTGATAATACTGTATTGGTTGTATTATTTCTGTTTCAGTGGCAAACACGACAAGAATTATCCATTTGGCATTGAGTATTGATAATCATATTATACTGTAGCTACTAATTCAAAATGTAATGACTGAGCAAATGAAATAAATGCATTGAATATATCATCACCTAACTTTTGTTATCATCAATGAGTGGTTATACTGTTGTTTTTGTAATTGTTTTTACTTACTGACTTCATCAATAGCCAGATTATGTGAGGGACCTCTTAGAATTAGAGTTGTGAAAAATTATGTGCACTTTTGAGTATCTCATAGTTCATTCCATTGTGCACATATAATAAACCGAGAAAATCTTGCTATTTTCAATTTTTATATATATATATATATATATATATATATATATATATATATATATATATAAATATATATATATATATATATATATATATATATATATATATATATATATATACATATATATATACATACATACATATATATATATATATATATTATATATATATATATATATATATATATATATATATAGGCTATATATATATATTATACATATAATATATAGGCCTATATATTAATTTATATATATATATATATATATATAATATATAGGCCTATATATTTATATATATATATATATATATATATATATATATATATATATATATATATATATATATATATATATATATATATATATATATATATATATATATATATATATATATATGAATATAAATATTATAGGGATGTTATCAACTGTACTACAAACAAACTCATCTACAGACACACTGTACTACAAAAAAACTCATCCACAGACAAACTGTACTACAAACAAACTGTACCAAAGTTTCAATTCTTGAGCAACCTGTACAGATAAGAAAGTGGGGGACAAAGCCCCCTCTCCTTACGCATAGACACCTCCAATCATTGAATAATACGTGTCGTAGAGATAATTTTTAGATGAGTTTGTGTGAAGATGAGTTTTTCTGTTGCAGTTTGTTCGTAAATGAGTTTTTCTATAGTGCAGTTTGTTCGTAGATGAGTTTGTGTGTAGATGAGTATTGTATAGGCCTACATCAAGGTTATCGTCAATGGAAATAATCATTTTTGGTAAACACTATTGCTTTTTATCATGAAATATTCAGACAAAACTAGTTATACTGATTTTGTGAATTACTTGAATATATTAATGTTTGCACACGTAATTTGTTTGAACATTATTTGGAAGCAATATGATGAATAAAAGACTCATCTATGATTTCTTAGTTCCATATTAATTTATCACATTAAATCATTCGTACATGAATAATTAATTAATTATATATTTTTTATTTCGCATACAAATGTTTGCAAATGAGAGATTGGGTGAATATTAACATATTTCGGTAATTAAAAATACAAATTTAACTATTTTATAATGTTTCAAATAATGCAGTAACACACCATTAAATTGAGGTAAAGCCTTGTGGGTGATAATTATTCACAAGCAGGATATTATTTTCTGTATTCTGACAGCTGGTCACAGCACAATGGAGACCTGTTCGAGCGATCCTACACTTGATTTTCTGTCTGATAGTTGGTTCAGTAGTGGGGGTTGCTTCTAGGAAAAATATTTTTTATATTATTTTATATATTACATATTTTTGTATTGATTTTTATATGAGTTTGTGTGTTGATAAGTTTTTTCTGTAGTACAGTTTGTTCGTAGATGAGTTTTTTTGTAGTTCAGTTTGTGAGTTCGTGTGTAGACAAGTTTGTCCGTAGTACAGTTTGTGTGTAGATGAGTTTTTCTGTAGTGCAGTCGTGTTCGATGAGTTTTTCTATAGTCATGTTTTAGATGAGATGGTAAAAATCAACGTATTTTTCTATAATGGGAGGTGTCTATGCGTAAGGGGAGGAGTCTTTGTCCCCCACTTTCTAATCTGTACAGGTTGCTCAAAAATTGAAACTTTAGTACAGTTTGTTGTGTGTAGTACAGTTTGTCAATGGATGAGCTTTTTTATAGTACAGTGTGTCCGTAGATGAGTTTGATTGAAGTACAGTTGACCCATCCCCATATATATATATATATATATATATATATATATATATATATATATATATATATATATATATATATATATATATATATATATATATATATGTGAAATACCATGTTCGGGAATACCATGTGTATTGCAATTAGAAAAACAGGTATGTTTTCCCTACGTTTCAGCATGTTTGGACATGCCATGGTATTCCCGAAAATAATATTTCACATGATAAGGACCATGAAAGTTTGAAACATCATGTATATATATATATATATACCTATATATATATATATATATATATATATATATATATATATATATATATATATATATATATATATATATATGTATATATATATATATATATAAATATATATATATATATATATATATATATATATATATATATATATATATATATATATATATGTATGTATATCTATCTATCTATCTATCTATCTATCTATCTATCTATCTATCTATCTATCTATCTATCTATCTATCTATCTATCTATCTATCTATCTATCTATCTATCTATCTATCTATCTATCTATCTATCTATCTATCTATCTATCTATCTATCTATCTATCTATCTATCTATCTATCTATATATATATATATATATATATATATATATATATATATATATATATATATATATATATATATATATATATATATATATATATATATATATATATATATATATATATATATATATATATATATATAAATATATATATATATATATATATATATATATATATATATATATATATTATTTTCCTTTTTTTATTAGCGATTATTTGAAGATTATTTTATCGAGTAAATCATCAACAGTGTAGTATGTACTGAAATGCGTTATATATCACCTTATTTATTACACTCGGTTAGCATTTCACTGTCAAAATATTAAGACCAGTTCACGCCTTTGTATATAAATATATATATATATATATATATATAGCCACCCTCGGTAGCTCGGTCAGCTGAGGCACCACTTTAGAAACTGAAGTCACCGTTGGGCGTGGGTTCGAATCCCGCATAAGGCATGGGTTTTTGTAAATGTCCTCTCACTTATCATCACTTCATACATTCATAATCACCAGCTCATTCGTACCCCCGTATAACCTAGCTGTTGGTGGGGTCGTTAAGCAAACAATAATCATCATCATCATTATATATATATATATATATATATATATATATATGAATATATATATTCATATATATATATATATATATATATATATATATATATATATATATATACATATGAACATATATATATATATATATATATATATATATATATATATATATATATATATGTATAAATATATATACATATATATATATATATATAAATATATATATATATATATTTTTATATATATATATATATATATATATATATATATATATATGTATATATATATATGTATATATATATATATATATATATATATATATATATATATATATATATATATATATATATATATATATATATATATATATATATATATGATGGAATAGATAAATGCAATTCTACTATAAAGCAAATGAATCAATTATCAACAGTCCGTATCTTTAGTTTGTAAATTTTTCATTTGCATTATCACATAGACTGATGAAACTTCAGGTAAGCTGAATTTCAACTGCATGGGATCAACTAACTTGAATAACTATGTCGATTGTTCATCTCGGACACATGTATGCGAGCTGGAGTTTCGAGCTCTCAGTGAATTAACTGATCAATCAGAGAGTAAGTTTTAAACACTTGTTTAGATGAGCGTATGCGAAGATTCCATCCTACTCTTATAGGGCTTTATATGTTTTGTTTTTTTCTGTAAGCACTCCACAGGTCGCAGGAATTTATTGATCGACATGAAACTTTTTTACACTCGCAAACTCATCCAACTTAGAACTGTATAGTTTTTGAGATTAATCGGTTCGACTAAATTTGAGAAATATCATCTCAGAATTTCTAAAAACTTCATTAGATGGGGCTGGGCAAGAAAATTTGAAAAATAAAAGTTCTTAAAAAAAAATTCTCCTTGAATGTGAACACAATAATAAATAATAATACACCTCATTACACTTTTGTATACTATTCGGACCAGCCGTACTGAAGAAAAAGATTAAATTAACTGTCTTTATTTATCAAATATCATCATAAAAATAATGGGAGAATTAAGTTGCCGAGATTCCCTGCTTTCTAGATTCGATATTTGCCCAACAATGAAGTATTTTTTAAATGCGTCAAGGTATGTAGAATACCAGAGTCGATAAAATAGCAAGGGTATGAACTATTTTAACGTCTTTTATACCTTATTCAGATATCTCGTGCGCTCATCTTACAACGCATATGTTGCGTTTGCCTATAGATATGACAACATTCATCATATAATGCACTTGATGTAGATTAATCTGATGCAGTTAATGTGCATCTTATCAGAATTAGTTACAGTCGACCTTTCTGACATGGAGACTTATCCATGAAAAAAATTAATCATTATAAATTATGGCATTGATTCAATTCTATAGATTGCAGAAAGATTAAGTAATTAGATGAGCGTAGCAAAGTCTCCATTCCACCAGCGTAGCTATGCTATATATACTGTGATTCCACTCTTATAGAGCTTTGTCTGTGCTTTTGTTTGTTTGTTTGTTTGTAGCACTGCACAGGTAGTATAGTTTTACTGATCAACATGGAACTTTTTCTGTGAGGGCTAACTTTTACAAGTTTGAACTGCATAGTTTTTAGAATGAATCGGTTGGAACAATCTTGAGAAATATTACGTCAAAGTTTCTAAAAACCCCATAAGATTAGGATGGGCAAGAAAATTTGAATAATGAATTATCTCCGAAAATAATAAAATTTTTCTCTGAATGTGTAAAAATGAATGATACACACTAGTCAAACGCGAAATATGCGTTGTTAGATGAGCGAGAGGTATAAAAGTCGTTGAAGTGGTTCTACCCTTGCTACTTTATTGACTCTGGTATTCTACACACCTTGATATCTGATTAAGCTACAAAAGTCGTTAAAGTTGTTCTACTCTTGCCACTTTATTGACTCTGGTATTCTACACACTTTGACGCATATGAAAATTACTTTATTGTTTGTTGTTCAACTCTTGAATCTAGAAAGCAGTGAATCTCGACAACTTAATTCTGTCACAATTTTTATGATATATTTGATGAATAATATCAGTTATTTTTTCTTTTCTTCAAAACGGCTGATTAGAATTACATACAAAATCGTGATAGTGTGTAAAATCCATGTATACACATTTAGAGAAAATTTCATCTCATTTGGAGAGATTTTATTTTTCATCATTTTCCGCCCAGCCAAATCTTATGGGGTTTTTAGAAACTTTGAGATGATGATTCTCAAAATAGGTTCAACCGATTCATCCCAAAAACTATACAGTTCTAAGTTGGATGAGTTTGCGTGCACAAAAAAAGTTTCATGTCGATCAGTCAGAGTCTGCGACCTGTGTGGAGTGCTTACAGAAAAAAACAAAAAAAAAAACAGACAAAACCCCATAAGAGTGGAATGGAGACTTCGCTACGCTCATCTAACTAGTCAAACGCGAAATATGCGTTGTAAGATGAGCGAGATATCTGAAAAAGGTATCAAAGTCCTTGAAGTAGTTCTACCCTTGCTACTTTATCGACTCTGGTATTCTACACACCTTGATATCTGAATAAGCTATAAAAGTCGTTAAAGTAGTTCTACTCTTGCCACTTTATTGACTCTGGTATTCTACACACCTTTACGCATATAAAAAATACTTCATTGTTGGTCAACTCTTGAATCTAGAAAGCAGTGAATCTCGACAACCTTATTCTGTCACAATTTGTATGATATGTTTTAAATATTATCAGTCATTTTATTTTTTTTCTTCAAAACGACTGATCAGAATTGCTCACAAAATCGTAATAATGTGTAAAAACCATGTATACACATTTAGAGAGAATTTCATTTCATTTGGAGAGATTTTATTTTTCTACATTTTCCGCCCAGCCTAATCTTATGGGGTTTTTAGAAACTTTGAGATGATGATTCTCAAAATCGGTTCAACCGATTCATCCCAAAAACTATACAGTTTCAAGTTGGATAAGTTTCCGTGCACAAAAAAGTTTCATGTCGATCAGTCAAACCCTGCGACCTGTGGAGTGCTTACAAAAAAAAAAAAAAACACACAGATAAACCCCTATAAGAGTGGGATGGAGACTCCGCTACGCTCATCTAACTAGTCAAACGCGAAATATGCGTTGTAAGATGAGCGGGATATCAAATATATATATTTATATATATATATTTTAGGTATAAAAGTCGTTGAAGTAGTTGTACCCTTGTTACTTTATCGACTCTGGTATTCTACACACCTTGATATCTGAATAAGCTATAAAAGTCGTTAAAGTAGTTCTAATCTTGCCACTTTATTGACTCTGATATTCTACACACCTTGACGCATATAAAAAATACTTCATTGTTGGTCAACTCTTGAATCTAGAAAGCAGTGAATCTCAACAACTTAATTCTGTCACAATTTGTATGATATATTTTATGAATATTATCAGTTATTATTATTTTTTTTTCAAAATGACTGATCAGAATTGCATACAAAATCGTAATAATTAGATGAGCGTAGCGAAGTCTCCATCCCACTCTTGTAGGGCTTTGTTTGTGTTTTTTTTTTTTTTTTTGTTTGTTTGTGAGCACTGCACAGGTCGCAGGGTTTGACTGATCAACATGAAACTTTTTTTGTACGGGCCAACTTTTACAACTTAGAACTGTATAGATTTTGGAATGAATCGGTCGATTAGATTTTGAGAAATATCATGTTAAAGTTTTTAAAAACCTCATAAGATTAGGCTGGGTGAGAAAATTTGAAAAAATGAAACCTCTCCGAAAAAAATAAAATTTTCTCTCAGTGTTCAAACATGAATCATACACATAACCACCATTTGTAAGCAATTCGAACCAGCCGTTTCGAAGAAAAAGATTGGAATAACTGTTTTTATACATCAAATATATGGAAATGAGCCAAGATTCACTGCTTCCTAGATTCGATATTTGCGCAAGAATGAACTATTCTTTATATTCGTCAAGGTGTGTAGAATACCAGAGAAGATAAAGTAGAAATTAAATGAAGGACAAAGTGTGTAGAATATCAGAGTCGATAAAGTAGCAAATGTAGGACTGTTATTATCACTGTTATTATTATGTTATTATGTTATGTTACCTTATTCAGATATCTCGCTCATCTTATACAACGCATATTTCGCGTTTGCCTAGTGTGTAAAATCCATATAAAAACATTACACATTTAGAGAAAATTTCATCCCATTTGGAGAGATTTTATTTTTCAAGATTTTCCACCCAGCCAATTCTTATGAGGTTTTTAGAAACTTTGAGATGATTTTTCTCAAAATCATTCCAAAAACTATACAGTTCTAAGTTGGATGAGTTTGCGTGTGCAGAAAATTTTTCATGTTGATCAGTCAACCCTTGCGACCTGTGGAGTGCTTACAAAAAACAAAAACAAAAAAAAACACACAGACAAAGCCCTATAAGAGTAGGGTGGAGACTTCGCTACGCTCATCAATAATCACCATTTTGTGAGCAATTCGAACCAGCCGTTTTGAAGAAAAAATTCAAACTAGTCAAACGCGAAATATGCGTTGTAAGATGAGCGAGATATCTGAATAAGGTATAAAAGTCCTTGAAGTACTTCTACTCTTGCTACTTTATCGACTCTGGTATTCTACACACCTTGATATCTGAATAAGCTATAAAAGTCATCAAAGTAGTTCTACTCTTGCCACTTCATTGATTCTGGTATTCTACACACCTTGACGCATATGAAAAATACTTCATTGTTGGTCAACTCTTGAATCTAGAAAGCAGTGAATCTCGACAACTTAATTCTGCCACATTTTTTATGCTATATTTGATGAATATTATCAGTTATCTTATTTTTTTTCTTCAAAACGGCTGATTGGAATTGCATACAAAATCGTGAAAATTTGTAAAATCCATGTATACACATTTAGAGAAAATTTCATTTCATTTGGAGAGATTTTATTTTTCAACATTTTCCGCCCAGCCAAATCTTATGGGGTTTTTAGAAACTTTGAGATGATTTTTCTCAAAATTGGTCCGACTGATTCATTCCAAAAACTATACAGTTCTAAGTTGGATGAGTTTGCGTGTACAAAAAAAGTTTCATGTTGATCAGTCAACCCTTGCGACCTGTGGAGTGCTTACAAAAAAATAAAAAATAAAAAGCACAGACAAAGCCCTATAAGAGTGGGATGGAGACTTCGCTACGCTCATCAATAACTGTTTTATTAATCAAATATATGGAAATGATTAATAGCAGAATTAGGTTACCAAGATTCACTGCGTTCTGGATTCGAAATTTGCCCAACAATGAACTATTCTTTATATTCGTCAAGGTGTACTAGAGTCGATAAAGTAGCAAATGTAGGACAAAGTGTGAAGAATACCAGAGTCGATAAAGTAGCAAATGTAGGACTACCAATGACTGTTATTATACCTTATTCAGATATCTCGCTCATCTTACAACGCATATGTTGCGTTTTCCTAGTATTAAAACATTCCCTCCTTGTTCGACCAGACTGAGAACAGTTCTGCATTGTTTGCCCAT
This sequence comes from Brachyptera risi, assembly GCA_964007535.1. Taxonomy (NCBI): domain Eukaryota; kingdom Metazoa; phylum Arthropoda; class Insecta; order Plecoptera; family Taeniopterygidae; genus Brachyptera; species Brachyptera risi. Next base: position 62,008,392 of record OZ023326.1, read on the forward strand.
GTTGTTAAAGTTTAATAATGCAATGGTTTCCAAAACCACTTCCTTATCCCCCTGTCCAAAATGAGCAGTAATTGCTGAATCTTTTTTATTGTATGGTTAACTTGCATGGGGTAATGCATCTTCATGGCATTTAACAAAATTAATTACTATTCAGGATCGCATGATTAAGATTATAACTCCTTGTATTGTTAACAATAATGCTGATTCTGTCGATTGCTTATACCGTTTCTGTGACCTGCCATTAGTTGAGTTATTCAAATAGAGATTGATTTTTAAATACTTTTTCAATCAAAATTTTATAATATTACCACCACATAATGTAAACACTCGTCTTCAGCTCCTTGATGTGTATGTAGTTCCTCAATTTATTAATAAATATGGCAGTAGGCAGTTAATTGTCGCAGTTCCCACTATATTTAATTCTATTCCTCCACGTATAAGAACCATAGATAAATACTCTAATATGAAACCCTTGTTAAAAAATCTGTTACTTAATCCTTAATTTTATTGTTTGCATCAATGTATTATAACAAGAAATAATTGTTAAACCGAATATTTTTTTTTGTTTTACAATTTTTGTTCTTGTAAAATCTTCGTTTTCTTTTCTTTCTTCTCTTGAACTTGCCCTTAAAATGAGAAACAGTGAAGTACTACTTTCAAGCTATGCTAAGTTATATTTTTGTGTGTATTTATTAATTTTTTATTTTTCATTTCCGATTTCCTCGGAAGAGAGTTAAAGGAATTATTGAATAAATAAATAAATATATATATATATATATATATATATATATATATATATATATATATATATATATATATATATCAAACCCAGATAACCAATTAAATTGGGAATAAATGAATAAATAAATTACAATACCAGTAGGAGTGACACACGATATGTCCAAACTTAATTTGTTATCTTACCCCTACAGTCAAACCAGCATTTTTGACTTTGTAGGATTTTTTGATGAGTGTTTCTGTAATAATGTTTTAAATGTGTGACAAATGAAAAAAATATAGATATTATTCAATGATCCTAGGTCTACATCTACTATCAGGACGGGCGTTCTGATTATCTGAATATGTTTTATGGATGAGTGTAAACGCTTTCGCTGTGAGCACTTTAATATTCATAAATGCCGTTTCATCTCTTTAATACTTATAAAGTTACCAGTTTCCAATAATAACTTGAAATGTTGAATATTGAGATGAACGTGATCTAGCTCGTAGATCGGTATAAACACGCTGGTAGCTCCAGGAGTCTAGGTTGTACATATACAAATGTAATCTCTAAAACTATATTCAGTGAAATTTATTATATCGATCATATTTCACATAATTTAATGCGAAAATGACAAGTTGACAACTATAAACAGTTTTCACTGATCTTTCAGATTAATATGTGTTTGTTTTGTTATTTTATATTTTAATATATCGTTGAAAGAGTTCAAACATATCAGATTCAACTGGAAGTTTTCAACCACATAGATGGTTTACCTTGACTTCAGTCATTTTTTCAAAAAGTTTCTTCTATTTCAGATTTCACCAAATGTTCCTCAAAAGAATTCTGGTCGACTTTATCATGAATTAATCTGAAGATCTATTCCGGTGTTCATGGTGAACTTACATGGAGCATGACTTGTGAAAGCTGGATTAGAACTGAATAATATATATATGAGTGCTTGATTTCCCATTTTTTTACATAACACAACACAATCAAACAAGAAGTTCATGTACAGCGTTGAAAATAATACCTATATAGATAAAACCCTTTTTTTAAGGTTTGGGGAAAAAGTTGTACATTTTATGCTAAACGACAACAAATTGTCAATTAAAACAATAAAAATAGGAACAATGAATACTTGAAGTATGTAAGTGATGTAAAATTAAATGCAAATGCGACACAAAAGTACACAATGTAACACAATGTACACAAAAGGAACTCGACATAATTTCCTTTTTGTCTCTGTATATGAGTAGGCCTACTCGTTTACTTTCATCCAATATCCATTATCATTTTCACAAAATCAATTGCTTTAACAGCGTAACAGCTGTTACTAATTGGTTGATTATTGAATTGACAGTCAATTTGTTGACTTATCAACGTCATGTGATAAATATTACATCATGTTAAAATAACGTATAGCGATATCACACTAATATAGCAATATATAGTATAATTGATTGATTGATAATGACTTGACATTAACACTATCATTAACGGAACTAGATCATTGCGAAAAGTCAGAATGAACCTTCAAGCCTACTATTGATGATTAGCCACACAATTGAAACCTTGAACCATAGATGGCCTAAGCTTGACAAACATAAATAATAATATAAATACATTTTGTTGGCCCCTGATTTATCAAAAATCTTAAAGGATGATAATCAATATAAAATACAATTGGTAATATTAAAAATTTAAAATACATATAGATAAAATATAGTTGAATAAGTGAAATCAGAATGAAAGATAACAATAAATAAGTGAAAAATTGAATCTAGTCGAGCGGTAGCTCGACGAAAGCCAAGTCCGTGCGAAGTCTCGGTTACACGCTTATACTGTTTACACGAAGTAAGGAACGTGAAGTTACCCATTTCTTAGCATCATGCACTTCACTTCGATTCGGGGTGGTGTTATATGAGGGGACGTGGGGGGCAACGAGCCAAGTTTTTCCTGTTATTTTCCAGGTCGTATTGATGAATAATAAGTTGTACTTGGCATACAGTTTTGATTTCACACCTTTTATATCGGGAAGTTTTTGTAGTTGCTAAAATATTTCAGGACTTGACTCCAAGTTTTTACCTGTCAGGGTTTATGGTGGGATATTAATATATTGAATATGAATGACTGAATATATTGATATTGAATACCAATAATAAAAGCTGAGGAAATAACATAAGAGAAAAATAAAATTTAAGATAGTCGAGGCTCTTGAAAAATTAACACCACTGAAAAAACAAGAGAATTAATCATCACAAAACGAATTAAAATTGTACATATGGTTCCTTGAAATATTAACTGAATCACTTGCAGCTAAATTTATTACAAAATTCAAAACTAGTTATTTTTAAACTCCGCAAGTCGTAACTCGAATGAGCTGAACGGTTGAACCATGTGATGAATAATACTTTAGGCCCAATTCTTGACTATTGACTGGACTCTAATGGAATAATTATGATGAATGTTTTTGATTTTGAAGATATATAGATTCAAATATTCATGGTTTACCGCTGCCGTATACGTTTCTCTTCTGGCATGAAAACCACGCATTAGTATTCATAAAAACAAAGATCATACAGAAGTTTATTCTATTTTTTTTTTCTTTTTTCTTTTTTTTCTTTTTTCAATTATTTCATCCCAAATAAGTATTTTTTTTTACATTTTGTATCGTTGAAATATCTGCTGGCAAGTAGATTATTAAATTGATGGATCAATCTAGAAAGTTGCTGATTACATTGTGATAAGCCTACTCGTCCAAGGCTAATATTGGATGGCCCGTTGATTGGGCAGGCATATTGTCTATACTTGTATTCACGAGAGATGAAGGTACCGATCGATCGTCTTTCCTATCCCACATCACCACCGCACGGGTGGTTCAGGCCTTTAAGCTTCTTGATAAGAAACGAGTCTCAAAAAAATAAAAAAAACTTAAAACATGATGCGGGGCTTGTCTCAGTCTTACAATTTCGTAGACCTTCAGCCAGTGTTCTAGTTGTATTTAGTTGTTATACATTTGCTCGTTTGCATTACCATGGCAACTAAAGTGTCAACAATCACTTTTAACAATGGCGAGAAGTGTCCGGTCTTTGGTCTAGGAACATGGAAGGTAAACACTCATTGTTTTGATAAGAATTGAACAGAGTTGATTACATAAGTAATTATATTGAACTTTAAAAATTAATTTTTAGATGAGCGTAGGAAAGATTTCCATTTCATTTGGGTTCGTTTTCATATCTGTACCGTATTTCATATACAAGTTATACATACATATATATGCATATATATATATATATATATATATATATATATATATATATATATATATATATATATATATATATATATATATATACTTCATATATATATATATATATATATATATATATATATATATATATATATATATATATATATATATATATATATACATATATATTTATTTATTAAAAAAAAGAATAGAGTAAAACGAGTACAAGCAGATTAATCAGTTGACTTGCAACTTTCTTCTGGGCATTGGTGTCAGGTCAGTGGTCACACCAGTCTATATTCATATTGTTTGTAAATAAAATTATTTTCTTGGTTGAAAATATTGGAAAGTTTGGTGAATCCCCTTGATAATACCATCGGGTTAGGTGTTATGTTGATACCTATTCAATCCAATCTGATATGAATAAAAGTTTCACGGATTATTATTATTATTGTTCCAATACACCAAGATGCATTGAGGGTTGCCTTTGCCCCTTGTATCCTGGCGCGGCAAACCAACGCAACCGTCAATGCATCTTGCTTACAACATATGCTTTGTGTTGGGGGTAGGGTCAAGTTGCATTGTTGCATTGCTCAATGCATCTTGGGGACGGTGTTCTATGTAGTTTGTGAGTGTTAGGTGTTAGGGGAGGAGGCAGATAGCAGACTATTAAAGCGGAAGCCGAACATGAAGTTGTAGGCTTTTCTTTGTTCTTTGACTAACGGTGTCTTTAAGCGTAGTGGTTTATTATTTAAAAAGTTAATGTTAATGTTAATGGATAATGTATAGTGATATCGCTGTTGAGCCACTAAAGATATCATATTTTCGTATCTCCTTGCCACTGCAAAGAAGCTGTTGATGAGCACACAGAGGTGAAAACAATTTTTAAAAGGATGTTTATTTAAACTAGGCAAACGCGTTATGTGTTTCCGCGTTGATGGATGAGCTGGAACATATCAACTTATCTTTGGATTGGTTATTATATATATATACACCTTGAGATCCAAACCATTACATCACTGCCATCTTATTTTCCATTAATAATTTATATAATAATAAAGAAGGCTTTGTTTTAATCGTTTACAATCAAGTGGTGACACTTGTTGCTTTGATTTAATGGGTATCTTGATAGCTTTGAATAATTGACACAAATAACATTATATATTTTTTTACATCGAAACGGCTGATCCGATTTGAGTAAAAATTCGGAATAATGTGTATCATTATCAGATTGAAATTCCCTGAGAATTTGAATCCTCTCAGATGAAATATTTTTCACGAATGTTTTCCTCTGGCTTATTCTAATGGGATTTTTGAAAACTTTGGAATGAGTTTTCTCAGAAGTTGTTCAACTGATCGTGCCTCAAAACTATACAGCATCAAGTCAGATAGGGGTTCATGTGTGTGCCAAGTTTCAACTGATTTTGAATTTTTGTCTTACCTGTGGAGCGCGAACAAAAAAAAAAAAAAAAAAAAAAAAAAAAAACAGGCACTTTTTTTTCGGTATAGTGTAATTGAGTCTTCGCTTCGCTCATCCAATGACAAGTGGTTCGATAAAGAGATAAAAAAAGCTCAAGCCGATAGGAATTTTAGTTTTAGAGCAGCAAAGAGGAGTGACACAGTAGTCAGGAATGGGCTGATTATGAATTAAAAAGGAATTCGGTAACGGCACTCAGTAGAAAAAAGAAACGTGGATTTTACGGAAGAAAAATAAATGAGTACAAGAATAGGCCTAAGGATTTTTGGAGAATATTAAAAACACTATAAAGGAAAAACTAATAGCAATGACAATGGAATGTTATTTTCAAACAAAATAGTCAAGGGACATGCAGAGATAGCAGAACATTTCAAAATATCGAGAAGTATTTTCTCTATTATACGAGAGACACTTTGATTTGTATAGCATGGGAGATGAACTGAAAAGTTTTAATGAAGTCGGAATAGAAGTGAAAAAAATTAAATTTCCTAAATCATCTGCACCTGGGGAGGATATGGCATTTCAGATATGATTTAAAAAATATCAAGCCCTGCAGTTATAAGAATACATTTAACCAATTTAATTAATAGAGCTTTAATAGAAGGAATTGTACCTATAGCTTTAAAAAATGTAGGCCTAATTATCACACCAGTACCTAAAATTCCAGGAGCCATAGATGGGGAAAATTATCGCCCGATAAATGTTATGCCAATAATAGAAAAGGTATTGGAATATGTTATCAAAGATCAACTGAATGATTTCATTTGCTCAAGTAATTTATTAATAGATAGGCCTACTCAATCTGCATATAGGGACGAAAAACATAGTTGCGAAACTTCTTAACAGAATGGTATATTGAAGTTGAAATCAAATGTACATTGTAAACAACATACCATCGCTCTTTCTGTAGATTTAAAAAGAGCATTTGAAACTATTGATAAGAGTGGATTAATTGGCAAATTAAAAAAATATATGGTATTAAAGGGACGGCCTTAAAATGGATCCAGTCATTTCTGACTTATCGCTCCCAAAAGGTAATAGTTGGTGATAAGTACTCATCTAGTTTGGAAAATGATATTGGGGCTCCACAAGGAGTCAAGGATCAGTCCTTGGGCCTCTATTATTTATCATATGTCATAATGATCTAAAGAATATTCTAGAAAATGGTAATATCCATTCATATGCAGACGATGCTTTAATTGTAACTAGCAATAAGGATCTCAGTATAGCAACAGATTTACTTAAGAATCATATGAGATTAGTAGAAGAATGGCTCAAGTTGAATGGAATGAAAATTAATACTTCAAAAACCAAGGCAATTGTTTTCTGTTCCAGGGAACTTAGATATAAGAATAAACTTAGTTTAGATTATTAGATAAGATAGAGCTTGAAATAGAATAAGTTAAAATTGAAATTGTTAAGGAAATTGAATATTCAGGAATGAATGAATATTGTGGTTTAACGGCGCGTCAACGACGTGGTTATATTGCGCCGGGAATATTCAGGAGTAGGCCTAATTATAGATGAAAACCTCAATTTTAAGAGTCATGGAGATTATGTGTTGTAGAAGATGGCTAGGAAAGTAGGATTATTTAGACGAGTCAATGAATGTTTACCTCTAGAGTAAAAAATTAATTTATATCAGTCAATAATTGCCCGTTATATAGACTATTGTAGTTCTGTGCTGTTCTTATTAAACAAAAATCAAATGATTACTTATCAAAAACTTCAAAATAAAAGCCATGCGTTATAGAATTTTGAGAGTAGGTATATCAACCTCAATAAAGAAGATGTGTGAAACTTTATCTTGGTTACACTTAATAGGCCTACCCTTTGCTGTATTTATAAGATCTCAAATAACTTGGCTCCTAACAAGGCCCTATACCTATGTAAAAGTTTGAGGTATAGTAGAGAAACACAAAAATATAATTTAAGAAATAAAAATAACGTATTCATTGAAAGAACCACAAATACGTTTCAAGAAAATAGTATATTCATCAAAGGTACCGGTATGAGATCAGGTCTTTATAATAGAATACGAATAGATATAAGAAATTGCAATAGTGTATAAGTTGATTGATGAGCGTAGCGAAGTCTCCATCCCACTCTAATAGGGCTTTGTCTGTGTGTTTTTTTTTTTTTTTTTGTAAGCACTCCACAGGTCGCAAGGGTTGACTGATCAACATGAAACTTTTTTTGTACACGCAAACTCATCCAACTTAGAACTGTATAGTTTTTGGGATGAATCGGTCGGACCGATTTTGAGAATCATCATCTCAAAGTTTCTAAAAACCCCATAAGATTTGGCTGGGCGGAAAATGTTGAAAAATAAAATCTCTCCAAATGGGATGAAATTTTCTCTAAATGTGTATACATGGACTTTACACATTATTACGATTTTTTAAGCAATTCTGATAAGTCGTTTTGGAGAAAAAAAATAAAATGACTGATAATATTCATAAAATATATCATAAAAATTATGACAGAATTAAGTTGTCAAGATTCACTGCTTTCTAGATTCAAGAGTTGACCAACAATGAAGTATTTTTAATATGCGTCAAGGTGTGTAGAATACCAGAGTCAATGAAGTGGCAACAGTAGAACTTCTTTAACGACTTTTATAGCTTATTCAGATATCAAGGTGTGTAGAATACCAAAGTCGATAAAGTAGCAAGGGTAAAACTATTTCAAGGACTTTTATACCTTATTGAGATATCTCGCTCATCTTACAACGCATATTTCGCGTTTGACTAGTAGTAATAATTGATGAGCGTAGCGAAGTCTCCATCCCACTCTTATAGGGCTTTGTCTGTGTGTTTTTTTTTTTTTTTTTGTTTGTTTGTAAGCACTCCACAGGTCGCAAGGGTTGACTGATCAACATGAAACTTTTTTTGTACACGCAAACTCATCCAACTTAGAACTGTATAGTTTTTGGGATGAATCGGTCGGACCGATTTTGAGAATCATCATCTCAAAGTGTCTAAAAACCCCATAAGATTTGGCTGGGCAGAAAATGTTGAAAAATAAAATCTCTCCAAATGGGATGAAATTCTCTCTAAATGTGTATACATGGATTTTACACATTATTACGATTTCTTAAGCAATTCTGATCAGTCGTTTTGAAGAAAAAAATTAAAATGACTGATAATATTCATAAAATATATCATAAAAATTGTGACAGAATTAAGTTGTCGAGATTCACTGCTTTCTAGATTCAAGAGTTGACCAACAATGAAGTATTTTTTATATGCGTCAAGGTGTGTAGAACACCAGAGTCAATGAAGTGGCGAGAGTAGAACTACTTTAACGACTTTAATAGCTTATTCAGATATCAAGGTATGTATAATACCAGAGTCGATAAAGTAGCAAGGGTAGAACTACTTTAAGGACTTTTATACCATATTGAGATATCTCGCTCATCTTACAACGCATATTTCGCGTTTGACTAGTAATGGACAATGTATAAGTTATGTATAAGTGTGATAATTGATGAGCGTAGCGAAGTCTCCATCCCACTCTTATAGGGCTTTGTCTGTGTGTTTTTTTTTTTTTTGTAAGCACTCCACAGGTCGCAAGGGTTGACTGATCACCATGAAACTTTTTTTGTACACTCAAACTCATCCAACTTAGAACTGTATAGTTTTCGGAATGAATCGGTCGGACCGATTTTGAGAAAAATCATCTCAAAGTTTCTAAAAACCTCATAAGATTTGGCTGGGCGGAAAATGCTGAAAAATAAAATCTCTCCAAATGGGATGAAATTTCCTCTTAATGTATATACATAGATTTTACACATTTTCACGATTTCGTATGCAATTCCAATCAGCTGTTTTGAAGAAAAAAAATAAAATGACTGATAATATTCATAAAATATATCATACAAATTGTGACAGAATTAAGTTGTCGAGATTCACTGCTTTCTAGATTCGAGAGTTGACCAACAATGAAGTATTTTTTATATGCGTCAAGGTGTGTAGAATACCAGAGTCAATAAAGTGGCGAGAGTAGAACTTCTTTAACGACTTTTATAGCTTATTCAGATATCAAGGTGTGTAGAATACCAGAGTCGATAAAGTAGCAAGGGTAGAACTACTTCAACGACTTTTATACCTTATTGGGATTTCTCGCTCATCTTACAACGCATATTTCGCGTTTGACTAGTGTATAATACTATAATGTATATAAGTTTAGAAGGGACTGTTGTGAAGTAATGAAGCAAGGAAAGTTATAGTTGAGAACCCAACGAGGGGATGCAGTTTTGGGACGTGTTTGATGACTAATTTATTTTAATTTCGAAATTGACCTTATATTTAGGCAGCCTCTATAGCCACGAAGTTCTTGAATTGAATGTATTTATATAACATTTTATCTGTTTCATTCTTTCATTGTAAATTTGACTGTTACTGTACTTGTATTACTCTGTATTATTCAATGTAATGTACCTTTATGTGAAAATAGCATTCTAAAATAAATATCTACTATACTACTACTACTACTACAACTACTACTACTACTACTACTACTACTACTACTACTACAAATATTACTCTCTTATTGAATCCATAATTAGGTACGACATTTTGTCTTGGGGTTTCACCACAAATAATTTTTTAGTCAACATTGAAAACATTCAGAAACGAATATTCAAAATTATAGCTTCAAAAAACAAAATAATGCTCCATTGAATTTGTTCACTGTAAGGCAATTGCATCTGTTAATCTTCATATTAAATAATTATTTTTCTAGTGAACACAAAAATAAAGCTGAACATGATTAGAACTAGATTTAGAACATAACTAGATTTATGGACAAATTTGTACCACCAATTTATATTAATTTGTATGGGAAACAGGAAAAACAATATCTAATACCGACCCTGTTTAACAAACTTCCACCTGATTTATTAAATTTACAAAAGCTATCCGGTGTAAAAATTGAGATAAAAAAATGGATTTGTCAAAGTTGTATGTTGAAGTAAATTACCATCTTGAAATTTAAAAAATCAAATGCTAATATCAAAGCAATATCTTTTATGACAAGATTAATATGTTTTATTTATTATTAAAAGAGAAGTGAAGAAGTTTTTTATTTGTTTAAATTGAACTAGCTGCCATCCAGACATTTCTTGTGATGTATATTTTTGTATGACAACATAATTAGTAGACCCACAGACAAGTCTGTTTTGACTTTGTGGGTCTACGATATTTGTATACAACTTATATTTTGTGAGATAAAAAATCTTCTAAAAAAAAAAAAAAATTGTGCAAATTGTCAGCTTTTCAAGGTCATTGTTCAAGCGCATGCGCATGTAAATGTGACTACGTAACGTGTGGAGTTGTTAGCCTTCATCCTGTTCCTGTTTAGCCGTTAACTACCTCTTTGCTACAAGATTTTGTGCAATGTGTACGAAAGTATCAACTACGACGTTCAACAACGGATTAACTTGCCCCCTTTTGGGAATAGGCACATGGAAGGTAAGCGTAGTTAGCTGGGACCTTTGATCGGCATAAATTATATTTAATGGCCGACTTTATTACCGCGTTACGTTACGTGGCAGCAACAATGATAATTGCTGCCACGTTACGTGGCAGCTACCTTAAATTTGATGCTACGTAACGTTTTAAAACGTTACGTGGCAGCAACAATGATGATTGCTGCCACGTCGTTTTGGTTTTGAAGATGGTGGATGTGTGTTTTACAGCTGCTGACCGAGCAAACAGTGATTCCTTTCCAGGCCTTCCAGGTCTACTGATTGTGATTATTAATATAGAAAGATCGTAAATTAGTTCAGGTTTCTGTTTCTGATCTTGGAACACTTCATTTACATGTGGTAAACTTGTTAAACCTACGGTAAAAACGATGGATCACAAAGTGTAGTGTGATGTGCCTATATATAGGCGTAGCTAAAACTGACCTGTCAAAACCCAAAACGACAAAAACGACAAAACTTACCCAAAACGTCCAAAACGACAAATGAATTCTCCAACTAATTTGTCTGCAACCGTGCAAGCCTCCTGATTTGTCATTGGATAAACTTCTATTCACTTTGTGAAATTATCAGCTACTACTAATATATATTTGTTTCCATTTGAAGTTGTAGGTAACGGTCCCATGATAACGAGAGTAATTCTATGCATTGTAAAACCTGACCGATAACACATCATAGGAGCTCTTGATCCGGGAATCAGTGCCTTTCGACTTCCACACGTCGGGCACTGACGGCACCAAAGTTCTATGTCTTCCCTCATTCCTGGCCAGTAAAATCAATCTTGTGATTTTCCTACAGTTTTAGTCACACCGAAATGTCCTCCTGTAATTGAAGTATGTAGTGACCATAAACTTGGAGTAATTAGTTTCTTCGGAAGAAGGAGCTGCAATCGCTCTGGTCGATTGTCTTCTTCATATTTACGGTACAGAACACCATTTTGGGCGATTAAACGATTCCACTGACTCCACAAACTCATGACATTTCTACTCGGAGGAGACACCTCGTTATGTAATGGACTAACTCCAGTTACCATCAACTGGTGAACATGCATTAAATCTGGATCTTCCTCCTGCATAGTCTCCAACTGCTCGTAAGTATATTCGGGTGCCCACATATTGACGTTGACATGCATGTCTCTCCCTTCATTATTCGAAACATTCTCTTCATTTTCGGTCTTTTGAGACAACCCATCCACGTTACCGTGTTTGCTGCCAGCACGATGCTCTACCACAAAATCGAACTCCACCAATTGTTCTAACCAGCGTGCAACTTGTCCTTCTGGTTCTCGAAATGATTTGAGCCAACGTAAAGCATTGTGATCTGTTCGTGCCAAGAACTGTTTCCCGTAAAGGTAATGTCGGAACTTCCGTGCCGAGTACACCATGTAGCTAACATTTCTCGGCGTGTCACACAATACCGACGTTCTGCTTTTGTGAGAGAACGACTCACATATACAATAACATGCTCCACACCGTCCTGCACTTAAGTACACCACCTATTCCAGTTCCAGTTCCACTTGCATCAGTATCAAGTATAAAAGGCAAATTTAGCTGTGGATATGCCAAGATTGGACTCGAAACCAATTTAGCTTTTAGATCACACAAAGCATTTCGCACGATTCATTCCAGGCGAATCTTGCACCTTACTCTGTAAGTTTGTGAAGTGGATCAGCAATAGTAGCATATCCTTTCACAAACTTCCTATAATACGAGGCTGTGCCCAAGAATGATCTCGATTCTTCCACATTAGTTGGCACTCTCTATTCGCTTATAGCTCGCACTTTCTCCAAGTCTGTGTACATACCCAATGATGGCTTATCGTATGCCCCAGATATTTCACTTCTCGTCTCATAAGCTGACACTTACTTGGTTTTACTTTTAGGCCAGCTTCCCTGAAACGCTGCTGCACTTCCTTCAATCTTGTTAAATGCTCTTCAAAGTTTCGACCATACACAATAACATTGTCCAAATAAACCATACTGGTCTGCCATTAAAGTCCCGACAAAACCAGATCCATGAGTCTTTGAAAAGTACTTGGCCCATTGCAAAACCCGAATGGAAGGACATTGAATTTGAAAAGTCCATTTCCCATCGCAAAAGCCGTTTTCTCTCGATCTTCTGGTGCCATTTCCACTTGCCAGTATCCCGATGCCAAGTCAAGCGTTGAAAAGAAACAAGCGCCGGAGCCTATCTTCAATACGAGGGAGGGGATATGCATCTTTTCGAGTAACGTCATTTAAATGCCGGTAGTCCAAACAAAATCTGCTTGACCCATCTTTCTTCTTTACCAACACCACTGGCAAACTCCATGGTGATGCAGAAGATTTGATTACTCCCTGTGCCAACATCTCGTCAACAACCCTCCGGACCTCATCACGTTGATGTATTGGAGTTCTTTGAAGTGGCTGCCGTATTGGCATAGCATTATCCGTATCGATGTGATGATACGTCATTGAAGTTCTACCTAAATCACCCGACGCGAGTAAACACACATCCGCGAATGAGTCGAGCAGATTGGTTAATTTAACAACTTCAATACCGGTACTCGAAAGGTGTTCGAGTTCCAAACTGAACATATCCGATGCTGTTCGACCCGCACCTCCCGCAGCTGGCACTGCGCAGTGGTTGGTTACTGTACTGTATTCCATTTCTCCAGGTTGTATTCACAGAACTCCCCTATTTTTTTTCCTGCTCGTAGTGTGATGGCATCGTCTCCTGTATTCATCAACCGAAGTGGTATCGTCTCTTGATCCCCATATTCTGAAACACGAGCTGCTAAGAGTCCTGATTTTCCAATAAATTTTACCGAAGGTTCCAAAAATCCCATTCTATGACGTCACCACTCCCAGGTAATCACTCTCTCATCACTCCAGGTAATATCATTTCGTGTCCTCCCGGAATAACAACAGTTTCATTAACACTAACATGACATAGCTCACTGCTTCCTCGAATAATTAATGGGAGTTTAGTCCCGCATAGCTTTAACAGCTTGGATGAAAGCATAATATCTGCTTCATGACAACAAAGAAAATCTGTCCCAAGTATACACTGTTGTGTGATATCATCAGCCACCAACATTGTATGTAGGGCCTATATAATGTTATTCTCCCAACGTGAGCTCTATTTCGGTTTCACCTCGTATTTTAATAACGTGACCACTAGCATTCACTACCTTTGAATTCACCTAGCGAAGTGTTCTTGATAATGAACCCTCATCCCAAATATCACTTCGTACTAAGGACACCGCTGCTCCAGTATCCACTAACATTAGTGACTCGAATGACCCAATGGAACCACTTACATAGACAGCTCCATCACTTACTACACCGCCAATTCCAGACAATTTGCTCCCATTCGAGGCCAGTGCACCAGAGCTAAATGGTACATTGACCCTCGATCATTTCCAGAAATCTGCGAAGCGTAGTACGAATTCTTCTGTTGAGGATTCATCATCACTTGTTGAACTGAACTTGATGGTCTATTCAAACAGGATTTGTGTACATGACCCAGTTCTCCACATGACCAGCATCTCGGTGCAGTTCTGGGCCTGCTTGAAACTGATTTCCCTTCCATCACCTTAAAATTCGTTAACGTCTTGATCATCTCCAGCATTGCCTTCATCGCCTCTGTGTTCTGTCACAAGACCTCCTGAATATGTCCTATATTGGAAACCCCGGCGACTTCTGATGCTGCATTAGTCTTACCTTCGCAAGCTATGTTAACTTCTTGTTCCAAGGCAACCTTTGCAGCTGCAACAAGTGATCGAGGGCATGATTGGCGTACCAACTGACGTAATGTCCACGGTCCCAGTGCCTCGACAAACTGATCCTTGGCTAATTCATCTTGTATTGAGGAGTCACTATTGGGATATGCCTTTTGTACCATTTTCTTCAATGACTCGTACAAATCGTGTACACTTTCGTCCTTACCTCGTAATCTCGATCGAAACTTGGCTTTATGTAGTTCAATTTCCTCGCTGGGTTCAAGAAGATTCTTTAAAGTTCGTCACAGACTTACCCAGTTCTCCTTGACTTCATTTTAGACTATTTTTCCTCTGCTCGTCCATCCAGACTAACAGCTAGATGAATGCATTTTCAATCATCATACCACTCATTTCTAGCAGCAATCTTTTTGCAGTGTCGTAACCATTTATCAAAACAACCAGTACCGTACCATCATATTCTTTGGGAACTTTTAAACCTGTTTTCGAAGCCATATCCCACCGCTGTCACCAATGAAACGTTCTTAAATGAAATGGGTGTATTTATTTTCTTGACTGACTTTATTCACAAAAACTCAAAGTAAAACCACGATGTAGTGATACCAACGCATTCTATCATAATATAAAGGAGTTGACCCAACTCGGGTCTTGAAAGTGTAATATTTCCGGGGTCAGAATCTGAGTCCATCGCCCTGATTGCTGTAGCGCAACTCTCGCTTTTATATTGAATATGTAGAACAACAATTTATTCATTTATTCATTTCAATGCTCAACAATGCTATACACGGCCCAGTAGATCACGAGAATGATGGATTTTGTTAGTTCAACAATGCCACCGGTATCGTAGCCACTCTTATCTACATCTAGTTCACAAGGGGATCCGCTAAATCGCGACAGGCAATCGGGACGATTTGCTCTGAAATGACCGCAAGAAACCACAAATGCCTTCCATGATATCAGTATGGGAGTTGGAGCACCTTCTTTATATTATGATGAAATAGGTTGGTATCACTACATCGTGGTAAAACGAAACTCTCTACATCAACAATATAGAACAATTGTCTTTCACAGCATCTGGATCCAGTGGCTCATTTATTTATTTATTTATTTATTCAATAATTCCTTTAACCCTCTTCCGAGGAAATCGGAATGGTTAGCAGTTTACAATTATCAGCTCACAATTATCAGCTTACTAACTTATAAATGTGGCTTATAACATTATATGATATTAAGTAAATCCTTTGATAATTGACAATAATGATAATGATAGTAATATTTGAAATGATAATGATAATAATATTTGAAATAATATTTAAAATAATCTTAATAAATGAAAATAGGTTCTATCAATTTTGAACTCCAATTTTCAGGTGATATCAGCTTTCAATAGCTAATGTCTGTTCAATTTTGAAGGTCATTTTGGAAATACATTTCATTTTAAAATTAGTTCTGATTGGGACTATCAGAAATTCTGATTTTTTCAATCAATTTGAAGTCTTAAGATGATTACAGTTTTGAAATGGGCCTAATTCTAGTTTTAATTAATTCTAATTCCAAGTTATTTTGAATATTGATTCAAATTTTTTAGATGAAGCCATCAGTCTCCATGAAATCCTCTACGGAGTAGAAAGTGTTCCTCAGAAGATGTATTTTAATAGTTGATTTGAATTCTTTGAAAGTAATTTCTTTGACGATTGTTGGTAATTTATTGAACAATTTTGATCCACAATGATGCAAGGCTCTCTGGTAAATAGTTTTATAGTGCTTGTCTAGTTTAATAAGATTTTTGTGTCGAGTATCGTGACTGTGTTCAAGGGGGGGAAATTCATGGATATTAGCTTTGACAAATGTTATTACCTTAAATATATATGTGCATGGCAAATGTTCATTTGTCAATGTGCCAGTGGGCTACACAACCAACAACAGAATATTGACAGATCTTGTGTTATTTTATTACAGTATTCTAAAACTTGCAGGCAGTTTGTTTACTGTTTATATCCTGGATCACTGAACTGGTGGATCAGTCATCCAGGATGCTTACCGCAACTACCACTCAAACCCCCGCCTAAGAGGCCTGCCGAGCATTTCAGCTGGGCGGGCCTATAGGCGGGGGCTAAGTGGCAGTCGCGGAAAGCGTCCTGGAGCCTAGGGCTCCAACCATGCTGACTGCCTTATTTTCATGGGTTTCTTTGTTGTTGAAGCTACTGGGATGGTTCCTTGCAAACAGGACATGACTTCTTCCTTCCCACCTTTGATCTCACCATCTCATTAATTATTTACCAATGCCCATAGATCTTTGTTATGATTAGAGCCTATATGTTATTAAACATATAAGGTCCTGTTAAGGTCCTGTGCATACAAAATTCACATGCTTAAACATATAATTCCTTTCACTTTGATCAGAACTGTGTATTTTGCTCTAGTTGAGTCAATAATTAATTATGGAATCTTAGCCTGGGGTAACGCATCAGATTTGCATATGAAATTGATAGAATTCGTTCAAACTAGAATTGTTAAAAGTATTGTACCTCCTCATAAATTAGGATCCCTCCATCAAGATACAGTTGGAATTTTTCAGTGTTTAAATGTTTTACCAGTTATTTACTTGTTCAAGTATAGATTCATTCTTAAATATTATTTTTCTGACTTATATAAAACACCAGTTGACACTCCATTTAACACCAGGCTCCAAAAACTTGAATTATTCCGATTACCTCTTTTCAATAACAAAAATGGTAAAAGAAGATTGGAATATGCAATACCTTCAATATTCAATGACATACCTGTGAGTTAAGAAAAATGAATAGATATGCTCAAATTAAAAAAGAAATTGAAGCTTTCATCATAAATTCAGTTAATTTCACATAATTTAGTGTCTACATTAATTACTTATGGTACCGCATATTTTTTGTCATTAATTTTAATTTTTTGTTAGGGTCAATCACAGCATATGTTGATACTATATGGAAATTCTAGAATTAGTTTCCCATTGGTTGCCTTATTTTCATTGTCATGCTCATTATCATTTAACCTATCGAAGTGAATTATGTTTTAATATGAGTTTATTAATTAAATATTAGCATAGTAAATCACAGTGTATTTTAGTGTTTTGTTTTTCATCGTTTAAACCACAGATAAGCCATTTATGGCTTAGTGGACGAGAGTTCAAACTGTATTACTTTATTGTATAATTCAATTTGTGACAATAAAAAAACCAAAAAAAAAAAAATTTGAATAATAAATAAATACACCCAGGTATTAAATTTGGCAAATTTCTATCTCATATTTGTACAACTATTTTCATTATTCAACTTCATGAACTGTCTTGTTTTAGTCGAAGCCCGGTGAAGTAACGCAGGCTGTGAAGGATGCTATCGACATTGGCTACCGTCATATCGACTGTGCTCATGTCTACGGTAACGAATCTGAGGTTGGAGAAGCCATCAAAGCTAAGATATCTGAAGGCGTTGTGAAGCGAGAGGATTTGTTCATTACTAGCAAGGTGAGAACTTCTGACTTACTGCCACCGGTACCAATTATTCCCAACAGTAAACCATTATTTAAAAGAAATGCTTTGAAAGAATGAATAGTACATTTATCACCATGAGCCAATTTGGGCCTATAAGTTTTCTCTACATTATATTACTTTTTGATAGTCTTTAACCATAAGCCCATATACATTTTCTCTACATCATGGTAATTTCTGATAGTCTTTATTCTTTAACTTGGAAAAAAGCTTGATGTACTTCTTTTTACATAATTAGACAATAATGCTGAATAAATATTGAACCTTATACCAGTAGATGGTAGTGAGTACACAAATAGTTTAGGCTCAACTAAGACTTGTTCAAATTCTAGTGTAGCAATACTAAAAGAAAAATAGATTTTCTAAAATGTAGGGTTGCTTTAATTACGTTCCGAGTTGTTTTGTTCTTGTCACAGCTATGGAACAGTTTTCATCGACCTGATCTGGTTCTTCCAGCACTGAAAAATACTCTGTCTAACCTAGGTCTGGAATACTTGAACCTATATCTCATACATTGGCCTCAAGGATTCAAGGTACGTGACAATATTATGATTATTTGATAGAATATCACACACAGTGACTTGAAAGGTGTAGGCCTGAGACGGTATTTGTATATCTTTCATTGATTCCCTCTCAAACACTTCCCATACTTATAAATAATAACCACAGAATCAAGCTGTTTAAAAATCAAATATAAAATTATTTGGCGCTAGCAATTGAACTCTTGTATTATTATCATTATTATTATTATTATTATTATTTGCATTATGTGCAATTGCACACAAATGCGCGGTTGCAAGTTCCCTAATTACCCCTATCCCACCACCTCCCTAACCCTCCGACAGAACAACTTAAATCCCATTGCATCCCCTTCAAAATTACTTCCACCAAGCCCATTCCAGTCCCTACCTGTCCTATTCAAAAAAGAGAATATACCGACATCTAATCTAGCCCCCATTATGACTACCGCTCTATCATGACCCTGCCTACCTCCATACCCTGACTCATTTCTTTCAATCAACCTATGCAGCTATCCCCATCCCCCATCTCCTTCCATTACCCTGAAGAAATTACATAAACGATCCTCCTTTGTCCGTATTTCCAATTCCTGCCATCTCAGGTCTCTCATCATCTCAGTTGGACTCTCCAACATTCTCCCCCTCTCCCCCTTTTCATTCTCTCCCCATTTCCACCTCCTAACCCTACCTGTAACCCTTCTTACCACAATCCTTTGAACCCTTACCACATCTCTTATCTCACCTAATCTATGAGGATCCCAAACTGTAATAGCGTATTCTACCATGGGACGCATTAACGAGAAATATGTTTTTTCCTTAATCTCCATACCTGCCTCTAAGTTGCCTCATTACAAAGTTTAGTGCATTTGTACTCTTTTTTTTTACTATTCTCTCAATCTGACTCCCCCACCCTAGACGTCTATAAAATACTACCCCCAAATACTTTTAATTTTCCATTGACTCCAAGACCCATATCATCAACTATATTGTGTGCCATCAAGACCCATATGTAATTGCAACTTATACATATACTGTAGTACCTATTTTTTACAGGTAAATCAGTTTGACTTCTTGAACATCAAATGGCAAGGACAAAGTTGAATACATTTGCAAAAGTATCTTTTTTAACCATAGTTGAACTAAAATATGAGGCAGTATGCTTTTCAGCAATTGAGGCAATTCATTTTTATCAAGTTACTGAAAGATCACGTCTATTGAATGTATTTTTTATTTTACTCATTAACGTCTAATAATTAATCTTTACATGCCCATCTAGGTATTTTGAAGTGAGATAAGTGGCCGAGTAGTTGATACACTGAACCGTCATTCAGGAGACTGAGATTTGATTCCCGCCATGGTCGACATTCCTGACACTTTTTTTTTCTTGGTTTCCCTCTGTCATACAGGTTCGTTGACAACACGCCACGACCCACTCCTTCGCACTATCCAAAAACACCTAATAAAATAACCTTCCATGTCATCATCCCACCATCTCAAATATTGTTCACCGACACCAATAGATCGTTGTTGAACCCAATATAAATAAATGAAAGGTATTTAGAAGAGTTTGAGTAGTGTTTTTAGTTCAAAATTGAGATTCATGTATAGGGCCTACTGGCCTATCCATAATGTCAATTCAATAAAGCATGCTCAGCATTTTTTTAATAGGCCCATACTGATGTCTTTAATGTCATCTCAATCTCAGTTCTGATTTGTATGGTTTAATTAAACTTTGAAACTTATATTGCAGGAAGACAGTGGACTCTTCCCAGAAAAGGATGGAAAGACTCTTTACAGCGATGTGGATTACGTTGATACGTGGAAGGAGATGGAGACGGCCGTGAAAGCTGGACTGACCAAGTCTATTGGATTGTCAAACTTCAACAGTCAACAGATTGAACGAGTCCTGGCAGTCGCTGAAATCAAGCCAGTCAATAATCAGGTTAGCTTTGTTGAAATACCACATTGTGGCCAATACTAAGTAGACCAACTACATACTTTTTGTACGGTACTTATAAAATAGAATATACCATACCAGTACGTGAGAGTCCAGTCCTAGGATAATGACAATTTGTTTGTATACAATATTATGCTGGGCTTACCATATAGAGTAAACCCTCGTTTATCCAAACTGATTAATCCAAAATTGGACATATTTTGAATTTGAAAGAAGTCGGTCCCCGGCTGGAGTCGTGGGTATTTCAATGTTAATTCGTATGTGTTATCTGAATTCCAGCTAATCCGTCATTCGAACTAATATTTCGACCCTTCAATTGCTTCAGGACTGTTTTTTGATTAGATAATTCGAAATAGTTCGAGTGCATTTCTTGAATTGATCTCTATTTTCCCAATTTCCAACCTTTTTATTTGACATGCAAGAATAAGTCGAAGCCAGCTGAATTGTTCGCCGCTTTCAGTGTGTCGTCCGAGTGCGCTCTGACCTTGACGAGCACCAGATTTATTTTGAGCTCGGAACACTTATTCGTCATAATGGAAGTGAGCTGTAGAACGATCATACGTTGTCTAAGCTAGCCAAGTACACACGATCAGTGAAGCAGTTTCCCACACGTGTGACATAGCTTGCTCTTGTGTGCAATACAAAATTGCTTCAATTCTTACTGGGAAGTGTGATGATTTTCGTGGAGAAAGAGTTTTTTGGTTTATCCAAAATGTATAGGCCTAATCGATTTTTTGGATGGTTCACTTTAATACAATAGACCATTTTCATTATTCAATGCGCAGGCGCGTCCCGCCTCCTAGCAGCCGATATCGCTGGTATTGCATTCTGGGAGTTTTAGTACTGTTGAAAAAGTCGGCCCTCTTATACACAGGATTAAATGCAAAACACCAAGATATAAAACTTGCATTATCTCTCATCTTACTCACTCTGACAGTGTGTAACACAGTCTCTCAGTATATAGAGAACATATAAATGTTGAAACTACTATCATATTATAACTTGATACGCTCACTGTAACGCGCAATAATATAAATCAAACGTGCTAAATGGCATTGGCAGCATAGGACTTTCGAACTTTGGTAATAACATCCCGTTCTAGTTCGAACGATCGCCGCTAGATGGCTCATTCATTTCGAAAATGGTCTATTGGTAACTATAATGAGCATCATATTTTGATACTACAGAAATATTACATAGGCCTACCTATTATTTAATGTTCTTTCTGTTTGCCATGCAATTAACTATCTATCACCGACACGTATCAACGTCAATGTGCACAGTTCATTGGCCCCCCGTACTCTAGGTACCGGTACCAATTCTTTGTCAAGCATTTTTTTTGTACAGAGCTATAATTTCCTCATTCAACACTTGGAGTAGGATTGATAATTTCAGAGTAATAATATCGTTTGTTCCGTCACTCAGATTCATAGGCCTAATACATAATAGGCCTAATTGATTATTTTGTTAGAATGTAAGGCTAGCTGGCTATAGCTGGGCTATAGCTATAGCTGGGCTATGGGCTATAGCTGGGCTATGGGCTATGGCAATATAGAAGGTTCAAATGTGTGTTGATATAAAAATTATTATATCGATGATTTTATATAATGATAATTATTAATTTAAATACTGTGACTACATTATATGCCTATATATTTTATTTTATGATGGGCCTGTGCTAGGAAGATTTTTTTTCAATTGTGTGAGGTCATAGTTTAAGGGTGGAAGAGTTTTGAAGGGTTGTTGACACTTTGAAGGGTGCTTCAAGCTGGATTTTCATTTTTCAAATTCTTTACGGAAGTCTATTTTGTGTTTGCGTTTACTCATCATGTCGTGATGGTGAAGTACGCTTGGGCGCAAATAACCTCGTCGTTGAAGCGCCGTAAAACAACACCATTCAATTCAATTGAAGTACGCTTCAGTAGTGACTCTTATGTTATCTTGGTTTCAGGTCGAATGTCACCCGTACTTGAACCAGTCAAAGTTGATGGCGTTCTGCAAGTCCAAGGACATCACAATCACCGCTTACAGTCCCCTCGGCTCTCCTGACCGTCCTTGGGCCAAGGCCGACGAACCACAGCTGATGGAAGACGCTAAGCTGAAAGTGTTGGCTGAGAAATATGGCAAAAGTGTAGCACAAATCCTAATCCGTTACCAGGTAGGCCTACTTATGTTATCTTCTCAAGCTCATACTTGGATTGGCTTAGAAAAGTTTTCGACTCATCCTAAGTTGACTGTTTCTGCAAATGTCATTTGAGCGTATTCGCCTCCTAGCTGTAACAGTACTTTTAGTATGTACTATGTACGCACTGTTCATCGAAAATAAAGTCGATATGAATATGATTTGTATTAAATGTTATGTGTACAGTAGAACGTAGGAGTGTGCGAAGCCATGTTTTTTATTTCGAACCGAATCCGAACCAAATCTTCATAAAAAATACCGAATCCGAATCTTTTTAACATGTTTTGTGAAGTGTGTTAATGGGGCAAACAAAACTGCTGATCAAGTTACACTTGATCCAGGAAGTGAAAATCCTATCTCAGTATTCTCATAATGACTAGAAACTGCGAGGTATTCCACTGAAAACACGTTTAATAAATGTTTTATCATGAAGAAGCATCATTTTCTCAATTTCCATCATTTTTATTTAACGCGCAGCTATAAACATCGTAGCTGTTTGTTGCATGGCGTCTGTCATCATACTACTGAGTGGTCGTGACGTGTGTGGTCTAACCTTGACAAGGACGAGACCAAAGACTTTGGTATCTAGCTTCGTTAACGAAGTTAGATACTAAGGTCTTTGACGAGACTTTCGTTCGTCCGACTCGAGACGGCCGAGCGCCAATCGAAGCCGGCCATATATGACGACCCCACCCACTCGTAGGCTAGTGCGCATCGCACTTGCTCACATGATCTAGAAAGTTGACAATGCAATGTTACCACGTTTTTGGCGCCAAGATTCGAAATTTTCGAATCTTTCATGTTGGACCGAATCTGAATGTGGATTCGGATTCGATTAGAAAAACATGGATTTGCACACCCCTAGTAGAACGTCTTTTATATGATTTTCATGTTTATACATATTTTCTAGGTGGTCCTAACCATTCTGCATAAGACTGCATGTTAATTTTCTTCTGTTATACTTATATGACTCATTTATTCATCACTTTTCTTATATGCCTCAATTCCTGGCCCCCTTTACACATTTGAATAATTCCAGTCAGGTGTTCATCATAAAGTCGTAAAACCCAAACTTGGTTGGATCCCAGAAACGTAAACGCCACCTGCACGTACACCTGCATTTGTTTTGTGACATTGGATGTTGCTACCCTATCATAGCGTCCCACGTTAACTCTACTTGGCCAATCAGGCTTGTCATCTCAGCTGACCAGACGCGTCGTAGCGCTTGTATCAGCGCAACAGCCGATCGTAGATTTCTTCATTTTCTTTTTTGTTGTGAGAATCACGAGTAGTAGTTGTATTTTCGATAATGACAAGTAGTAAAAGGATTTTGTGAACATCGACAGTGGTATTATTACAAGTGAATTAGCATCAATTGATGACATTTTGGCGCAAAATAATGGAAATGACAGCAGTGATGAGAAAGATGTTCTAGTGTAGTCGAGGTAGTCGCTCTAAATTCCAATGCCGTGAAGGCATGGTTTGATTGTTTACAGCATTACTTGTGAGGTACGTTATGGATTCAATAAATTCTTCAAAGCCGCCCTCAGTAGCTCAGTCAGCTGAGGCTTCGCTTCAGAAATTGAAGTCACCGTTGGGCGTGCGTTCGAATCCCGCATGAGGCATGGATTTTTGTAAACGTCTTCTCACTCATCATCAAATCATAGTTTCATAATCACCTGCTCATTCATACCCCCGTATAACCTAGCTGTTGGTGGGGTCGTTGAGCAAACAATAATCATAATCATGAATTCTTCAAAACAGAATATCATAACTGGCTTTAATTGACCCTGGTTTGTCACATAACTGTTATTATCATTATAGTACACCCCCCACTGACATATATAACAGATGCATTTTTGTTAATTAAACCTAACGCGTTGTTGAAATTTTTTTTTATTGAACAAAAAAGAGCATAGACATACATATAAATAAATGAACGATTATTCGTTTATACCTTTATTTTCCTCAATCCCCTTGAAAACGTATGAAAGATGTTCTACTGTAATGACAAATTTTATAAAATATGCATCTGTTGGTATATGTAGATATACTTGATACAGTATCATATTGAGTTTGGATTTGTTGTGAATTAAATGTTTTGTTTCAGCTTCAACGCGGGAACATTGTCATTCCAAAGTCCGTAACCAAGTCGCGCATCCAGCAGAATTTTGAGATCTTTGACTTCGAGCTGAACGCTGAAGATATCTCTTACATCGACACGTTTGGTCGCGAGGGACGTTTCTGCGGCGATTTCCAGTGAGTAGATTATAGCACGTGTTTGATGGTGTTCCATCAGATGGAGCCTCCTTATATTAATTTATTCGTTATAATGAAATTGACAATTAATTTATAAAATAAATTAACAATCACTTGATTAGGTAGTAGGGCCCTAGGTACCATATTGAGTTCTAAAATTATGATTCAACTAAAAAATGTCATAGACCTTCTGACAATTGAACTCGGTAGCCAGTAAACAATTTTGCCCATGGCTTATCTTTATTATTGTGATGCAATAAGTTACATCATCAAATCTCAGTTTTTATTCTTCTCAAAATTATTATAGGGTAGGCCTATGTGTCAAGTCTCAGAGCATTTAATTTTAATCAAAATGATCATTGACCATACACAAAAGATGTCTCTCATCTATCAAGAAATTGGTGAAATTACATTATTGCATTGGATAATTACTGAAATCTAATTACTTACCACTTTGAATGGTGATCTCAAGTATTTCAATAGGGCCAAATGTGGCCTGCCTCCTCCCAGCATTGTATTGTATTCATCAACATTCAGTGAGTAAATACAGAATACTGTAACACATGTATTGAAATCGTTCTGACTACAGTACGTATTTCCATTGTTGATTTTTAATGTTTGTGAAGGAACTTTTTGTAGTTTGATGGCCCTGCTTGTGCTGAGAACTGACTAATGCTATTCTCATTTTCTAGTCTGAAAGATCACCCATACTGGCCGTTCCACATCGAGTTCTAGTCGAGTACTGTGTTCATCGTTCCTATTGATAATCACTTTTGTGGTTAGCAATATCAGCAGCAGCTTATATTCAAAGTCTAATCTGAAGAACTGCCATATACTCATCAAATATGCCTATTGTTTCTATAAAACTTTGGTGTAATATTTGATTTTCAATACAGTTGCAATATATTATGTTTTTACCATTTAATTGTGTTTTTTATTTACCATATCTATTTTCACTTTCTCACTTACTCCAGTTTGTTATTTGCTTACACTGTAGAGCACCCGACATTGGCCAAACTGACCAGTTATAATTCTGCCTTGTTCCTTGCAGACATTTATTGCCTTTGGAAATCTAGGTAGGGCCTACAGTACAGTAAAGGTAACCCCTCATTAATTCAAACTATAATTCAATTTTTGATTCAATTAAAACAATGTTGTGGTTCTGTTTCATTCAGAGTTTTGACCAATAAGCTCAATGCTAGATATTTCTTATCTCAAAATGGGAGTTGTTGAGCGCATTTAATTTTGAATTGATAGAGGGCTTACTGTTCATAAATTGGGACTTGGAATATGAGAACATTAATATAAATGAATAAATAGTACAAGAATTTACATGATCATGACTCATGAGAGTGCCATCACTCATTATATTTCCATTTCATACTTCCAAGGTCTTGAAACGTGTGATATAAACAAACGTGGGTATAATACAACTGAACGTCAATAGATCTTCATTATCATTGACTTGCGTCGTTGAACCCAATATAAATTTAATAAACTGCACCGTACAGTATTTTCAGATGGTATGGCATACACCTTGTGATAAATTCTAGTACCTGTTTCAGTCTGTATAGAAACCATTTTATTTTTTATTCTTTCTTTAATAACATCGAAACTTGATACAATATCATTGTTTCCCAATTAAGGCTATGGATGAAAAGTAGGAAGAAGTTATGCACTTCAAAATTGTTTTGTAACAGTAAAAATATTCGTCAAGATATGTTTAAAAAGTTGAATCAACATACTACGATATCTAAGTAGTACATAACTGCTGTAGCAGTTTAGAACTAATGCTTATTCTAAGGTTTCATAATTAAATATAAAAATTTCATAAAATTCTAGTTTTCCATAACCTCTTACGTTGAAATAAATGTTTGTAACTAAATGTTAATTTTCAGTCATATGCAGTAGTTTAATGTTGTGGAGTGTAATGAAGTAGAAGTAGCAATTAGAGGTCGCGGTACAATAGCACTGCAACCGCAATCAACAGAGAGGAGATGGTAAGAGAAGCGGAACCTGAGAGTAGCCACGAGAGAAATGGGAATAGGAGAACAGAGAGAGAGAGCGAGTGGTATGTTTCCGTAGTTGTTGCCATCGCTATCATCGTTGCAATGCACACATACATACACAAGTAGAAGTAGTTTCCTCCAATTAGAACATGCTGTAACACGCTTTTGGTAATGGTGCTATCGTTTGCTATAATATTCTGACTTGAAGGGTACTATAGGATTACTGCAAGTTAGAGATACTTTACTACATACCCGGTACAGAGATTAAAGATACGCGGGGAGATACAGTGCTCTTAGAAAGTTTTGTCTCGACATGATTGGTTTCAAGTTTCACTGTATTAGTTTATCATCTTATATTATATAAGTTCCAGTAGTTTTATAGCCCCCAGATTTAATTTTAAGGTTTAAAGTTTCATAATTTGAAGCCACATAATTTTAGGTTAGCCAAAAGTGATAGGGCTATAACCTCATGCGACCATAGTCTTGACTTATTCAGTAAATTGAGCTGTGAAAACCTTGGATTCAAGTCAAAAATTTTACAGAGCTTGACTTTTTGTCAATCTGTGGCTCCAGTAAAATGTTTGCTAATCATATTCAAGGTAAGCTGTTGTTTCACTGACTATACATGACTGTAATGTAAGGTATAGATTGTTCCCAAGCTTCAAAACATAGCACAAATGTATTGTGTAAATATATGCAATTAATTAGTGGTTGAAAATCAGAGATAAGAAGAATTTGTGTAATAATTTTAAGTAGGTTATAGTAACAAGTAACAACATAATTTTAAATACTATTTACGATTTATTACATGCTATTTATTCTTTAATCATTTGATTTGAATATTTACTCGACTTTAAAATTGGAAGTGGGGATTTGCATCAGCATCACCCATTAACTTCTAGTTAAAATTATCAAAAGGTTCCATTCAAATCAAAAACTATGTAGAACATTACACTTTTGATAGGCCAACAATAATTGAAAAATAAATATGTTCATTTTCAATTGACCGATGTAGATCGTCCGCCCTCGTGATGTCACAAAATATAAAAACCAATCAAGTGAAAAGTGAAGCAGGGGAAAATAGCGAAATAGCCAATCGAGGTATCTAAAATTTCCCCTGCTTCGTATGAGTCACGCCCATCTACATTGGTCAATTACAGTACTTGTATTTCTTTCATCTTTTTCAATTATTCAATATTTTCCATTGTTAGACAATTGTTAACGTACTGGTATGATAGCAAAATTAGTATACAATACTCAACTGGAAAGTCATATAAGATATGGTATTCAATTTTGGGGATGCTCAAATCAAGCTCATAAAATATTTACGATCCAAAAACGAGCTATAAGAATTATATACCAAGTCCACCCCGAAACACACTGTAAACCTCTATTCAAAAAAGCTGGGATCTTGACACTTGCATGCATATATATACTAGAATCAGTACTGTACATAAAAAAAATGAAAGCTCCTAAAAAACAAACAAGATATTCACGAACATTCAACTAGAAACGCATTAGAATTCCATACAAAACTATCAAGTTCTGCCAAGAAAATTCAAACTACATAAATATTGAACTCTTTAATAAAATTCCTAAATCCATTAAAAATATAATAGAAATAACATAATTTCAATAACACTTGAAAGATTTCTTGACTAAAAAAGCATATTATACAGTAGAAGAATATCTTGACGATTATTCAGAATGATTGAATAATAGGCTACAGGAAGTGAACTGACTTGTATCCTACAAAATTGTAAAAAATTGCTAATCCTACAAATCATTATTATAGCTATTATAAATATTAACTAATAGCGTGATGTTGGCATTAGTTTGTATTATTATCATTATTAACTATAATTATATACATTTTATTAGTGTGTTTTTATTAATATTAAAGTGGAACCAGTGAAGGAAGGGGCAGATGCAAAGACAATGATATACGCTGATAATATCCTGGTATGGGAAGACAGTAGGGAAGAGGTGCAAGACAAAGTTGAGAGATGGGAAAAAATTACCGAGGAGTTTGGGATGAAGATTAGTGCGGAAAAGAGCAAAGCTATGGTGATGAGCAGAGAGAAGAGAAAAAGTCAAGAGAAAATAAAACTGCAAGGCCAGGAACTGGAGGAAGTAGAAGAGTTCGCATACTTGGGAAGTGTAGTAAGTAATACGGCAAAAGTGGAGCTTGAGGTGAATAACAGAATAGCAAAGGCGGACGGACTATTCCAAAAAGTAAGGAAGCTGATTTGGAACCAAGACTTTCCGAAGAGTGGGAAGACACTTATTTATAGTGTATACTACTTGCCAATTTTAACATATGGAGCAGTTACATGGACATTGAATTGGAGAGATGAGAAAAAAATGGAGGCAGCAGAAATGAAGTTTGTGAGGAGCATAGCAGGAGTGTCAAAGTTGGAGAAGAAGAGAAGCAGAATAATAAGGAAAGAAGTGGAAGTGGAAAGGTTAGCATTCAAAATGGAGAGAGAGAGACTCAGGTGGTATGGACATATGCGGCGAATGGATAAGGGAAGAATTCCGAGAGTTATGTTCGAGTTAGCGGAAAAAGATGGAGCTAAGAGAAGAGTTGGAAGGCCGAGAGAAAGGTGGTAGGTGGGAGTAAAATGCGGTGTAGTCAACCGAGGAGAAAAATGGGAGGTAGTGATAGATGAGAGATGGTGGGAGGATAGGGAACGGTGGAAGGAACTCGTAGGAAGAGAAGAAGAAGCAGAGGAAAGTAGTGGTGAAGAAGAAGAGGAAGAAGTCGAAACTGGCAGGAACCGATGTAGAGATGAATCCTGCCCTAGATGAAATGGTGGAAACACCCCCTGGCTCAATTTGATTGGTTATCTGGGAAAGATATATATATATATATATATATATATATATATATATATATATATATATATATATATATATATATATTACTAAAACAGTATTAAAATATTCCAATATATTAATCTAGTATATGCACAGCATCACAAGGTGCATAATATACATGTCAGTATATTATACCAACTCGTTATGATTATTATAATTTATCTTGTATTATTATTTTTTAATAACTTATATATGGTAAAAAAACCTTTTCATACACCCTTAATGGTATATATCGTAAAGGGTTTGTGTTCATACCTTGACATTTGTGCTCACACTGTGTCATATGTAATGTACAATTAATGGAAATAAAACTCGACTACTTACGATCATTCAGCTATTATTATCAATTAAATGCTTACATTTATTTTCAGAGTGAAAGACCATAAGGATTGGCCATTCCTTATCGAGTTCTAAACTAGCTCCTTGAATGTTGTGTTTCGCAGCTTCAGTTGCTATTGCCTACAAGCAGTTCCACACTTCAAGGTCATTGCTATTGCTAAATAATTCACGAAATTGTACTGAAATCTTTCTGAGAACACGAATGAAAAATAAAAAATAAAAATAAAAACTGACAAACCTGACAGACGACATTGTTATATTAACAATTTTGTTTATAAATTACATCTAAATTAACAAATGCATTTATTACTGTAATTGAATCATTGATACCTATAGGGGCCTATATGAATAAAAGTTATCCATAAAATGATTGAAAGTGAAATGTGTTTTATGTTATGTTTCAACCAACTTGCTTGTATTCTATCCCATTTGCATTCAAAACTACTTAAGAATATTTCGTATAGATACTAATAGAACTTATGACCTATTGGTGAATTTGGTAGGAATTCAAGTTTTATCTAAGTATAATAATGTCAAACGAATTGTGATGAAATAACCAAAACTCACTTACTTGCAAGTTTTCTGTTAGATATGTGAAACAAATTTGCACTTCCATAATGTATTTTAAATTTTATTTAAATTATTATTGAATTATGTCAATAGTACATTCAAATAACATTCAGGCAAGTCTACTGTATAGTCTATAAAATAATAATACGTAACCAAGGGATATTTCGAGTTGACAGATGGTGTGCTGATTAACTTTTCACGAAATATTGAGAAATCAGGCCCAACTAAGAACTAACTGTACCTTCTTCCAATTGACCGATGTAGATCGTCCGCCCTCGTGATGTCACAAAATATAAAAACCAATCAAGTGGACAGTGATGCAGGGGAAAATAGAGAAATAACCAGTCAAGGTATCTAAAATTTCCCCTGCTTCGTATAAGTCACGCCCATCTACATTGGTCAATTCCTGAAGAAAAAAATCTGATTACATAAGAAATGAAAAATCCATTTTTATAGAATCTCATGAAATTTTCTTCATTTAATAGAAAAGTTTCAAGAAATAAATAGGGGCCGGCCCCTTCTCACATTTAACAATAATGAATATGATTAGACGAACTGGATCTTTATAATTCAAAATATACCTTTTGAACTTGATTCCTAAAAACATTCACAGTAGTTGTTATTTTCTTCATTTCTTTCTTTTCTCTCTTTCGCTTTTCTCTTCTTTTCTTTTCTTCTCTTGTAATAGCTGCTTCTGTTTGTATTGAGGTTTCTAAGGTGAATACAATATTTAAAAATATATATTTTGAAGCCTCTCTATCGATTATAGTCAGCAGCATCAAAAAGGAATTTGGATTTAAATTAAATAATACTATACGATGGTGGAATTTACTTAAAACTTGAATGATAATTGTATGAGAAACATACACATTTTTTCGCGGAAGTTACAGCACTCGAGAAAAATATTAAGTTGATCTATTGACGATTCATATTTTATTGTTTTTGAAAAATCAAATGCTTTTTAACGGAAAATGCGTGTTATTTTAAAATATTAAAAATCAATTCACAAAAATTATATTTATATTTGCCTAATTCTATTCATATGACAATTGACAATAAAACAAGTATTTTTAGCCCAAGAGCCAGTGTCGAAACCCCGTAATGTAGGGCTATAGGTATGTTCTGATTATTGGATTCGATGCGGATCAATGAATAAGGACACAATGTGCGCGACTTACAAACCACCTAGAGGGAATTTGGCTCCAACAGCCAGCAGGGGTCAAAAGATGCCAAAAAACATTTCAGGTTTACCTCATAATGTAGGGGTGGGGAAAACGCCATTTTATTGGGAAAAAACATAATCAGATTTTAAAAAATCAAGTTGGGTACGATTTTGGGAGACATTTTCCCTTTATGACGCGTTCCAAAATGAGTCCTTTTTACGTGAAATGGTACATGCATGATATCGTTATCAAAAGTTGTGGAAAAATACTAAGAAATAAGAATACAGAATAAAATGATCCTCAAAACAACGTTCACTCCAAGAACATAAATCTTTGTTGATGTTCTACTGTATCATTTCATGAGTGATATTATATATTCCAAAAGCCATAGGCCAAGGCCTACACAATTTTCCAGAAATGTTGAAGAATGTGAGACAAAGACGTGCACTCTCTCCATCTTTACTTGGGTTGCACGTTTTGAATACCATGCTGAGTTTTCAATTTCAATTTGTTAATTTGTGTTTTTTCCATTTGGAATTATAGATTTTTGAGTTTGGTCAATTATGTACTAATTAGAAAAGTCAAGTTATCGTGTATCTGCATAGTTATGTGTATTGCAATAAAATTCTTTATCTATGAGATAACGCTTTAAAAATACGCTAAAAGTATATTGATAATAGATATGGTGAGACGTTATGAGAGTTAGACGCGATATGGTCAAGTCACCTTGGGTCAAGTCTATGTTTCATGTCTATGACTTTGTCTTTGTCTAGTCTAGGCGGCCTATATTTTATTTTTTTTCAATAACATCGAAACTTGATACAAAAACATTGTTCCCCAATTAAGGCTATGGATGAAAGATAGGATCGTTTGGACGGGGCACCACAAGGGCGATCTTACCACCCCATTTTGATTATTTAAAGCTAATGGTCTTCAACACCAGGACTGCGCTGTCTGTGACCATAATTTTTCGCAGTAGATAAAAGTCTTTCAGTATAAACACACGAATGTTGATATCTTCCACTTTGAACTAAGTCTCTTGGGCAATGATTACTTCTTTCCCTTGACAGCAGATGTAAAATTGATAATTATACAAAAAGCACAAATTAAATTAGTGATAGGCCTATATAATGTTATAATTAGGCCTATCACTCTACTAATTAATGGTCGTGGCCAATTAGTACTTCATCCAAGCATTTGCTTCGAGGACTGTGGGAAACCACGAAAAACCACGTCAGGATGGATAGGCCTATATAACACTAGGATTGTAAATTTTATAGTAATTGTCCCTATGATCGACCGTTCTGCTAGTGATATCTTCTGTCACATGAAAAAATTCCAAGTGCATATTTTAGTAATTCAAAAGTGTCTTAAAGAATTCACAACCCTGACTAGATTTTAAAGAATAATGACGATATTTATTTTCCTAATTTTAGAGAAAACTAGAAATCATCAACAATTCCAGAAATTGAGATTTATTTATTCATCCTCCAGAACCTGGCCCTTTTTTTGTGCCGTGACGTAGACATTACTCGATTCTGTTCATGTTTCTAATTTCTATACAGAATTATGTTTATTATGTTTATTGATCATCATAATACAGTGAGTTTTTTTATCACTCAGCACAGTATTGATTCTTATGTAATAATATGGTGATTTAAAAAAATAAAAAATATGTAATGAATAAAATATTATGCAAGCTAATAGAAGTTTCCTGATAGTATGCATCTTTTAGGAAAAGGTCTAGAAGAGCAATTTAGCAATTATTTGAGTACAGGTCGCACTTAAAAGGAAAAGGTCGAGAAATACAAGGACATGATGTAATGTAATATATATCTTTATTAACAGTAAGCTATTTACATAATTAAATTCACAGTACACAAAATTCTAGAAATAAAAAGAAAATACAGTACTAATACAATTACAATTAACAGTTACTTATAGGCCCATTCTGTAGTTGCACAGATTTACACATTTACACATATTCTTTTAATAAGTACATGTATCCCAAAAATTGAGATTATTTTTCTCATATTCCTTGGGCACGATCATTTTTTTCTTTAATTAGCTTACAACATTCTCGTCTGAAACTAAGTATTTTCTAAGTATGTATACAAGTACTTAGTATAAGCCAAGTACGAGGGATAGAGGTTACTAAAACAAGTATGGAGGTCAGTTTCCAAAATGTGATTTTTGAGGTTGATTTTGAACTTATTTTTCCTGCTGCATGTTACTTTAAGTGTAAGTTTATTGTAAATGTTATATCCATTTGCTTATAAGGCTCTTTTTACCAAATCTGGAAGTTTTGATAATTACAAGATGGAATTTTCGAGAACTACGGGTATTATATGTTTGTGAATATCGCTATTTTTTACAAGTTGAAGATTTTGGGTTAACGTGGTTTTGTGAATAACATTATGAATGAAAGTGGCAGTTAGCTGTTTTTTAATAAGGTCTAAAGGTATAATTTTTTGATCGTGATACATATCATAGTGATGGGTTTGATAAGGGTAGCCAAATGTGTTTCTTAATGCTCTAGTTGGAATATTATATTAATTGGATAAGCTGGATGATGTGGCATGGTCCCAAACCATATTAAGGTATGAAGTTGGCTGTGGATCTTGGAATAGTGAATGGATTTTAAGGTAGAATGTTTGGTAATTGATGATATTCTTTTGATGACACCTGTGATAGGAAGAATTTTCTTCCCAACTAAAACAATGTGGGAGTTCCACGAGAGTTTACTATCAAGTTGAAGACCAAGGTATCTCACCTCAGTTGTAAGTTCAATCGGAGTATTATTAATGAGAATTTGAGAATTGGTAGAGAGTTTAGGAGAGATGTGAGGTGAACTGAAAAACATGTAGTTTGTTTTGCCTATATTTAGGGACAACTTCTTGTTATTCATCCAGCTAATGAGTTTGTCAATATCTTCCTGCATAGCTTGCATTATATTTGCAGTATTATCGTGAAAATAAAAGAGGTTAGTATCATCAGCAAAGCACTGAAGGGTAGCGGTTAGTCCTGCTTGCAAAAGATCGTAATTATAGATTAAAAAGACGTGGTCCAAGGACTGATTCTTGGGGGACACCATATTGGATTCCAACTTCATCACTATTTTCATCTACAGCTGTTACGAATTGCTTCCTGTTACGCAAGTAGTCTCTGAACCATTCAAGTGCCAGCCCTAGCTCTTATACCTATCTTTTCAAGTTTATATAAAAGAGTTTTGTGATGGACAGTATCGAAAGCTTTTTTGAGGTCTATGAAGAGACCAGCAGCATGTGTTCCATGGTCCATCTTCTCTTGTATATTCGATAATAGGTCTGCGATTGCCGATTCTGTGGCCATCTTTTCTCCGAAACCGTACTGACCTGGATGGTAGAAGTCAACAGAGTCCAAATATTTTTTGAGTCGTGAATTTATTACTTTTTCTATGATTTTACTTATTATTGGGAGGAGAGATATCGGTCTGTAATTATTAGGATCTTGTCTGTCACCACTTTTGAATATTGGAAGTACTTTAGCTACTTTCAGAGCATCAGGAACCTGTCCCAATTCCATTTATTTATTTATGAGATTGATCAAGGCAGGGACAAAATCAGTGGCACAAAGCTTGATGGTATTGGTTGTGATATTATCAATGCCTGAGGAGTGATTGTTAGGTAAGAGCTTAATGATATCTAGAACTTCTTTTTCTGTAGTAGAATGGAGGTAGAAAGAGGAGTTAGGGTCAGCTTTTAATCTGGTGAATGATGGTTCTTCAATAGTCGGAGCTATAATGTAATATAATGACTATACGTCATGACTCAGAGTATGGTGACCAAAGAATTTAATTATAATTTCTGATATTGGAATGATGATTTACAGTTTTCTCTAAAATTGGGTAAGTAAAAATCGTAATTATTCATTAAAATGTAGTTTAAAATATTGGGTTTTAACGACGCACTGTAATGATTACTAAGATCTATTGGCGTCGGATGAATGATTAATGAAATGATGGGATGATGAGATGAAGGTTTGTATGGGTAGTGGGAAGGATAGTGGGAAGGAAGCGGTCGTGGCCTATATTGTGGGAACCATCCCGGCATTAGCCTAGACTACAGAGGGAAACCACGAAAAAACCCTGTAAAGATGGACGGTGGCGGGGATCGAACCGGGTCCGATATGTCCCTTCACCGGCCTTCCGGGTCACATGAAGCAAGTGAGCTAACCACTCGGCTACTGTGCCGGTATGTAGTTTCAGGTTTGTGATGTCCTTCAACTTCCTTTTCTGTGATTCCACCCCAAAGTATGATTATATAAGGTGAGTCATAATCAAATGAAACAAATTCTTAGCTCTCGATTCCAACCGACTATCGGTACATGTGTTTATATATTTTTTTTTTCATTTTTAATAACATCGAAAGTTGATACAAAATCATTGTTCCCCAATTAAGGCTGTCATTGGCTATGGATAACAATATATAATAGTGAACGACTGAACGTAGTGGAAGATCAGGAGTTCCGTCAGATCCTTCACAACGAAATAATCACCCCAAAACTATAAATCTATACCTGATCTTGTCATAATTAAGAACAACTTTTATAATACTTGGAAGGAGTAATGATTATTTGGATGGAAAGAAGACAAAGAAGAATCGATGAAAAAGAAGATACAGATCAATAAGATATATATGGATGATATCTTTTTTCCCTCTCGAGTCTGTTTCTCAACACAAATTATTGAATAGTTCATAATCCCTGAATATTTACTATTTGTCAACAATTGAGTTACATGATAATTAATTAATCCCTTTGAGGAGTAGGAAAAATAAGACAATGGGTAAACAACTAGTTACTAGAGTAAATTTAATGTACATCTGATTTCAGATTTCAAGGGATTTTAGGGAGATTTCACGGGATTTCAAGAAGATTTCAAGGGATTTCAGAAAGTTTGCATGACAAAGTGCACACCAGATTTCAAGAGTTGTTAACGCCTCGGAATAAGGTGCTCTTGTGGTCCGAATCAACGGAACCTTTCTCTACCTTGTAAACCCTTGTAGCTTCTTGTCCCTCTTGTCATCCTTGCAACTTGATGTAGCTCCATAGTCTAAACATATTCTTGGTAAGCAAGGACAGCGTTGAGCAGTGGTAGCGTGACGTAATCTTGTACCCACGCTGGCTTCGACCGACGTGGTTTTAAAGCGTAGATTTGAGTCGACAGAAAATAAATGATACAATTTATTGATTTAGGAAGCTAAATGTATATGTTATACCACACTAGAAGGCTGTAATATTCAACAATAGAGGTCTTTATTCAATTATTATAATCATATGTACACATGATTAATGATGTTATCAATGATCTACTGTTGACAACTGTGGACGTCGGGCTAAATACATGGATAACTAACGTGGCTTTAAATAGAATTCATATTGGCAGAAATTTATCAGCACAGTCCATGGGAACGGGGTGACGAAGCTAACAATCAAAGCATTATTAAAATATTTGTACGTGTTACAGTATGGATTCCATCAAACAAGCAGTGACAATGATTGGGTGTGCTGTGTTTGATTGTAATACTAATCAAAGAAACACGGCAGAACATGATCCAAGTAAACGTATGAAGTTATTATTATTTCCAAAAGACAAAGAGTTTGAGAAAGACGCAAGAATTTGCTCTGACCATTTTGAGAAAGTGATTTCAATTTAAATTTGCAGCACCGCTCACTGGAATATTCCATTCATTTAAATTCGGTTAAACGAAGCACTGTACAGATCTATTGATAAGATCTATTGGCGTCGGTTAATGATATGACCCAATAAGATGAACCCTTTATATATATATATATATATATATATATATATATATATATATATATATATATATATATATATATATATATGAATATATATTAATTTATTCAAATTGGGTTCGACGACGCACTGTACCCATGACCAAGACCTAATGGCGTCGGTGAATGATATAACCCAATAAGATGAACCCAATATATATATATATATATATATATATATATATATATATATATATATATATATATATATATATATATATATATATATATATATATATGCATTTAGTCATTCATTTATATTGGGTTTACCGGTGCACTGTACTGATGACCACGATTTATTGGCGTCGGTGAATGATATGAGACAATGGGATGAAAGTTTTTTTTATAAGGTGTTTTTGGATAGTGGAAAGGAGTCGGTCGTGGCGTTTTGTGAAGGAACCATTCCCATATTGACCTGAACGACAGAGGTAAGCCACGAAAAACCCCTGCCAGGATGGTCGACCATGACAGGAATCGAACCCCGGTCTCCTGAATGACGGTGGGCTAGCCACTCGTCTACTCGTCGCAGTAGATATATATATATATATATATATATATATATATATATATATATATATATATATATATATATATATATATATATATATATATTGAGGATATGCTTCAATCTAGTTTCTCAGATCACGTATTGTTGATCACGTTTCCTTGTACGATTATGAAAGATACAATCAATACAAAATTATTTTTATATCAGTGGTGTACAAATCTTGACGAAACTAGCAAACTACATGTTTTTTTTTCATTAGACTTTCATTCCAACAACTGATACTAATGTTGCACTGATGTACCTACTATCTGTCTATCACATAAGTATGAGTATTGTTCAATTAAGTATCTACAATGCGTTAAAAGCTCGCAAACAATTATTTCAGTTTGATAAAATATTACGTATTAATGTTATTCATAACGTTATCATGAAATTAAATATTTAGAAGTGGAAATAACATGAATGTTAACAAGACGCGTGCAAGTTCAACCATAGAGAAGTTCTCTATGGTTCAACATAGCGCGATCCGTGATCCGGCCGGCCACTGGGTACAAGGTGACGTCATGAGCGAGTCGAACGAGAACTCGTATGCCGGATGGTCATCGACCTTGCTTACCAAGAATATATTTGGACTATGATGTAGCTCAGTCAACTGAAGGCACAAATTTAAAAACTGCAGTCTTATTTGAGCGTGGTTTCGAACTTTCGATTCTTGAAGATTTGTGCAGCCACTGGTGTTTGTAATCGTCTTTTTTATTATCACTTCTTCATAGTTTCACTATCACACAATAATCATAATATAATTTAAGCAATAATGGCTGTGTGTCAAGTTTTAGATGTCAATATGATGATGAAAATACAAATTTCATTCATGAAGGCAATCCACATGCTATAGATTTTTCCTATTCATAAAGTCATTGGGAGCCACTTCCATAGTATTACGGTATACTACATGATTATATCATGGCCATTCATTGCTACTTGTTAATTGTGTTTTGATAGTTTAATTGTTTTCAAGCACACTTATAATTGATATTGTCACTTGATATTGTCAAACTCAAGTGGGTTTCTTATCCTATTACAGACCTGTTCACGTGATGGGTACAACATATTGCCTAGGTCCTAAACAGTAGCTACAGCATACTTGATTGACCAACACAGTTTGGTGACAGTTATACTTTAAGTCAAGTCAAAGGTTTAATAATGGCAGCGAAAGTTCCATCAATCAAGTTCAACAATGGTAGGTACATGGTATTGAACTTTCTGTTTTCTTTCTGTTTTTTGAATAACCAGAGATATTTTTGAAATGTATCTAAAAAATTGAATAGATAAATGGGGTGGTAAGATCGCCCTTGTGGTGCCCCGTCCAAACGATCCTATCTTTCATCCATAGCCTTAATTTGGGAACAATGATTTTGTATCAAATTTCGATGTTATTAAAAAAAAAAAAAGATATTGGAATCAAATGAATGATGAAAAAATGTATGTTATTCATTCATATAAGAGCAAGCAAGCGTTCCAGACGAACTCTATATTTTCATTGGTCAATCACGTGCGAGTTCAGTATGTAAGGCTATATAGTTGATCCAAATTCTCTATTGGCGTAAGGAAGCCTGAGTTGAATCTTCGAAAAAAAAAAAATCAAAATTAGATTTAGAAAACTACGGACGTGAGAATTAACGGCGCGAAGACGAACGCTTAGCAGAATTATGAATATATAGTCGATTAACTGTAACTCATAGGAGTCTTTCTAGTATATAGACATAAATTTATTGGACTGATGAAAACGTATATGAATGTATACCGACTTATTCAGTGTTTGCTCCTCTTGAGTATGTTTACTTCTTGTCTGACTACTAATTGATGAATGTTGTAATGTGAAATGATTGAACCTCGTCGTTGAACAACATCGCGTTTTTCCAGGCATCGAGTGTCCACAGTTGGGTCTTGGATGCGCCATAGGCACACGACAGGTAAGCCAAGATGACATAATTATACTGTATTTGAAAATAATATGGACTCAAATAATTCAAATGATATCATTCGAAGTTCTTATTAATACTTATAGTTTATACTGTTTTAATTCTATTTTTTCTATTCTTTTTCTATTTTTTTAATCTATTTTTCATATTTTTTCTATTTTTCCTTCCTTTCTATTTTTTCTATTTTTCTAATTGGGTAACCAATTGCTTTAAGGAGACGCCACTGAAAAACACGATTTTTTTGCATATTATTTTTATTCACATTTTATTAAAGAACCTCGAAAAGTTTTGTCACATTTGGAGACAATTCCTTATTACGCTGAATAATTTTTGTGTACACACCTTAACCTATCACACTATCAAACGTGAAAATGTCATATTTCAAGCCACTGTAGTGAATAAAGACCAACAAAATTTGTATTGCCTGTATAACTCCTTTCAGTATTCTCATTCGCATGCGATATTGAAAATCCCTATACTCCTTTTTAGTGGTAATACTTGAAGAAATGATTTTTTCTATTGTGAATCCAATGAGATATTTTTACAATAGATGGGTAGCACATTTTCAATTTACGCTAAATTTTCCTTTAAATACATTTTCTGATTGAATTATTTTGTCCAAAACTGAGAAGAAAGATATTTGTGAAGTTCCAGTTATGAAAAGAAATTAATTTCGGTATAAATTTCAAAATGTGCTCTCCATTTATCTTTCATACATTCGTGCTGGAAAATATGAAAAAATAATAACTTCGAAAACATGAAAAGTGTGGGAGGAGTACAGTATTCTTCAAAAAAGTCCAATTTTTTATTGGAAAAATTGAAAACAAAAAAGTTGTCAACCTTTTCTTTTATATATATTCTGTTTTGAGGAAAAAGACATCATGTGCGAAAATGTCATTACCTTTGAACCCTTATCTAGGAAGATAGCAATTTCAGTGGCTTGTCCCTTTCATTAAAAAAAAACCTAAATTTTTTTGGGGGGTAAACAAACAGATAACCAATTGCCGGGGGTGCAATCGTTAACAAATCTAGAATTATGTTTCAGCCTGCCCATACCACGCAAGCGGTGAAGGATGCGATAGATATGGGTTATCGTCATTTTGACTGCGCTTTTATCTACGGAAATGAAATCGAAGTCGGTCTTGGAGTCAAGGCCAAGATAGAGGAAGGTGTCGTTAAACGAGAGGAGTTGTTCATTAACAGCAAGGTAATTGTTTATCAACAACAACTTATAATATGTTTGTCAGTTCCACAGCGACAAAAACGTTGGGAGAAACAAAGTAGTATCAGAGTCGATAAAGCAGTTTTACCCCCTGGTAGAACTGCTTTATCGACTCTGGAAGTATCAAATTCTATGGTAATGAGCCCCCCCCCCCCTCCCGCAGGTTTGCCTGAATTCAACACCGATTGTGATTGAAGCTAGATAACAATTTGAGGTACATTGTTTTTCACTTATTACACCAATGTGTTACTTCAACCATGTCACTTGTAAGATGTCATTCGATGCTCTTTTTTTTACACTAATATACACTAATCCCTAATTCAATGCTGTTCAATTTACACTATGATACACTAACTCAATGCTTTTTATGTCACACACATTATATACACTAATTTAATTTGCACTATAATACACTACCGGTAATTCAATGATTTTTATTTCACACTTATACACTAATTCAATGATCTTTATTCCACATTGGGAATTTGTACAAATGAAGAGATGGTCCAAATTCGAGAAGCTTTTATTACAAAGCGTCCTAGCTTTTATGAACTAGATTGTGAGAAATAAAGGATTCTGTGGAACTGTGATAATAAATCTAGACCCTTTTTTCGTCCAAAAAATGTAAATACATGGAGCCTAGGCCACACCATTCGAAAAAAAGCATCCGAACAAAATTTTAATGTAATTTTGATTTGAAAAGATAATTGGGTGAGCAAAGCGAGAACAATCCAATTTCACTCGATTTTTTTTTTCGCGATTCACAGGTTAAACGAAAGTACAGATTTGGTTGAAACTTGGCATACATCATCTAATTCGGTACTGTATATAGTTTTTAGGCTAAATCGGTTACACCACTTATGAGAAAAAACATTTCGAAGTTCTTAAAAATACCATAGGAATAGCGCAGAGGAGCAAGTTTGTAAAAATATTTTCTTTGAATAGATTGAA
Source organism: Brachyptera risi (assembly GCA_964007535.1). NCBI lineage: Eukaryota > Metazoa > Arthropoda > Insecta > Plecoptera > Taeniopterygidae > Brachyptera > Brachyptera risi. The sequence continues at coordinate 62,050,955 of OZ023326.1, forward strand.
ATTTTCACCGAACTTTTAAATAATGATGTTACACATCATTCCGTAATTTTTATGAATCGGATCAGTCGTTTTGAAAGAAAATATAATGTAATTTTTTGTACATCAATTAATCGAAACAAATCATGAAACCATTCAACAAGTGTCACCAATAAAAATAAGTGATGAAAAAAACCGGAAGGCAGTGACATATGTTTTGGGGAAACCCAAGGTGCATATATAGGTCACCATTAAATGTCATATAAATATGCCTACATCGCTCATCCAACAACGCATATCTTGCGTTTTCCTAGTTACAATTGTCTTCGGATTTTCTAGAGCTTATTGCGTTTTTCTTTATTATGACGTATTAAAATAATACAATGTTTATTGCTTCTAGTTGTGGATAACATTCATGCGCGCCGATCTGGTTATTCCTGCTTTGAAGAACAGCCTCAAGAACTTGGGGTTGGATTATTTAGACATGTATCTCATACACTGGCCATTTGCTCTGAAGGTCGGTATCAACGTGTGAATAGAACTTAGTTCGAGGAGGAAGTGTTAATATTTATAATTATAATTATATATTCATATGAATATAAATATATATATATATATATATATATTTATATGATATATTATATAATGATATATTGTATTTGTATAGCAATATTGAGAAATTAAGAAATTTTTGTATGCCCAAATTAAAGCGTTTCATCTGACTACAGATTTTATTTAGAAACTCTTTATTTACAAGCTATAGCTATCCGCAAACTTTTTGATGGAAATATTCTTTCAACCAATTGAACCAGGAACAAATGTAATGATTTGCCCTATTTGCCGTTGAGCCGACTTCCATTAATTATATAATAATTTCAGGAGGGCGGTGGACTTTACAACAATATGGACGGTGATGTAAATGACATCTTCAGCGAAGCAGATTACGTCGATACTTGGAAGGCAATGGAGGAGGCGGTAAAAATTGGGCTCGTCAAGTCCATTGGATTGTCCAACTTCAACAGTGAACAGATTGAACGAGTCCTTGCAGTCGCTGAAATCAAGCCAGTCACCAACCAGGTTGTCATGGCATGGCAATTATTATTACATACTAATTTAAAGTTATTGCGCAAGTTTGATTTTACACTGCAAGGTCAAATACGTATCGATTTCTGACACTATAGTATCAGTGCCATTGTCCATTGAGGACAACAATAGGTGCTCTTCGGTTACAGAAATTGTTGCGACAATGAAACTAGGGGTGTCGGCGGGTACCCGGCTACCCGGGTCGGGTACGAGTACACCACTACCCGACTCCAATATGCCTTACCCGGGTAACAGACACTTTTTACAACGCGAGCTTTTGTTCTTCATTTTCACTGACAGATAACTTTTAAACAAAGCGCACTTGTGTGGGGAGAAAAACGAAAGAATTTAGGCCTCCTCTACTACTCTCTAGACCATAGATATCATCTGTTATCATCCATATTAGCTGCTAATTGACCTTTTGATGAGAGACGAATAAACACTCCCTTCCTCCCCCCCCCCCCCCACCCAATCCAACACGTTGGCTCTCGGTAGCAACCACAGTTCTAACACTTCTTCATACCGCTTAAACACCGCTTAAACACATGGCCCTTTGTTCACAAAAAAAGAGGGACATGCCACATTCACTCAAGTTGACTCAACCAATATGTTTGTGTAGATTATGTTGTGCTGAGAGGATCAGTGATATGATATGAGCAGACTGCTTATAGTTGCAAAATTAATAATGGTAACCTAAAGATGGTAAATAAGACGATAAAATACATTTAAATGAAAAGTAGATACGCATAGTTGAGATTTAACAAAAATTGATTACCCGCCGACACCCTAAATGAAACTATATCACAAGTGCCATTTATAGCTGTAAAAGATCGAACCTACATACCACAAAAGACAAAATTAACAAAGGTAGTTAACAAGAACAAACTATAAACAACTTGTAAAAACTTTATAATTGTACCGGTAGCGAAACTCGCTGCAACTTTATAAAGTTCATGAAGAAAGAACAAAACTACATATCATGTAGTTGTATTCTTGTGATTCGAATCGTATCTTGTCAAAATCATTAATCATCAAAATTTAGTAGGCCTTTATACCATTGCGACTTGTGACATCTTGAATTTCAATATTTGGAAAAGATGATTAAGATCAAAATCAACATACATACATTTCTAGGGGTCGAAATCGTTGAATGAAATTGATGAATCTATAATAATAATATAAATTACCATAGCTCTACCGATATATGGGTGGAATTTGTGTTAGTCATTATGTCGATAAAATCTAATTCTTGTGTATACGAAGGAGACGCTGAAGAACGTATATGGATATGAATAAAGTATATACTCGTAACTCGGGTGTATACACACAATGTCATAGATAGCAGCTAGGTTAATCTGTACCCAAGGTTAATAATATTAATGTTGATCTATACCAGTATGCAGTGTTTGTTACTTTCGCCGAGCAAGCATTGCTGATAAGCATGCTGAGCTACGCGCGGAGACACTGCTTCCATTACTGATTCAAATAATTACATCTAAAATTTGTAAGGTCCGATTTTACAATTGGTACATTATTTGATTAAGCGATAACGAGGGGTAAACAACTCTAAAATTTGGTGTATACCTGATTTCAGATTTCAAGGGATTTCATGGGATTTCAGGAAGATTTCAATGACAAGTGTACACCAGATTTCAGGAGTTGTTGACCCCTCGAGCGATAATTAGCGAACCAACTTGTTATTACCCTTAGTTGTCAATGATATTATTTTATCGCACTTGAATGGTTCAAGGATTACCTTAGGGGCAGAAAGCAATTAGTTTATACTAGAGTTAATATTAGTTCTGAAGTTGAAATACATCATGGCGTTCCCCAAGGATCCATTCTCGGACCATGTACTTCCTTGTTCATATAAACGACCTTTCGCAAGCAGGTCTCATTGGCAAACTTGAGTGCTATGCTGATGACACAAACCTTTTCTACTTTGATGACAACACTGCCAGTATTATGCAATCTATGCAGGAGGACATTGGAAAACTCACCAATTGAATGAATGATAATAAACTAACCCAAAACGTAGGCAAAACAAATTTCAAGTTCCTTAGCCCTCCTCACTCTATCCCACTACCAACTCCTAATTCTGCCATTTATATCAATGCATATACCATTCTGAAAAAACAGTCATCTTCGATATCCAAACATGGTTTGGGGTCACACCAAAGCATCCAGCCTATCCGACGTAGCTTCCTTACAGACAAGAGCGATCAGAAATACCTTTGGTTATATACTCATATCACACACATCGCTACGATATGTACCACGATCAACATATTTTTTCATTAGATATCAGATTCATTATTAGTATCAAGTTCAAACACTTAGCCCGGCGCCTTATTCACTGTAATGCACTTTTGCTATATCACAGAAGTAAATGTTTTTGTATCATCAACCATAATGTTTGTTTACCTTTTAGGGTTATACCAATACTGCAATACTGCAAAGAAATCTGTTATTAGTGTTATCTGATTGTATAGCTTGATAATTGGATGAACAAATGAATAAATGAATTGATAGATATTGCTTCATTAATAGTTAGCTTGTAGTCAACACATTTTTATTATTCGTAAGACCCGGTCTGATCGAAGTGATTTGTTTCTAGATCGAATGCCACCCGTATTTGAATCAAAATAAGTTGATGGCATTCTGTGAGTCGAAAGGCATCACAGTCACTGCTTACAGTCCATTGGGAAATCCTGACCGACCTTGGGCAAAACCTGGCGATACAGAATTAATGGGCGATGTTCACCTAAAAAACTTGGCGGGGAAAATGAGGAAATCAGTCGCTCAAATTCTTATTCGTTATCAGGTATGAATATATTGAATTTTACAAATTTGTATAAAGGTCAAGATAAATGTAAATTAAAATATAACTATACATAATATATTTAACCGTCTTCTTTCCTTTTGACACGCAAAATATAGTTCAATTTATATATATATATATATATATATATATATATATATATATATATATATATATATATATATATATATATATATCATATTCATCTTATTATCTTTTAACACTCAAAATATGGTTTAATTTGTTTTCAAAACATGATGTATCATGTGTTGATTATTAGGCCTACTAATTGTTATTTTCTCATCAGAATTTGAATTATAAAATATGTGAATTATTCAAAGCGTGATATGTAATGGAAAGAGTTATATACACACATCTTGATTCTGGAACTACTGTGAAACAGCCTTCCTGTTTTATTCATTGGATACTTCAATCGTCTTACGATTTTTGGTTCAACTTATTTATATTTTATATTCTAGCCAAATGATGTGAGAGAATTACATTATAATTGTTTCTTTGAAACGGCTGATCCGATTTATGTAATACCAATGAGTTTCATTCTTTTCTTAAAATTCTGTTAAAACCTTTGAATATATATATTCGAAGAGAATATTTTTTACAAATTTTCTCCTCCGTATTATTCTTAAGGGGATTTTCAAAAATTTCGAAATAGTAGTTTTCAGAAGCTTCGTCTAACCGATTGTGCCTCAAAACTATACGGTATGATGCATATATGCGAGTCAATTACCAAATTTCATCAAAAGTTGTGTTTTTATTTGAAAGCCGGAGCGCAAAAAAAGAAAACACTATTGTTTTTTCAAGTACGGTGAAATTGAGTCTTCGTTTCGCTATATATATATATATATATATATATATATATATATATATATATATATATATATATATATATATATATATATATATATATATATATATATATATATTAAATATATTAAAAAAAAATTGATAGTATGTGAGAGTATAAATTGGAAGCATCAAAGCTAGTTATAATTAATTTTCAAATCATCTTTTTCCCTGGATAATATCAAAATATTACATTTGGATCGTGTTATACTTTCTTCAATACAGATTCATGAATTATACTATATATTATTAAGATCTATTGTGGTTTAATAGCCTACCATCACTGGTACTGGTTAACAGATTCATTTTTAGATCAAAAATCAATAACTAATGAACCATAAACGTAGTAATGAAAATTAATTGATCCATGATTACAATTAAATTGCAGCTTCAACGTGGCAACATTGTCATTCCAAAGTCGATAACCAAATCACGCATCGAAGAGAATTTCGACATTTTCGACTTTGAGTTATCTGCTGAAGATATGTCTTATATCGACACATTCGACTGCAATGGTCGCTTCGTGCATTGCGGGCCGTAAGTATTACCCTATGAGGAAGTATTACCACATATAACTAAGACTCCAAAGACTCGACCTAAAGACTCCATCCTGATCTGATGTTATTGGAATGTGCTTGGTTGATTTGATCATCCTGTACTCGAGATATTTTTTTGTATATCTTCTAAAATATATCCAAACATATCTTCATTTTTTCTGGTTTGACATCCTGTACTGAAGTTGAATATGTTTTTTACTATTAACATTCAAATCTTGATTTACAATAATCATTTCACAATTTTGGTTCATGGGGATCAATTTAGTGAAATATCATTTTTTTGTGATAATTTTTGAACGGAATGAGAAATCAACATTCTAATATGGAGGAAATAGGGACGTCGTTAGGGGGTCAAGGGGGGGCCCCCCAATAACTTATCCTTCTTTAAAAATATATAATGTTGACCTACGAATAAACACACAATAAAATATGATGAGTTGATGACTTATTCATATGAATTGTATTACTTTACACTCTATTCCTTTACACTTCCTCTTTTCTTTTCGATAATGATTCAATTATTAGATTCCGAAACTGCTCGTGAATTCCAAAAATCACTTGAAAAATGACCATATTTCAAAAAAAAACTCTGGAAATTTTGCAGGGAGAAATCGCGAAAATAGCTTCGAAAATGCCCATAATGATTATACTATTGAAAATAACTTTGGTCATGTTCATAGTGATTCAATCATTGGACTCCAAAACCGCTTGAAAATATCAAAAATCACTTGAAAAATGGTTTGAATCTATTTAAAAAAATTCCCTGCGAGGCTTTGCTGGAAGAAATCGCAAAAGTATAGCTTCGAAAATTTGCATGATGATTGATGATGCAATTATAAGACTCCAAAACTACTCGTGAATCGCAAAAATCACTTGAAAAATGTTCATATTTTCAAAATTTCCCCTCTGCTGGGGGGCTTCCGCTTCCCAGAGACACCCATTTCGCGCGTGACAGAATGTCCAGCTGGTCGGTCATCTTCTTCATGTAACCTGTGCGCCCCCCCAATACGCAAATCCCAATGACGTCCCTGGGAGGAAACACACATATATATATATATATATATATATAGATATATATATATATATATATATATATATATATATATATATTATATATATATATAATATATATAATACCTCAAGATTATAGATATACCTGCAAGATGGTATAGGCTCAACCGCTCAAGTTATAACTATTCAACTCATATCGCATAATTGTCAAAAATATAGATAAAAAAAAAGAAAACATTTTTTAGCCGTTTACACTAGACAGTTATGCGACATGTGCTATATAGTTTGATTTTTTACCATCTTGGAGGTATCAATCAGAATAAGCTGTGCTTCCTTCGTACGGGACTTTTGAGATCTCATTCTGTTCAAAAATTTCCACTAAAACATCTATTATTTCGCTAAATCGACTCTGATGCGCTCTGCAAAGGATGACCAAAAAAGACTATAATGAAACATTAACACTCATAGTAATATTTAATTGTAATATAATTTTTTTCATTCTTTTCCAGAGCAAAAGAACACAAGAATTATCCCTTCAATATAGAATATTGAAACAATTATATGTAGGCCTATTCTCGTCGTCGTTTTCACGTTTTTACTTATAACTAAATAACACTAATGCTAAAAAATAAAAAGTCGTTACAATTTTCACATTCATTTCTTGTTAACATTGTATATATAGTTTGTATCGTTTGTATTATTTAACTTATTGTTATCTGATCTGATGTATAGGCTATACTGCATATATCTAGTATTAGGGCTATGTCATTTGAAATCTGTGTCGACTTTTCAGGTTTCCCACCTATCAAGTGACTGGAATGTGTTTCCCCGATTGGTATTTATTTCTGAGAAAACGAACGAAACACATGCGTTGTTGGATGAGGGATATAGACATGTGGGCTATATGAAATGTAATGGGAAGTTGTTCACACACATTGATTTCAAAACTATTGTCACTCCCTTCATGTTTTATCCTCGCTTATTTTGATCGTTTTACGATTCAATTGGTGTCACTTGTAGTTAAAATCATGACTTTATAAACTGTTTCTTCAAAAAGGCCACTGCAATTTTTTGAAACTTTGGAGTAGGCTAATGTGTATCATTCGTGTGCTTAAATTTGTATCCACTCGAAGAAAAAATTTTTTCCCAATTTTTCCTCTCTGGTTTATTCTTGGGAGGGTTTTTAAAATCTCAAAACATTTTTCTCAAAAGCAGCTCAAGCGAATGCACCTCAGAATGATAAATTATCGAGTTATAGATGAGTATTCCAAGTTTAATCAAAATGTGTGCTCTCGTTTGACCTGTAGAGCGCAAAAAACGCCAAAAAACACATTCGTTTTTTTCAAGTGATTCACGGTCAAATTGATACTTCGCTCATCCAATCGGCAATTCCTTCCACCCCTCATCTTCGTTCATCTATGCATTGATAATTAATGAATGTGCAGGCATTTATATTGGATTTTATACTTATCTATGGTTTTATACACTCTCTAATAATGATGAAGACAGATTTGTTTCCCCAGGCATACCTGCGGGAGCTTCGCCCCCCCCCCGCAGGATGTCGTTTCCCCCCCGCGATAAAAAAAACATTAAGCACTATGTACACGGCATATTTTTTGAGAAACTTGTATTTCAGTTTCCCCCGGGAAACACAAAA
>OZ023326.1:62059123-62259123 GCA_964007535.1 Brachyptera risi
ACACAAAAGCCCCCCCGCAAAAAAATCTGAATTCAACACTGGATGAAGATCTATTGGCGTTAGTGAATAGTGGATGATATGAATGATGAGACGGAAGGTTTATATTCATAAGTGAATCAAAGTCACTTGAACGACAAGAGGAAATCTATTGCGGAATGGTCGAAAATGGTGGGAATCTAATCCCGGTCTCCTGATTCCTGAATGATTGTTCATTGCTTGTTTCTGATGCAACAATACAATGTGTGACGTCATGCAGTCACATCACTTGACGGTATAAGTCTATAGGAGGCCCTACTCAGTACAAGTAAGGGGACGTTCATAAATTATGTCACACTTTTTTAGGCCACTTGGAACCCCCCCTACCTCCCATATCACAGTTGGTCACAAAACCTATTACCCACCCCCCTTTAAATACGTCACAAATTCTCATACCCCACCTCTAATAAAAAATTGAAATTTACAGGCGGCAAAGGTGATAAAATCAAAATAGTCATTTCTTCATGTTTGCTCTTTGAGTAGTCAAACATAATACTTATTTGATATGCATCTGCTGTTTCTAGGGTGGGTATAAATGAAAGAATCTATAAAAATGGCGCCAAATTCATAGAACAAAAAAATGGTGCGTCACACAGTTGCCTCCCCCCCCCCCTCCCCCCTTGTAACACCTTGTCACAAATCTTGACCACCCACCTTTCCCCTAAGCTTAGCTGTGACGTAATTTATGGACGTCCCCTAATGTTGTTATTTACTAGGAAAACGCGGGATGCGCGTTGTGAGATGAGCTTAGAAGTATGGCAATCTAGAATGAAAAATAACTTGTCAGCTCAATTTACATCTACAAACCTTGACTTACTTCAAACGTTCAAAAACATCACCTGCAACTTGTTGATATTTATAGTAACCTGCAACCTGTCGCATAAACACTTTGCAAATCCAATTGATCCAAATATTCAATAAAATGTACACCTTTAATGCGTTTTCCTCGTTATTTCTCATTCGATTGTTGCAAAAATCTCTGGAAAGGTGTATAATAGTATTGTTCATATTTGGTGAAAATTTGAGAGCTTTTGAAAAATTCTTATTTTTCAAGTATTTTTCCTCCGGGTTATTCTTACAAGGATTTTTCAAACTTTCCGATTATTTTCCGGAAAAACCTTCCGATCGATTTCTCTGAATAACAATCGCAACCTATTCTGGTATGACACCAACGTTCAGAAAAAGTTTCAAGTTGATTGATTCATTTCTCTGACCTGTATGCCGCGTACATAATTACAAAAAAAAAAAAAAAAAAAAAAAAAACATAAAAACGAAGCCCATTTTTTTTCAGGGTGTGAAATGGAAAGCTTCGCTACGCTCATCTAACTATACTAGGAAAACGCCATATATGCGTTGTTAGACGAGCGGATAGTAATAGTACGTCGACTTTTTTTGCCAAACTTTTGCCTACATTCGCCAATTGGCGGGTGACATTCAAGTTATAAAAGGGTAAAAACTGCCTCGAGTGGTATCAATTTAGCACATTTTATGTGTTTTTTTTTCAAAATGGCTGACCCGATCAAGCTGAGAATTTCCAGAAATGTGTATCAGAATGTAGTTCAACTTCACACAAAATTTCATGTTTTCTGAAAATAAAAATGTTTTCTTTTTTTTCCGCCGTGTAGCGGGTATTTTTGAAATTTCGAAAATTCATAAAAAAATGTTACCACCCGATAATGCCACAAAACTACAAGTTAGATGAGGAACCATAATGAAAAAAAGTTTGAAGTTAATAGCTGTAGCCGTTTGACCTGTGGAGAACCGAAAAAAAAACATGAAAAAATAAAATTAAAAAAAAAAACGAACACCAATTTATTTTTTTCAGTATGACAAATTGAATCCTCGCTAAAGCTCGTCTAATGAATGGCAATAATTGAAAAATCTAAAATGTACATACAATCAAACTAACTACTAAGTGTCTGCTTCACCACAAGTGATAATTAAGTATTAAATAGTTGATTAATTATTAAAGTAAAACAATAGCAGACGTAACCATGAAAGATAACAATTAATTCATAATTTGCCAATTATTGCTCAATTCGCTAACCTTCAGGTTGTAAAACTGTGTCTATAAGTTCACGATTATCTGTGGTCCCAGTATAAAGAGCAAACAACCTATCATAACGATAGGCATATAGATTGCAAATTGCAATATTTATTTATTGCGATTTTATTTTATATTATAAATTAATTACCATCCAGTGACAGTTTGGTGGGAGACGTTCAGAGTGTGGAGGCCTTTTCATGAAACTTATTCCAAGGTCATCGCTATCCAAGCTGTTATCTCATGTTTTATATAAAACTATTTACGAGATAAGATGCACTGGTTACAGCTATAAGATATACACTATCAAGAGTTGACACACTGTCGGATGCCTTGCTTACCATCACATTTCTGGCTTCTTCTCAATTTCTGAATATTACAAAATGTTCAAAGTATAGCTATAAATATAGACTAAAAAACAACGATATTTTTCATTGTTATACCCGTTCGTGTTTTGTTCAATTCATGTTTGATTACAGACAGTTGTACTTACTTACTTTCACCATAGAATGCTTTTATATTAGCTCCCTGATGTAATAGACATTCCGTTGTTATTTTTAATATTGGGGTTTAACCACACACTTCGACAATTTCTTCTATTTATGTGATGTGTATATAATATAATATAAACATCACATAAATAGGAGAAATTGTCGAAGTGTGTGGTTAAACCCAAATATAAAAAATAACAACGTAATTGGATGAGCGAAGCGAATACTCAATTTCGCCATACCCAAAAAAAAGTGACTTTTTTTTTGTTCACGCTCCACAGGTCAAACTAAAACTCAAAATCAGTTGAAACTTGGTATACACAAGTGTCATTATCTGATTCGATACTGAATAGTTTTGAGGCGCAATCGGTTCAACCATTTCTGAGAAAACTCATTTTAAAGTTTTCAAAAATCTCATTAGAATAACCCTGAGGAAAATATACGTGAAATAAGTTTCATCCGGGACATTTCAAATTCTCAAGGAATTCCAATATAATAATTATACACATTATTCCGAACTTTCACTCAAATCGGAACAGCCGTTTTGATGTAAAAAAATATATAATGCAATTTTTTTAAATCACTCAAAGCTATTAAGATACCAACTAGGCAAACGCGTTATGTGTCGCCGCGTTGATGGATGAGCTGGAATATATCACCTTATCTTTGGATTGGTTATTATATATATACACCTTGAGATCCAAACCATTACATCACTGCCATCTAATTTTCCGTTATTAATTTCTATGACTAGGCAAACGCGTTATGTGTTGCCGCCTTGATGGATGAGCTGGAACATATCGACTTATCTTTGGATTGGTTATTATATATATATATATATATATATATATATATATATATATATATATATATATATATATATATATATATATATATATATACACCTTGAGATCCGAACCATTACTCCACTGCCATCTTATTTTCCGTTAATAATTTCTATGATGATAAAGAAGGCTTTGTTTTAATCGTTTCCAATTAAATGGTGTCACCTGTAGCTTTGATTTGATAGGTATCTTAATAGCTTTGAATGATTCATAAAAATTACATTATATATTTTTTTACATCAGAACGGCTGATCCGATTTGAGTGAAAGTGCGGAATGATGTGTATCATTATCAGATAAAAATTCCCTGAGACATTGGATTATCTCGGATGAAATATTTTTCCTGAATTTTTTTCTACGAGTTGTTCTTATGGGATTTTTGAAAACTTTGAAATGAGTTTTCTCAGAAGTGGTTCAATCGATCCTGCCTCAAAACTACACAGTATCGAATTAAATAATGATACTTGTGTGTGCCAAGTTTCAACTAATTTTGAGTTTTCGTCTGACCTGTGGAGCGCGAACAAAAAAAAAAGTACTTTTTTTTCGGGTATGGTGAAATTGAGTCTTCGCTTCGCTTATCCGATTAAATCCAAGCCACAGGTGTCACCTCTTGAATGTAAACGGTTAAAACAAAGCCTTCTTCATTATCATAGAAATCAATAATGGAAAATAAGATGGCAGTGATGTAATGGTTTGGATCTCAAGGTGTATATATATATATATATATATATATATATATATATATATATATATATATATATATATATATATATAATAACCAATCCAAAGATAAGGTGATATGTTCCAGCTCATCCATCAACGCGGCAACACATAACGCGTTTGCCTAGTTTCTACAGCCACGGAAGAAGAGGGCGCGAACCACCCGCGCGTCTTTGGTGTGGATTAGGGGGAAATAATTGGATGAGCGAAGCGAAGACTCAATTTCGCCATACCCGAAAAAGAAGTACTTTTTTTTTCGCGCTCCACAGGTCAAACGAAAATTAAAAATCAGTTGAAACTTGGCATACACAAGTGTCATTATCTAATTCGATACTGTATAGTTTTGAGGCGCAATCGGTTTAACCACTTCTGAGAAAAATCATTTTTAAGTTTTTCAAAAATCCCATTAGAATAACCCAGAGGAAAATATTCGTGAAATAATTTTCATCCGTGACATTTCAAATTCTCAGAGAATTTCAATATAATAATTATACACATTATTCCGAACTTTCACTCAAATCGGATCAGCCGTTTTGATGTAAAAAAATATATAATGTAATTTTTTCAAATCACTCGAAGCTATTAAGATACCAATTAAATCTAAGCCACAGGTGTCACCTCTTAAATGTAAACGATTAAAACAACGCCTTCTTCATTATCATAGGAATTAATAATGGAAAATAAGATGGCAGTGATGTAATGGTTTAGATCTCAAGGTGTATATATATAATAACCAATCCAAAGATAAGGTGATATGTTTCAGCTCATCCATCAACGCGGCAACACATAACGCGTTTGCCTAGTAATAAATAATTGGATGAGCGAAGCGAAGACTCAATTTCACTATACCCGAAAAAAAAGTCCTTTTTTTTTTTTTTTTTTTTTTGTTCGCGCTCCACAGGTCAGACGAAAATTCAAAATTAGTTGAAACTTGGCACACACAAGTATCATTATCTAATTCGATACTGTGTAGTTTTGAGGCGCGATCGGTTGAACCACTTCTGAGAAAACTCATTTCAGTTTTCAAAAATCCCATAAGAATAACCCAGAGAAAAAAATTCAGAAAAAATATTTCATACGAGAGAATTCAAATTCTCAGGGAATTTTAATCTGATAATGATACACATTATTCCGAACTTCTACTCGTATCGGATCAGCCGTTTTGATGTAAAAAAATATATAATGTAATTTTTTTAAATCACTCAAAGCTATCAAGATACCAATTAAATCCAAGCCACAGGTGTCACCTCTTAAATGTAAACGATTAAAACAAAGCCTTCTTTATTATCATAAAACAATAATGAAAAATAAGATGGCAGTGAAGTAATGGTTTGGATCTCAAGGTGTATATATATATATATATATATATATATATATATATAATAACGAATTCAAAGATAAGTCAATATGTTCCAGCTCATCCATCAACGCGACAACACATAACGCGTTTGCCTAGTTATAGAAATAAGCTACATGCACATCATACAATACAACAATGAACAACTGAGACGAGTGGTCGAACGGCTAGCACACTGAACCGTCATTCAGGAGACGGGAGTTCGATTCCCGCCATGGTCGACCACCCTGACAGGATTTTTTCGTAGTATGCCTCTGTCGTCCAGCTCTATACTAGCTGGGCCGGTTCCTTCCCAACAGACCACGACCGACTTCTTCCCACTATAAAAAAATTACCTTTTGTAAGTATCACCAGATCGCACTAGAGATAAATCAACAGTCATCAGCTAGGGTTTCTATACATTTAAAGTAATGAACTAATGAATTGAAGTAATAAGTATTATATTTGAAGTAACGATCTGTGAATGTAGAGTGAGCTGACAGAATATTTTTACTTCTAGATCTTCACACTTCCAAGTTCTAAGCTCATCTCACAAGTCACAACACATAAATTGCGTTTTGCAAGTAATATTACTTCAACAATCAACCATCTATGCTTCAACCAACTATCACGGGCCTATTATATGACCTAGACGGGTTAACGTAATTTGATGAAAATTATCCCATCATCTCATTTATCATTCACCGACGCCAATAGATTGTAGTGAGCAGTACAATTTACTGTATAATAACTGTAAGTACAAGTACAGTATAAAATTGAATTAACAATGAACATAAAATTAACAAACAGTGGTGGTGTGAAGAATAGGGAATGTTGGTGTCATGTCAATTGTCATTATAGAAAACTCAAATTTATATCGTTTGCCAGAGATTAATAGGTAATACCACAACCTCCTCTATTTGTTTAGTCAACATTAAATCTAGGAGGTTGTGGGTAATACAATCAATTTGTTCATCTCGAAACTCTCTCAAGCCAAAGTAACATTATTATCAATAGGTATAGCTTTCGAGACTTGAATTAAATTAATCAGTTTTTTTTTTAGGCGCAACAGGTAGTATATCATAGAAGTATATCATAATGCGAATGAAGGTTTAATATAGGCCTACAGTTCACGGTTTCACCTCCGGATTATTCTTATGGGAATTTTCCAAGGTTTAAAAAAAGGAAAAAGCCGAAAAAGCCGTCGAACAGATTTCGCTGAAAAACAATCCCGATTTATTCTGGTATGACACCACCTATGTGCGGAAGAAGTTTTTTCACTATTTTCGAGCATCGATAAATCACGGACATCGGACATGGGTCCGAATTTTGTCAAGTCGATTGGTTATCGATTGGGATTTGGTTATCTTTTCTAACCTGTAGGCTATGCCGCGGACAAAATGAAAAATAATCGAAACAAACAAACAAACATAAAAACGAAGACGGCCGATATTGCTCAGTTTATGATTGTATGTATACAACCTGTTACAACATTCATGCTTTTGGGTGGGGGTGGGTCAAGATGCATTGAAGCTTGGGTTGGTTTGCTGGTCTCCAACCGGCAAACCAACGCAACCCTTAATGCATCTTGGCGAGGGACCGGAGGGTGTTGTTGTAGTTTATGAGTCTTGGAAGTTGGAATGTTAGGAACTTGGGTCTCAGCTAGGTGTTAGGGGAGGAGGCAGATAGCAGACTAAGCGGAGACGCCGAAGATAAAGTTCTAGCGTACACTTTTCTTTGTTGATTGCTGACGGTGTCTTTAGGCGTAGTGGCTCATTATTTAAAAAGTTAATGGTTTAACTACTAGCTAATTTATAGTGATAAATTATTACTGTTGAGCCACTGAAGACCACATATTTTTGTATCTTCTTCCCTCTGCACTGATGGCATTGCGACAAATATTAGTACGATCAAGTTTTCAAGGTCATCGTTCAAGCGCACGTAATGATTACGTAACGTGTGCTGTCGTTGGCTTTCATCCTGTTACACCCTCTCTCTATAAGCCATTGCTAGCTTGTCAGTCACCGGTGAGCTTTAAAACCAGATTTTGTGCAATGTCTACGAAAGTACCAACTACGACGTTCAACAACGGACTAACTTGCCCTCTTTTGGGAATAGGCACATGGAAGGTAAGCGTGGTTAGCTGGGACCATTGATCGGCATATTTTAATTTAGTTACCAACTCATAAGTGAGGTTAAGGCCGATTCACAACGGGAGTAATCACATAATATAATGCTCTAGTTTCAGCAGCTAGGCTAGTTTCTTCGAATTCGAATATTGAAAAGGAAATGGTTGCTATGGTTCATAATTGGTGAATGGTTATGCCATAATTTTAGTTTGGTCTTGAGTTCGTCCCGCCATTGATTTTGTACAAATTCAATGGTCCCGCCATGGTCCCACCATGGAATTATTATAAGTCCTTAGTCCCATGATCATGGGCCTGCCTATTTGATTCAGTTGGATGCTTTTCAAGTTTCCAAGTTATGGCTCAACTGCAAAACAAGATCAAGCGCAGAACAACTAGAAATCAGAATAATTAAGCCGTTTCACATAGGCCTACCATTTACAATTTGTATTCGATGTTTGCGCTTTTGAGGTTTTCTAATACAATAGGACAGGCAGTAGGCCTACAATAAACTCTCGTTAATCCAAACTCGGTTAATCCGAAATTTGATTTATATCGAACTTATAGTTGGTCCCCGGCTGAAGGTAGGCCCTATCTATATGCATTTCAATGTTCATTAATATGATTAATCAGAATTCCAGCTAAACCGTAATTTGAGCTAATATTTGGATCCTTGAGTTGCTTCAACATTGTTTGCGGATAGGATCATTCGAAATAGTTAGAGTGTATTCTTTGAATTGATCATTATTTTCCCAATTTCCATATTTTTTATTTGACTCGTAAGAATTGCCAAAGCTCGCTGAGCTGTTCGCTGCTTTGAGTATGCCATCCGAGTGTGCTCTGATAATGACTAGCACGAGACTGGGCTCAGAACACTCGTTCGTCAGACTCGGGTCGGCTGAGAGACAGTGTTGGGTAAGTTCCTCAGATGAAGAAACTAGTTCCAATTCCCATTACTTGATCCAAAAAGGAACTACCTAGTTAGGCCTACCATTACACTTCCTCAGAATAAAAAGGAAATCAAAAGTTCCTCTGAAAGTTACCGTGGGAAAGTTTTCTGTTTGAATTTCATGCGTTTTAAAATACTACAAAGCAAAAGATTTCCACGTTGCCTCCCCCCACCACCACCAATGTTTAAATAGTAATTTATTATAATCAATTCAATGAGTTTGTTCGATGATTATTGACAAAAAACTACTACAACACTTATTTTTTAAATAGTATTTAGGCCTAGATGATCTCATCACGAGCAGTAGGAGGATCAAGATGGAACACTTGAGTGGGATAGGCCTCTTGTGTTTACACAAGTCTCTCTGTGCATCTTGAAAAAAAATCTCATTTTGATGTCACTAGGTAAGCCTAGTGATGATTTTCTTGGACTGCAATTAGCTGGGTGCACGTATTGACATTTTTCTCCAACCCCTCACACTGACGCTCCGTTAATTCGAGCCATCAAACTAGAACAACCTACAAAAAGATCATATGGTAAGAAGTAGACAGGGAAGTAGGCCTCTACCGGTACCGTCAAATACGGCTCGGAATAATAAGATTGTAGGATGGATGGCAGGAATTAAGGATTAGGCTGAGTCAATAGCGTGGAGACAGAGAGTCGAAGACAAAATCTTGCATCTGCTATCATACAAAATATGCAATCTTCTGCACATTGCGCATGAATTCTTGAAGTACCGGTAGGCCTACAATCTGTTCAAAAGGAACTTTGAAAAGAACGTAAATTTTGTTCATCGTTACCGATAAAAAGTAGGCCCAACGTGATTCCGTTAGAAGTTACTGCTTAATAACAGGAAGGTGTTTTCACAAAAACATTTCACAATTGTAGCAAGTCGTTCTATTGCTTATGGATAGGAGTGATGCTAGTAATGAGTTCTCTCTATATTGTGACTAGGGTCTTATCAAAAAGAGGGGAGGTTAAGCATTTTGTCAAGGTCTAATCATAGCTGCTTGAAACTAGTAGAGAGCTCATAGATGAAGCCAACATGCTTGATGGCGCGAGATATGCGGATTGCTAATGTGAGTCACTTGCTTCGGTGATAATAGGCTGACTGGGAATATTTCGTTCCACGTTACCGTATCCTAATGGTGGAGCTCCGAGTCTGACCAAATAAATGACTTCATGTGTTGATTGTTATTTCTGATGTAGCAATTCTACTGAGAAATATACTTCATGATAATCACTAATCAGCATATATTTCAGCGTCTTTTCATGTTACTTACACCCACATTTTTGTGTTTAGTATCCTTTGGAATTAAAATGAAATGGTGTTGTGCGGTTATACTAGTCCGCTTGCCTATCTCCGTGTCACGAGGTTTGTCCCCTCAGGAGCCCTATTCGGTAACTTACAACGTGGTGAGATGAGACCGTCTCACTGTGAATCGATATGAGATCTCGCATCGCTATTCGGCAACTTTTTGCACGCAAGAGATGTCCGCTTCATCTCGATTTGACGTGAGACCGTCTCACGAGCGAGCGCTCTCGTGAGATCGACTCTGAGACGGGAATTAGTGGAGTTGTGTGTACAAAGTTGGGTTATAGAGATATTTAAGTACAAAGGCTTTGATAATAAAAGTTTTCATATTATATATTATATTCTTATATTAGTTAATTAGTTCGCGTATTGTTATATAAGTAATAGTATATTGTACCAAAATAGTAATTGTGAGAATAGTAGGCATATATACCACTTGCCACTTGCACTTGGCACTTGTAGGCCTATGGCTATCCTCGGGAATAATTGAAGAACAATATTTGTAGGTTATGATATATTAACCCACCGCCTCGTATATTCACCGCCGTGTGAAAATGATTCCACGTTTCTGATTGGTCATTTTTGGTTGATGCATTGAAAATATTCCAAAACCCTGTTCAAAAGCCGAAGGCTCCCGACAACGAATGACACCCATAATTGCCATCTCACAGAGAGTTCTCGAATTACGTCAATACTGACTCCTCCCCTTACGTGAGATGAAACTGTCTCACAATCGAGATGAGACGGGCCAACTTCGATACTGTTGAAAGTTACCGAATAGGGCTCCAGGTCAGACAAGCTATGTTGGCCTCACTCCCTCTCAATGCTGCCTGTGCTACATCTTGTAGCTAATGTAGACTATATATTAAAATGTCCATGGGTCTACCAGCCTAACCAATCAATCTATTTACTGAAAGCTCTCAATTATACATTGGCCTTGACCTGGCTAAGTGGCTATATTCCAATATTGAAATTTGAAGATTAATTATTGTTCATTGTTCTTTTCATTATTATTCATTAGTACCGGTAGATACTAGATAATAAATCTTTGTAAATACATTTTACTAGCTCATTTGTCAATGTGCCAGTGGGCTCTACACAACCAACAATAGAATAACCCTATCTCGTGTTATTTACTATGGTATTATAAAACTTGCTGGCAGTTTGTTTACTGTTTACATCCTATCACTGAAATAGGTGGATCAGTCATACAGGAGCCTAGGGCTCCAACCATAGTGCCTGCCTTATTTTCATGGGTTTCTTTGTTGGTGAAGCTACTGGGATGGTTCCTTGCAAACAGGAAATGACTGCTTCCTTCCCACCTTTGATCTCACCATCTCATTAATTATTTTACAATGCCAATAGATCTTAGTTATATGATTATAGCCTGTCATTAAACAAATTTGAATAGTAAATAATAGAGCTGGGCATTAAACTTGGCAAATTTCTATCTCATATTTGTACAACTATTTTCATTATTCAATTTCATGAACTGTCTTGTTTCAGTCAAAGCCTGGTGAAGTAACGCAAGCTGTGAAGGATGCTATTGACATCGGCTACCGTCACATCGACTGTGCTCATGTCTACGGCAACGAACCGGAGGTTGGAGAAGCCATCAAAGCTAAGATCTCTGAAGGCGTTGTGAAGCGAGAGGATTTGTTCATTACTAGCAAGGTGAGAACTTCTGACTTACCACCCCTGGTATCACCAATTATTCCCAACAATAAACCATTATTTAAAAGATATACTTTGAAAGAATGAATAGTACATTTTATTACCATAAGCCAATTTAGGCCTATGAGTTTATTCCACATTGGGCCTACATTTTTCATACCGTAGTCTTTAACCATAAGCCCATATAATTTTTCTCTACATCATGGTAAATTCTGATAGTCTTTATTCTTCAACTTGGAAAAAAGCTTGGTGTAGGCCCTACCGTACTTCTTTTCACACAACGCTGCATGAATAAATATTGAACCTTATACCAGTAGATGGTGGTGAGTTGGCCTACACAAATAGTTTAAGCTTAACAAAGACAATGCTCAAATTCTAGTGAAGCAATTACTAAAAGAAAAATGGATTTTCTTAAAAGTAGGATTGCTTTCATTACGTTCCGAGTTGTTTTGTTTTTGTCACAGCTATGGAACACTTTTCATCGACCCGATCTGGTTCTTCCAGCACTGAAAAAAACTCTGTCTAACCTAGGTCTGGAATACTTGGACCTATATCTCATACATTGGCCTCAAGGATTCAAGGTACGTGACAATATTATGATTGTTTGATAGAATATCACACACAGTGACTTGAAAGGTGTACGGTATTTATTAGTGATGACATCGGTCCCAAGTATTAGAGACCGAGTACCCATTCGTAAAGACCGGGTAGGACCGGTCTTCACTTGGAAAAAAAGCAGTAGGCCTAAATTGCAAAAATCACAAACTTATCAGGTGTTTTTGTTTGAATCAATTATTTCAAATTTCAGTATAAAATACACACAAAAATCGTCATAACTATGCTACATATTCCATTAGATAAAATCTTTGATGAGCTTTTTTCCCCTATCTGTAACATTAGTAATCAGGGGTCTTCTAAACTAGTAATATATTAATTCACATCAAGGTCAAGAGTATACACTTGACACAGCTGTCAACTCCAAGTGATTTAGGTCATTGATTTTGTAACCACTACAAATTCAATGTTTAGGTTGACTAGATCTCTCTTTCTCTCTCTCTCACACACATACTCAAGGGTCAAAGATTTATCGGTACCTCTTGTTCACTATTATCAAGGCATCAAATAAACCATTAATTCACAAAAGTGATAGGTGAGAACTGCTGAATGATATTGATAAGGAGATGGTCATTATTGCTTAGGCCTATATATAATCACGGCTGTATGAATATAGTGAGACTACAATTCATTAAATTTTGTCGTAACAGTTTCCCATATTGTCACCGTACAATTTATAGTGATAGATATTTCAATGTCTCGACTTGTCTTGTGAGATGCCCAAAATTATTCCGTCACATTCAACTTTTCAAAATATGTATTTCCTGATGACATGATATAGGCCTAATATTGTTTCGTTCTAAAGTGAGCTATTGAGAGCTATTCAGACTGATAGAACGCACGTGGCCTGATGCACAGTAGAATGAGTGAGAGGGGGAGGCAGGGGGGAGTAAAAGAGAAAGAGAGAGAGAATGAAAAACGTATGTCATTGAATTATGATTGCATATTTCAGCATAAGGATGTCGGTCAACCTCAGCAAATGAAAGCCTGAAAATACAAAATAATTGTTCGTATTGCAATATTGTTATTGATGGTGAGAAAAATGCACTAAGATACAGATTTAAATAGTTAAGAGACCCTGCTCAATTCTTTTCTGCCTAAAATAACAAATCCAATGGATGAAAAGACCGATCCTGAAAATAGAGGACCGAGTGGTTCAAAGACCGGTCTCCTGTACCCGGTGTTATCACTAGTATTTATATTTTTCATTGATTTCCTGTCAAACCCTTCCTATACTTATAAATAATAACCACAGAATGGAGCTGATTTAAATTGAATATGAAATTATTTGGCACTAGCTTTTGAACTCTTGTATGTCATCAAGACCCATGTGATTACAACTTTTAAATATACCGTAGTACCTATTTTTCCAGGCAAATCAGTTTGACTTCTTGAACATCAAATAGCAAGGTCTTGGATGTCATCTCAATCTCAGTTCTGGTTTGTATTTTTTAATTACTTTGAAACTTATTTTGTAGGAAGGCGGTGATCTCTTTCCAGAAAAGGATGGAAAAACTCTTTACAGCGATGCGGATTACGTTGATACGTGGAAGGAGATGGAGACGGCCGTGAAAGCTGGATTGACCAAGTCTATTGGAGTGTCAAACTTCAACAGTCAACAGATTGAACGAGTCCTGGCAGTCGCTGAAATCAAGCCAGTCAATAATCAGGTTAGCTTTGTTGAAATACCACATTGTGGCCAATACTAAGTAGACCAACTACATACTTTTTGTACTTATAAAATGAAATATGCCATATACCAGTATGTGAAAGTTCAGTGCCAGGATGATGACAATTTGTTTGTATACAATATTATATCACAGGGCTTACCATATAGAGTAAATCCTTGTTAATCCAAACTGATTGATCTGAAATCGGACATATTTTGAACTTGAAGCTGCCCTCGGTAGCTCGGTTAGCTGAGGCACGCGCTTCAGAAACTGAAGTCACCGATGGGCGTGGGATCGAGTCCCGCATAAGGCATGGATTTTTTGTATACGTCCGTTCACTTATCATCACTTCATCGTTCATTCGTACCCCCGTATAACCTCTAGATGGTGGTGGGGTCGTTGAGCAAACGATAATCATCATCATAATCATCATTTGAACTTGAAAGTCGGTCCCCTGCTGAAAATATGAGCATTTCAATTTTAATTTGTATGTGTTATTTGAATTCCAGCTAATCCGTCATTCGAACTAATATTTCAACCCTTTAATTGCTCTAGCACTGTTTTTGGATTGGATAATTCAAAATATTTTGAGTGCGTTTCTTGAATTGATGATTATATTCCCAATTTCCAACCTTTTTATTTGACATGCAAGAATAAGTTGAAGCCAACTGAACTGTTCGCCACTTTCAGTGTGTCGTCCGAGTGCGCTCTGACCTTGACGAGCACCAGATTTATGTTGAGCTCGGAACTCTTATAATAATCATAACTTATCATAATGGAAGTGAGCTATATAACGATCATACGTTGTCTAAGCTAGCCAAGTACACACGATCAGTGAAGCAGTTTCCCACACGTGTGACATAGCTTGCTCTTGTGTGCAATACAAAATTGCTTCAATTCTAATTGGGAAGTGTGGTGATTTTCGTGGAAAAAGAGTTTTTTGGTTTATCAAAAAAAATTAAATCGTTTTTTTGGATGGTTTACTGTAATACAGTAGTAGGCCCAACTATAATGAGTGACATATTTTGATGATACAGAAATACTAGGAGGCCTACCTATTATTATTTTTTCTCTGTTTGCCATGCAATTAACTATCTATCACCGACACGTATCCACGTCAATGTGCACAGTTCATTGGCCCCCCGTACTCTAGGTACCGGTACCAATTCTTTGTCAAGCATTTTTCTTACAGAGCTATAATTTCCTCATTCAACACTTGGCGTAATAATAATAATTTCAGAGTTATAATATCGTTTGTTCCGTCACTCAGATCCATAATACATAATAATTGACTATTTTGTTAGGATGTAGGCCTATAGACGTTCTTTCTACAATTTTAAAAAATTCAAATTTTTGGTGATATAATAATTATTAATTTATTATATTGATGATTCTATATAATGATAATTTATACAACTATATGCCTACATTATTTTTTATGATATGCTAGGAAGATTTTTTTATTATTATTTGTGTGAGGTCATGGTTTAAAGGGTGGAAGAGTATTAAAGGGTTGTTGAGACTTTGAAGGGTGTTTGAAGCTGGATTTTAATTTTTCAAATTCTTTACGAAAGTCGATTTCGTTTTTGAGTCAACACATCATGTCTTGATGTTGAAGTACGCTTCGGCATGAATAACCTCGCCGTTGAAGCGCCGTAAAACAACACAATTAATTCAATTGAAGTATGCTTCAGTAATAGTAATGATGATGATAATAATAATTTCTTTATTCCATGGTTGATCATTATTACATAATATTGGTACGCCGATTTATTGGCATATATAATTAATAATTTAATATAACCATAATATTATAAATAACAAAATTCAAGGGTCCTACACACAATATAAAATAAGTTGAATACAAGAGAAGAATGATAAAAGGAGAGTCACACATTAAGCAACAGAGCTGTGCAAGCAGAGCTTTTTGAGTTTGAGCGAGTTTCGAGCACTATTTTAGTTCGAGCGAGTTCGAGCACAAATTTTAGTTTGAGCGAGTTCGAGCACAAATTTTATAGAAAATCTAATTTAAAAAAAAAACATCGAAGATAAAATCATATCTTGAAATATAGCAGGAATATCAAAAAAACAATATGACCAACCCTTGAACAATACTTCAGCTACATTTTCGTGAAAAAATTGAATTGAAAAAAATTATTGTTTGAGAAAAACGAAAAATAAATTTCATTGTTGAAAACTTCGTAAAAACAAATAATCGTGTACATTGTTGGTTTTTGTTTTATTTTCATTTTTTTTGCAGTTCTAGCATGATAGTTATCTGAGTGCAAAATTTGAAGTGGATACAATCAATATAAAAAAGATGGCCACGAAAATCATCACTTCCCGGTTAGAATTACGACAATTTTGTATTGCGTACGAGAGAAACTGATGAGCTACTTGATCGGCTAACTTCGCCGATGACGACACGCGAACTTCGTGCCATTGGCGCTCGGCCGTCCCGAGTGGCAATACGCGTGATGACGTTTTAATCTGTCCTTGAAGAGTTTGTTGAGGAGAGGAACTGAGGAAGGGAGAGAGATGCGTTTGCGTCTCTGGTGGTTACTACTACTCAACAGTAGGCCTACCCTTACTCAGTCACTCGGAGTCATTCAGTCCGGTGCACTGACATTGTGAAATGATGCGCGTTGTAATCATTCAGCAAATTCTATATGCAAAATCGAAGGGAGAAATGCAGAAACATAACTTTTTCATAAGTTAGACACTATATATTTATTATTTAATACCAATATGTTGAATGATGAAAAGATGACAAGTTTATTCTCGCTCGCTCGCTCGAAAACGTTCGTGACCCAAAAGTATTTCAAGACTCGAAATTTCGGACTGGGAAAAAATCTTTTCGAGCGAGTTCGAGTCTCGATCTCGACTCGAACACGCTCGAAAATTTCGAGTCTCCTATTAACCAATTGTTCCTTCTATTGAATATTATTCAATTTTATAAAAACATTTATCTGATGAATAAGATTCAAGAACGTGTTTGAAAATTTTGATATCACCTTTGGCAGCCTTTTTGATGAAAGCAGGAAGGTTATTAAACACCTGTAGACCTACCTATGCATGCAAAGATGGGACCCTTTTTATACATTTCGAGTCTATGTGTTTCAATTGCCCCAAAGAATGATTCCATATTGCAATCTAGACTGAACATGAGCAAAATATACCATTTTAGCTGTTTCAAAACTACTCAATTGCATCAAATTCATGATCAAGAAACAGCCAGATGCAATCTTTAATCTACAGTCATTGGCTTGACCAGTTCAATTTATTATCTATGATTACTCCTAAAAACTTTGTTTCATTGCGAGTTACTACACTTTTTATTGTTTATTGTTTCCTTCAGGATGGATTAAAGGGCGAGAGTCAGCCTGTTTGCGACTAGAAACAAATTGCATCATCGAAGTTTTCTTATTACTATTTAAACATAAATTATTATTATCGCACCAAGCAAGAACTTGATTGACAGCTGACATATTTGACTGACTTGGTGATAAATCTTATCTTAACTTACCTTGGTTTCAGGTCGAATGTCACCCGTACTTGAACCAATCAAAGTTGATGGCATTCTGCAAGTCCAAGGACATCACAATCACCGCTTACAGTCCCCTCGGCTCTCCTGACCGTCCTTGGGCCAAGGCCGACGAACCACAGCTGATGGAAGACGCTAAGCTGAAAGTGTTGGCTGAGAAATACGGCAAGAGTGTACCACAAATCCTAATCCGTTACCAGGTAGGCCTTCTTATGTAATCTTCTCAAGCTTATACTTGGATTGGCTTAGAAAAGTTTTCGACTCATCCTAAGTTGACTGTTTCTGCAAACGTCATTTGAGCGTATTCGCCTCCTAGCTGTAACAGTACCATTAGTATGTACTATGTACCCACTGTTTATTGAAAGCATTGTTTGATTATATAGTTGAATAAGTTGACATGAATACGATTTGTATTAAATGTTATGTATGCAGTAGAACGTCTTTCATCCGATTTTTATGTTGATATATATTTTCTAGGTGGTCCCAACCATTCTCCATAATACTGCATGTTAATTTATAATAATAATGATAATCTTTATTCAAGGAACAATATACATTGTTATAGAATGGTTATTCTGTTATATAACTCATTTATTCATCACTTTTCTTCTATGCCTCAATTCCTTAACACTTTTGAATAATTCCAGTCAGGTGCTCATCATAAAGTCATAAAACCCAAGCTTGGTTGGATCCCAGAATCGTAAACACCACCTGCACACAAACCTGCATTTGTTTTGTGACTAGACGTTGCTAAGAGACCCCACCATGATCATGATTAGATGACCCTATCATGGCGTCCCATGTCATCTCTACTTGGCCAATCAGCCTTGTCATCTCAGTTGATCAGACGCGTCGTAGCGCTTGTATCTGTGAAACAGCTGATCGTAGATTTCTGCTTACGATTACGATTGATTACGATTCATTGTTGTTTCATGTTTCATTTTTGTTGTGACAATCACGAGTAGGCCTAGTTGTTGTATTTTCGATAATGACAAGTGGTAAAAGTATTGTATGAGCATTGACAGAGATATTATTACAAATGAATTAGCATCAATTGATGACATTTTGGCACAAAACAATGGAAATGACACCAGTGATGAGAAAAATGTTATAGTGTAGGCGAGGTAGTCCATCTAAATTTCAAGGCCATGAAGGCGTGGTTTGATTGTTTACAGTATTACTTGTTAAGTACGTAATAGATTCAATAAATTCTTCAAAGCAGAATATCATAACTGGCTTTAGCTGACTCTGGTTTATATTACTTAACTGTTATTATTATTACTGTACACCCCCTCTGACATATATGACAAATGCATTTTTGTTAATTAAACCTGACGCATTGTTGAAACATGAAATATATTCTTTCCAATATTTACGATTATTCGTTTATACGATTATTTTCCTCAATCCCCTTGGAGCCGTATGAAAGATGTTCTACTGTAATGACGAATTTGATAAATACGCATCTGTTGGTATATGTAGGTACTTGATACAGTATCATATCGAGTTTGAAATGTCGTTCAGTTAGTTACCGGACCTATTTACAATTTGATTTTTGTTGTTGTGAATTGAATGTTTGGTTTCAGCTTCAACGTGGGAACATTGTCATTCCGAAGTCCGTAACCAAGTCTCGTATCCAGCAGAATTTTGAGATCCTTGACTTCGAGCTGAACGCTGAAGATATTTCTTACATCGACACGTTTGGTCGAGAGGGACGTTTCTGCGGCGCTTTCCAGTGAGTAGATTATGCCATGTTTGGTGGTGTTCCATCAGATGGAGTCTCGTCACATTAGGTCTAATTTATTCTTTATAATGAAATTGACAATTAATTGAAAAAATGAATTAATAATCACTTAATTAGGTACCATATTGAGTGATGCTTCAACTAAGAAATGTCATAAACCTTTCAACAATTAAACTCGGTGGCCAGTCAACGGTTTTGCCCATAGCTTTGCTTCATTATTGTGATGCAGTAAGATATTAAATCATCAAATCCCAATTTTTATTCTTCTTGAATTATTATAGGGTATGTGTCAAGTCTCTGAGCATTTATTTTGGATCAAAATGAAAATTGACTATGTATACACAAAAGATGTCTCTCACCTATCAAGAATTTGGTGAAATTACATTTTTGCATTTTGGATTATTACTGAAATCTAATTACTTCAGTAATTACTTTAAGTATTTCAATGGGGCGAAATGTGGCCTGCTCCCTCCCAGCATTGTATTGTTTTCATCAACATTCAGTGAGTAAATACAGCATACAGTGGAACCTCTTTGAAACACGTTTTTTCAGGGGACCAGACTGAAAAAATGTATCAACGTGAAAAACTAATTAATGAAACTAACATGTGGAGCATATGGGTTGGATCAAAAAATGAAACTTATAAATGTAATAAATGTATGAACGAGAAACTTATAACAGAGGTTCTACTGTACATGTATTGAAATCGTTCTGACTACAGTACGTATTTCCATTGTTGATTTTTAATTTTTGTGGAGGAACTTCTTGTAGTTTGATGGCTCTGCTTGTGCTGAGAACTGACTCTAATGCCATTTTCATTTTCTAGTCTGAAAGATCACCCACACTGGCCGTTCCACATCGAGTTCTAGTCGAGTACTG
Organism: Brachyptera risi; assembly: GCA_964007535.1. Classification (NCBI taxonomy): domain Eukaryota; kingdom Metazoa; phylum Arthropoda; class Insecta; order Plecoptera; family Taeniopterygidae; genus Brachyptera; species Brachyptera risi. The sequence continues at coordinate 62,079,111 of OZ023326.1, forward strand.
TGTTCGTTCACGTTCATCGTTCCTATTGATAATCACTTTTGTGGTTAGCAATATCAGCTGCAGCGTACATTCAAAGTATAATCTGAAGAACTGCCATGTAATCATCAAATAGGCCTATTGTTTCTATAAAACTTGGGTGTAATATTTGATTTTCAATACAATTGCAATATATTATGATTTAACCATTGAATTGTGTTCTTTATTCACCATATCTATTTTCACTTTCTCACTCACTCCAGTTTGTTATTTGCTTACACTGTAGAGCACCCGACATTGGCCAAACTGACCAGTTATATTTCTGCCTTGTTCCTTGCAGACATTTATTGCCTTTGGAAATCTAGGTAGGACCTACAGTACAGTAAAGGTAACCCCTCATTAATTCAAACTATAATTCCATTAAAACAATGTTGTAGTTCTGTTTCATTCAGAGTTTTGAATAAGCTCAATGTTGGATATTCCTCATCTAAAAATGTATATTGTTGAGTGCATTTAATTTTGAATTGATAGAGGGCTTACTGTTTATAAATTAGGACTTGGAATATGGGAACATTAATATAAATAAATACAACAATTAACATGATCATTTACTACATATGTATTTTGCTCAAGGTTGAAAACTTGAAGAGGTTACATTGTTTATCAAATGATGATATTATTGCTTTATTATTAAGTATGATTTGCAAATAATAAGTTTGAGTTGCACTGTTGGTCAGATGTAGGTACATGCATAGATAAGCAAGGATGACTAGAAAACAAATCGACTACGTTTGATTAGGCACTAAAAATGACTAGCTGTTTTGGATTAAATTATATTGATGGAAATGGTTCCAACTAGGTTCTGCATTAGTCAGTCTGAGCGTAATATTAGTTTCCACAGAAATATCTTTTAATTCTTCTGGTTAAATGTGAGATAAGGTGATTTTTGTCTACCAGCTAGCATATCATTACAGATTCATATAATAATTGTATGTAATTCAGATCGTAGGATGTGGCTAAGAATTGATTGTAACTCGTGCAAGATGAATGTTGTAGCAATATTCTGTAGCTTACAATTTCAAGTAGAGTTTAGTCAGGTAATCACTATCAGTGCTCGAACTGAAACCTCTATGTAGACAGTATGCCATATGATATGTGGAGATTGCGGTACATGGAGAGCCCCAATTTGTCACAAAGTAATCGTTTTTGGTTCAACGCATTTTGATGTATCTTACTGCTAGTTCAAAATTTGTTGGTCTCTGAATAAAATGAGAGTGCTATCACTCATTATATTTCCATTTCATACTTCCAAGTTCTTGAAACGTGTGATATAACCAAACGTGTGGGAATAATACAACTGAACGTCAATAGATCTTCATTATCATTGACCTGCGTCGTTGAACCCAATATCAATTTAATAAACTGCACCGTACAGTATTTTCAGATGGTACGGTATGGCATACACCGTGTGATAAATTCTAGTACCTGTTTCAGTCTGTATAGACACCATTTTATACCACCGTTAGTTTTACATATCATTATGCATACTGTCCTAACAAGCACTGGATTCTAGTGAAAGCTCATTGACACTTTCTGTGGAGAGGTGAGATAAACTTGCTCGTAGTTTTGAGCTTTTTTCACACAGGAAGGCTCATTGACTCTTTCTTGACAAGACCTCGAGATTCACCGTTAGGTATCTTTTTAGTACTAGCAGTTTGCCAACATGCTAAGTATAGCAGTTCAAAGTGTTGAAATAGTTGAACTGTGACTTGCGATGTTTTTCTTAGCTTTCCTAGTTGGTGATTTTGTGAGGACTTTGATAGCTGGGTAGTCTGCTGAACGTGCCCTTGAATTGTGAGATGCGCTGACCTTGGCTGATTTAGAAGAGGACGTCGGGACAGGTTGACCAGAAGGTTTACTAGGGGGATTAGTACCTTTACCACCTCCTTTCTTCTTGGGCCCGTGCACATATTGCATTGCGTCGGGAACTGCCGTCAGAGACTGAGAGGTGAATATGGTGTCGCGGTTCAACAATTCTAGCTCGTATAAACGAAGCTCTTCAGATGCGGTCGCCAGTCGTTTGTCTCGCTCTATTAATGCACGTTGGAGATCGGCAATGCGTTTCAAGTCTTCGTTGCGAGACGGACGCGACTCGTTCAAGGCTCGTGTCTCTTCGAGACTGTAAAATTATATAAGTTGATAAAATAGTCAAATTCTAACTTCTCTGCAAAGAGCTACTAGGTTATGATTGAAGAGACAGATCTAAACCTGAAATGCTCAACAAATAATCTAAAATGTATTGGACATTTTTGCAATTCATTTTGTGGGTTATATTTCATTTTATCATTGAATAACACAAAACAGATATTCAGGCTCATAGAAATTGAAATGCCTACCTTTTAGAGAGACTTAGGATTTGTTCTTTTGTCGCATTGAACTGAGCTTGCCATTGCTGTGATTGTTGTGCATACTGGTCTTGTAATTCCATCAGCCTGGACTGCTTGTCTGCCTCCAGCTCCGCCTCACGCTCTCTGTGGGGGTGGACACGGGAATATCAAGTCACCGCTTAGAAGGAAGTGGATGTAAGTGGGACAAGAAGGGAGAGCTCATCCATTTGCCAGTAAAAGTCTAATTGAATTCACTGCCGAAACTGGCAAAACGTAAAATAATGACTAACAATAGTGCGTTATTGCCCGCAGTAGACTTTTCCAAGGTTGAGAGAGTACTAGAGACTTGTACTGGCAAATACTGGAAGATCTTGATGCACTCATGCAACTACTATGTGACATTTATTTCATTCATCAAAACGACTTGAGCAATTCAGCAAACTTGTTCTAGTATGACCCAATTTAGGTTTCTATGTTGCACAGAGTACTTGATAGGTATAGGTCCACATACAATTAATTCTAGCCAAGAGCTAACTTGACACTAAAGGTTAAATTAATAGTATTGCACAACCCTTTAGTTAATTACTTGTTTTGGCACATCAAAATGCATCACAGTCATACTTTGCATGCTCATGTTACCTACTGATAAAAATAAATTATAAACTATCACTAACTATAGTTGTGTTGTAACAAAGAAATATTGTAATACGCCCAACTGCTTCTCTACTATAGAAAAATAAATACGGAATTGAATTGAAATAGAATTAAGTAACATAGTATATTAGAATCTCGAGCATATTAAAAGTTCTTGTGATAAGTTATGCACTTCAAAATTGTTTTGTAACAGTAAAAATATTTGTCAAATTATTTTTAAAAAGTTGAATCAACATCATACTATCTAAGTAGTACATAACTGCTATAGCAGTTTAGAACTAATGCTTATTCTAAGGTTTCATAAGCTACAATAATTAAATATGAAGAATTTCATAAAATTCTAGTTTTCCATAACATCTTACGTTGAAATAAATGTTTGTAACTATATGTTAATATTCAGTCATATGCAGTAGTTTTATGTTGTGGAGTGTAATGAAGTAGTAGTAGCAATTAGAGGCCGCGGTACAATAGCACTGCAACCGCAATCAACAGAGAGGAGATGGTAAGAGAAGCGGAACCTGAGAGTAGCCACGAGAGAAATGGGAATAGGAGAACAGAGAGAGCGAGTGGTATGTTTCCGTGGTTGTTGTTACCATCGCTATCATCGCTGCAATGCACACATACATACACAAGTAGAAGTAGTTTCCTCCAATTAGAACATGCTGTAACACGCTATTGGTAATGGTGCTATCGTTTGCTATAATATTCTGACTTGAAGGGTACGATAGGATTACTGCAAGTTAGAGGTATTTTACTACATACCCGGCACAGAGATTATAGATACGCGGGGAGATACACTGCTCTTAGAAAGTTTTGTATGATTGGTTTCAAGTTTCATTGTCTTAGTTCATTATCCTATATTATATAAATTCCATTAGTTTTATAGCCCCCAGATTTAATTTTAAGGTTCAAATTTCATAAAATTGAAGCCTTATAATTTTAGGTCCACCAGTAGTATAGGGCTACAACTTTATAGCCTATAGTCTTGAATTATTCAGTAAATTGAGCTGTGAAAACCTTGGTTTCAAGACGAAAATTTTACAGAGGTTGTCTTTTTGTCAATCTGTGGGTCCAGTAAAATCTTTGCTAATCATATTCAAGGTAAGCTGTTGTTTCACTGACTACATGACTGTAAGGTAAGGTATAGATTGTTCCCAAGCTTCAAAACACAACACAAATGTATTGTGTTCATTGTAATTCATTAGTGGTTGAAAATCAGAGATAAGAAGAATTTGTGAAATAATCTTAAGTAGGATTATAGTAACAATATAATTTCAAATACTGTTCACTATTTATTACATACTATTTATCATTTAATGACATTTTTTATTTGAATATTTAATCAACTTTAATATTGGAAGTGGTGATTTGCATCAGCATCATCCATTTACTTCTAGTTAAAATCATCAAAATGTTTCATTCAAATCAAAAACTACATAGGCCCTACTACCTATGTAGAACATAACACTTTTGATAGGCCAATAATTGACAAATAAATATGTTCATTTTCAATTACAGTACTTGCATTTTTTTATCTTTTTCAATTATTCAATATTTCCATTGTTGAAAATTTGTTAACCTATGCTTATTTACTGTCTATTATAGTTTCAAAATACTCTCTTTCTGAAATAATACCTGAGCTTTTCCAGTGCTTGATTCTCCACTCTTAGTATCTCTTTGGCGTGGTTCATCACTTGATCGTTGAGTACCTGCACGCTGCCATGTATACGATCTGCATTGCCTTGGAGATCACCAATCAAAGAGCAGTTGCTGCTTAGCTGTTTACCCAAGCACTCGTTTGTAGACACCAACTGAAACGATCACAGGACATACAAGTAATTTATATTTCACGTTACAGGTCCTACTGACCAGTAGGATTTTATTCACTGTGAATGACACTTGTAGGCCTACAATAAATGAAGGAAAAAGATGTTGAAAAAACAAAGTAGTTACACAAAGTTGTGACTCTTACTCTGAGGAAAAAGTTCCTGCAAATGGGATTTTTCAGATGAAAATTATCATAAAACATTGGCAGTGTAAGATAAAAAATTACTAAATACATTACAATGTGCCAGTGTAACTCATCACTTGATGATATACCGTACGTACTTCGGCCTCGCGAACAGTACTGTCCTTTAAAGAGGTAGCAAATTCTTCTTTTACTCTCTGAAGCTGCTGTGAGTGATTCTCCAACAACTGTTGTATTTCTTCTTCTTTTTGCTGAGTCAGTTGATCCCATTGTTGTTCTGTAGATAAAACACTTGGCTTACTATCACTGAGTATCGAGCTCATTATCATACCATACAAGTACAAGGTAAGCTGCTGGTTTTTCGGAATTGTTAAAAGGCCCGTTACTGTTACCGTTACTGTTACTTTCATTACATAAGTGATTGAAAAATGTTTTTATTTTTAATGTGACAGTACATGCATATGATATTTTATGTAAAAGGTATTCAGTTATAGCATGCAGGCCTATTTTTGGCCCTTTGTACCCTGTATATGATGTTTGGAAAATATATATGTATATACACATTTATAATGAACAACAGATAGTTGAATGTACTTAAAATGATGTAACATACTATATTTTTCAATAGATTAGATAATTTTCTACACATTTAGTATTGTTTTACTATTATGCTTTTACGTCGTCTTTTTCATACTCTGCTAAAAAGTTGAATAGAAAATTCAGTTAGCCTATACAATAGAATAATAGAATGGAAAAATATAATTAAAATGTAATTGATGGCAAATGAAGCATGAAGAGCATTTGTAAAAATGAGTAGGTCTATCGATAGATTACTTTGAAGTTACCTAGTTGAATGCGATGCTTGTTCTCGGCATCTTCCATACAGGTTTGAGCGTCACGCTCCATTTGTTCTTTTACTAGCTCTAATGTGGTTCTAGTAGAGCTTGTTTGAAGCTGCCAACTCTGTTCCATTTGCTGTACTTTTCTTCCTGATTCCCAAGTCAATTGTTCTACAAACAAAATCGCATATTATATATATATGAAAATTGAATCTAGTCTCCATGTAATAGACAACATGGATGTGTTTTAGTCTCAGTTCTAATCTACGTAGAAGGAATGACATTTAAAAAAGATTAAAAATATATAGCAACCAAAATGGTTCAAAAAAATTAACAATTTGTTTGAAAAATGACATCAAGCATTCTAAAAACATTAGATTCCATAAGAAACTTAGGGTGGATTGCAGAGACGGAGTTTAAACCCCGGCCTACCTTAGACGCCGTCTAAATAAGAAATTGCATTGCAGCCACAATGCAATTTCTTACTTGGACGGCGTCTAAGGTTGGCCAGGGTTTAAACTCCGTCTCTGCAATCCATCCATAGTTTCTTAATTCAGTAATTTGATCAAGACTGTATGGTTCAGTCATTTTCAGGTGCGCTTCGCACCTGAGATAACAATAGATGATAATTTGTTAAGCAATCAACTTCCATCAGTAACAAAAAATTCAAAGAGGGGTTAATTTATTTTTGTTTGCTGGCTATCATATGAAAGAATTATAGGGAAATATTGAATATACTATACATGAACTGTATATTGTAATATGAGATTTTATCAATGAATCACGTCTCACCCATATCTTTCTCGTGATTCTCTTTCAGGCTCTCGATCTGGCTTTGATACGACATGTCCAGCTTATCAAGTTTCCGTCGTAGCTCCAATATGTCACGATCCGTATTCGTTTGAGCTTTCTCCATTTCACGTTGATAATGTATCTCCTTTTCCATCATATGTTCTTTCATAGTCGAGATCTAATAATGAGGAAGTATTATCTTTATTGATTACTGATCAATGAAATATGAAATTGAAAAATAAAAGGTTATTTTAGCTTGATCAAGAAGAGCTTACTAGGGTCAGTGTTATTTTAATATTTAAAGGAAAGACATGAGCAGCTGCTCATCAGCTAATGTGATCAACCACATTCACAAGGTAAGCTTGGACCATGCTTCCCTCTTGCATTCAGTGGTACGATAATGAACAATCAGAAGATATTCCCACCATAATACAGAGCCAACATTGGTAAATACCAATTTGGTCATACCTGACTAGGAACACATGCCAATGTGCCATCTATAATACTTGCATATGATATATAATTTATTAGCCCGTATCGTAACAACATTATCTTCGCTTTTAATTGAGTAAAAGTAAAGGCGGTGATTTCATACAAACAGAAATATAATATTCCAGAAGTAATAGAATCCAAAGTTACATTTTTACCTCTTTCAAACTCTCTTGCAGTCTTTTCTCCCAGCTCTGTTTGTTGACTTGCGCCTCTTGATCCTTCTGTATTTTCAGCGACTCTATTGCCAAGTGTTTTTCTTCTTCGTGCAAGTGATCAAGCTCAGCTTTCAAACGAGAGCATTCTTTTCTCAGACGTTGCTCCCATTGGTCATTCAGTTCCGTCTTCTGAAGATCTAGACGGCTGTGGAGCTTCTTATCGAGATCACTTATTCTCTTTTCACTCGCCACCTATTAGTTAAGAATTATAATTTTGGATGATTTTTTGGATGTTCTCCATTGGACAAGGTCATACTGCTCACATGGGTAATATTGGAAAGGAACTTTTTAATGTCACTCAAAAACGTAAGTCAAGTGTATAGATATGCATGAATGTATACAGCAGTTATGCACAGCCCGCTACTCGCCATACTATTTAATTTATTGTAGCCAGCAGACAAAATGCAAAAAAAGATAGACACAATATTTGTAGTCTTCTTCTACTATTTGTCAGTTATAAATCAGTTTTATACAGTTCAATGAATGAATTTCTTTTGGAAAAACAGTATGGAATTTTTATTTAGAAAACTGTGGTTTTGCATGTTTCCTGCAATTTTCCTTTGAAAATAATAGATCAAGCATAGAACAATTTTATCCTACCAAGACTAGTTTTTCAATTCAATTTCAATAAATTGTGTACATAATGCAATGTGAAGTGAAGAGTATCTGGTATGTTTCTTTATATTTTAAATTTAGAAATAGATGATCTAGCTCCGAGAGAAAATCAATTTTCCACGTTGCTTGTATCCTGTCCCTGGGCGGCCGACGGAACTTTGGAGATTGGATAAATTGGTCTCACTGATGAAAACGTTGTGCTTGTGTATTTGAAGTTTTAGGAATTCCGTTTTTTAGGTACTTGAATTGAACAAATAAATCAATCCATAAATAAATGACTTCCATTTCACTTACCAAAAAATCTGGCTTTGTTATTATTTTTGTTTGTTTGTAATTTTGTACGTGGCATGGCATGCAGGTCAGGAAATATGATCAGTCAATTTGGAACTTTTACCACACTTTGATGTCATATCAGAATAGGTTGGGGTTGTTTTTCAGAAAAATTGGTTTGACAGTTTTCTCGGAAACAATTGGAAAAGTTTGGAAAATCCCCATTAGAATAACCTGGAGAAAAAATATTTGAAAAACAAAAATTCTTCAAAAGCTCTCAAATATTTACTGAATACAAAGACAACTATCATACACATTTTTCAATAATCAGACAAGAAATAACGAAATTAACGCTTGGCCTTGAATTTAGGCTCGAAAGACCGACAGGTTATTTATTTATTATTAACTCTCGCAGTTGCACATTACATTAACCAGTAGCACACTTAGCAACAGTAGCAACAAGTAGGAGGTAAAGTTTTAAAACTTTTAAAGTAATCCAATGTTTGAAATAAATTTCATTCTAGATTTTCATACTTCTCCAAGGTCATCCCACAACACATATACTGGCTGCATTTTCCTAGTGAATAATAATGATGCTAATAATTGGAGTACTGTAATCATAATTTTTTCATCCAAATGCAAGATGACGAAATATTTGGTCCAGGGGGTGCTACAACATGTACACATGGTTACAACATGTAATCTAGGGTAGCCAACTCTCTTTCCAATTCTCTCTGCTTTTTCACAATCTTCATCTTCCTATCTAGGCCTACTAGACTCTCTTCTCTTCTTCAAACTTCCGTGATTCTTCCGTATAGTGAAAAATGATGATGATAATAATAAATGATAATAGGTCATTAAATATTAATAATCATTGAATACAAAAAATGGAATGAAAATTGCTGTTGGTACTACTTTAACAACAAATGCAATAGTATATTATTTTTAAACCGTACAGTGAATTATCAAAATAAGACCAGTCATATTGAAAAAGTAAATTCTATTATGTATTTTCCAAATACATACATTCAATTGACCATTGTAGATGAGCGTGACTTATATGAAGCAGGGGACATTTAAGATACCTTGATTGGTTATTTCCCTATTTCCCTTCAACTCTCCACTTGATTGGTTTTTATATTTTGTGACATCACGAAGGCAGACGATCTACAATGGTCAATTTCATACACAGATATCATGCCACGATCATGCCCACGAATCATGCCATGATGGATCATGCCACGGAAAATACTTACTAGAAGCACTGTTGAAGACTTCTTCTCCTTATCAATGGCTGATCGCAACTGAGAAACTTCTTCCTTCAGGATAAGTTCGCTGACTTGCAGTTGTTCAGTTTGACGAGCCGCCAGCCGCAGCGACTTCTGCTGATCATGATTCATGCTGCGGAGTTGCAACGCCTCGGCCTCGAATGTCTTCAACTTCTGAACCTGGAAAATAATCACACGCATTCTATACATTCAAGGAACAACATTTTATGGCTTCTACAGTGTTGTGTGGTATTCCTTGTTTTAAATGTTGAAATATTAAATATTAGATTTTGAAAAAACAGAACCATATTTGAACAACAATAAGAAACCAGATTCCACTTTGGCTCTATTAGGTAATACTAATAGCTTATTACCTATTCATTATTGTACACTATTGTGGACCTACAATTTGTATAAGCAAGTTCTCTCCACATGAGTGACTTATTTCTTTATTACTGCAATTTTTTTTCTCCCCCAATGATTTTATCTTTCTGAAGTGGTTAGGTGAACGAGCGGCTTGTTCGAAGATGGCCTTATTTTATGGTAATTCTATATGCTCATTAAAAAAAATCTATTATTTTTATTATTATCGATATTAAAATTCAAAATTGAAATTACAGTACAAATGTGGAGCTGTCATGTGCAAATGAAATAAATCATCTGAATAACCTAGAAATATGTGATTATTTTCTTATTTCAAATGTGGTAAGCCACTGAAATTTCTATCTTCCTAGATAAGTGTTCAAAGGTGATAAAATTTGTGCACATGGTGTCTTTTTGCTCAAAACGAAATACATATGAAAAAAATTTGAAAAATGTTGGTAATTATTTAATTTTTCCAATAAAAATTTGACTTTTTTTTTAAATACTACTCCTCCCTCACTTTTCATATTTTTGAATTTAATATTTTTTTAAATTATTCTAAACGAATGTATAAAAAAAATGGGAAGCATATTTTGGAATTTATTCTGGGATTAATTTTTTTTCATAACTGGAACTTTGCAAATATTTTTCTTCTCAGTTTTGGACAAAATAATTCAATTTGAAAATTTATTTGAAGGAAACTAAGACCTGAATTGAAAATGTACTTCCCATTTATTATCAAGAATATCACATTGGATTCACATTAAAAAAATCAGTTCTTCAAGTATCACCACTGAAAAGGAGTAGTGATTTTCAATATCGCATGCGTATGAAAATACTGAAAGGAGTTACAGGCAATACAAATTGTTGATCTTCATTTACTACAATGGCTTGAAATATGACATCTTCACGTTTCATAGTGTGACAGAAGTCTCCAAATGGGACAAAACTTTTTGAGGTTCTTTAAATAGAGTGTGAATAAAAATAATAATAATAAAAAAAAAAAAATCCCCAAAAATTGTGATTTTCAGTGACTTGTACGATTGCCATTCAATTTCAATATCAATTTGATTCTTTTCTTGGGGCTCCTAAATAGCGCATACTGTAATACAAATACCATGCTTGGCATGTTTACTCAAAAAGAGGATGTGAAAGTGAATGGACAGGTTGTACCTATTCAAGGAAGCCATTAAAACCTGACCCAAATAACCCTAACCAATTCCACGAAATAGTAACTCTCACGGCATTATTACACACCAAGTCAACGTTTACTCTTGGTAGTATCCGTATTCCAGTATGTGCTCTTCAGCGTCCCCCTTTTCTTTAGACTTTGATTTGAATATTGAATTTGAATATTTTGATATTGAATTTTAAAATGAAATAATCAATAGTTTTAATATCTGAACAATGATTGATATCAGTTGAAAAACATTGTAAATTGACAAAATAATAAGCTGTATTCAGGAATTTCAGGTTAGATTCACGTGAGAAACAAAAGCGTTATAAAAACTAGGTCGGATGAAAGAATTGTAAATGAATAGAGTTAGCAAAAGTTCTTTATATATTTTTTAAATTGATGCTTTTGATATCGATCGAAAATGAATAATATCAATATATTTCGATCAATATTTGTCATTACAAAAGTTTGATATTGTTGCAATTTTTTGATCAACGGCAACCCTAACTTAAAGTTAGTTGCTACCTGAACTTACTTCACTCAGCTGCTTCTCAGCCTCTTCAATCTTTGACAGCATGTCTGAATGTGCTGTTCTAATCTTCTCTTCCGCTTTCTTATCTTTCTCTTCCAATCTTCTCTTGCACGCCTGCTCTACTTCTCGCAGCTTCCACTCGAAGTCGTTCAATAGCTGTTGCTCTCGGTCGGTGTTCACCGTTCGTAATTTTTCAAAGTCTTTCTCGTACTTCGTCTGGATCTCTGTCTTCTCGTCCTGCACTTCCTCCAGAGCCTAATAACAAAAGTTATTAATTGTCAAAGATTTTCGAATTTACCAATCATGTTACGGAATTTTTCAAATATGTGTTGAACAAAAAAACACCGATTTCTGCTCTCAATCAATCGCAGACCACAACTCGACCAACAGGAAAATGTAAGCAACAAACATTTTCTTAACGTGAAAGTTTAGTTGACTTCAACTTTTGAAATACATCGCATTACGACAGGGTTGAGCCATAGTACAATTGATACGCAGGAACTCTTAGATCCCTCTCATTAAAACATATTGGTATGGAGGCAGTAGTGAATAGCATACATCAACAAAAATGTTTTGTTATTTCGATGGACATGAAGAAAAGTTGTTTTGGAATCCTCAAGTTACTATTTTTCAATAAGTTAGAATTATTGGATGAGCGAAGCGAAGACTCAATGTCACCATACCCGAAAAAAAAGTACTTTTTTTTTTGTTTTTTTGTTCGCGCTCCACAGGTCAGACGAAAATTCAAAATTAGTTGAAACTTGGCACACACAAGTATCATTATCCAATTCGATACTGTATAGTTTTGAGGCGCAATCGATTGAACCATTTCTGAGAAAACTCATTTCAAAGTTTTCAAAAATACCGTAAGAATAACCCGGAGAAAAAAATTGAGGAAAAATATTTCATTCGAAAGAATTTAAATTCTGAGGGAATTTTAATTTAATAAATAATGATACACATTATTCCGAACTTTCACTCAAATCGGATCAGCCGTTTTGATGTAACAAAATATATAATGTAATTTTTATAAATCATTCAACCAAAGCTACAGGTGACACCACTTAATTGTAAACGATTAAAACAAAGCCTTCTTTATTATCATAGAAATAAATAACGTAAAATAAGATGGCAGTGATGTAATGGTTTGGATCTCAAGGTGTATATATATATAATAACCAATCCAAAGATAAGTTGATATGTTCCAGCTCATCCATCAACGCGGTAACACATAACACGTTTGCCTGGTAACTATAATGTGAAATGAAAAGATACTGGTACCACGACACAAGAATAATATACCACAGACGAAAGATATGCTACCAAGACATATCACGCAATGTTAAAATAAAACTGACCCCTACTTTTACCTGCACTACTTTATTTTTTCTCTTGTTTCCCCTGTAACACCTGGGTTGTATCTATGCCGACTGCTAGAAAGCACTACATGCATGCTGGATTGCGCTGCTTTCGAGTTGTCACCAGGACCGTTCCTTCAGTAGCAAGCATAGGTGTACTAACTGCAGACGTAGACGAGGGGAAGGGAGCTGTGCACTGAGATTTATTCTTATGTATTCAATATCCATATAGGGGAGAACTGTCTTGTTAGTGTATCTTTTGTCTATGAATATACCTTGGTTTAATGATTAATTCAAAAACTAAAATTATTTTGGGTTTGACGATAAAATCACATGTCTCACGATGTTTATTACCCCGCTTCCCCACGTGTTACAAGCTTCTATTGGCTTGTGGAGTAGAGGTATTAGTGGTATTATGTACGACAACAAGTCACACAGAATCACCAATTATTATTCCCCAATATGCGACTGAAACAGTTTTTGTATCAAAAAGTTATTCCTTCAACTATCATTCAAATTGTTTTTCATGTTCAAGTTAGAGGCTATGCAAATTAGCATGAATATGTACCATCTGAAAGAATGTTCAAAGACTAATTCAACTTACCTCCTGAACAATTTTCATCTCTTCTTCTCTCTCTGCTTCCATCTCTGCTCTCTCTTCCTCCAGCATATCTCTCTCCACACGTATCTCTTCCAATTCAGTTTGAAGCTCTTTCATCTTCTCTTCCATTTCTTTCAAGCTTGTTTCAAGTTCGGCCACTTTGTCACTGCGAATAGTTTCTTCGGTAGCCGCTTCCTCTGCAACACAACGGATAATAAACTTTCGTAAGGTAAACCGATCAAAAGTTAAAAATGATTATTTATGCTTTGTTATCTTTCCCACATATATTCCCAAAGACAAGAATTAAGTTATAATAGATGACACACATGCATTTAGATTTAGGGCTGGTTCTAATCGACATAAAATGAATGATATTTTCCACAGATTCACGTGATAATATTCAGCAGAAATATTTTTAAATAATACTAATAGTGGGCATAAAATGATATAAAAAAATTGAAAATAATCACAACCTGTCGATTCGAAGAAAATGCCGATGCATTCAATTGAGGATTATAAACTCTAAACTCACCAGTTTTCTTGAGTATCTCGTCCGAAAGTTCGACATTCTTATGGCGATAATCAGCGACATCATTCTCGAGCAAACGCAGTTTCTGTCGCACGCACTGCGACTCTTTGTGTGCAGCCTCGAGCTCGGCTTGTAGGCCTGCTCAGGAAAATACACAATGTGGTACTATGTTGTTGCTATAGATACTTTTTATCATTATTATTTAGATCTCTTGCAGTTCCACATAAATATGCTGTGACAAGTTTCCTATACTCCTGTGTTCAAGACATTTTGACCACCTTTATAACCTTTCGACCTAATTATCTTTTGACGGAATATCTTGTGTGCCTATAACTCGACACCAGTTTTTCAATAATCCCATTAAAGTTGATTAACTGTCAAGTTGTTGCATCCTTTGAGGTACCTGTGCTATTTTATTGACTATACAGTCAAATAAAATCCTAATGGATTCTTCAACATACTGAAAAAGAGGCCCTTAGTGAATGAGAATAAGATAACACCAATGAATATATAATCAAATTTTTAAATTATAAAATAAATATGAAGTATTATTGCCCTTGGATAGGAAAATTTCAAACAATTCCAAAAATATTATCATCAAGTATTGATTGAAATATATCAAAATTTTCAACCATCAAATTATACTGAATCAAATTTTAAGAAATACAATTATGGTTAGAAAACAGAATGATTCCCAGCAAATGAATGTTGTTAGCTGCATAAGGATTACACTGCTATCTAACTTGTATAAGGCAAGGCAATGGAAGGGCTCAAACACTCAAGTTTCTGTGCAATACAATACACAAAACGAAATCGATCATTGTTTAGATTTGAATTGATTAAATATTGAATATTCCAATTCGATATCGAATCAACCTAAAATATTGAATCGATCGAAAATGTGGAAATCAAACGGCAACCCTACCAGAAAGTGATTATGAATCTGTAATTATTAGAAAAAGTGTGGAAAAGATTAAAAAAAAATGTAGAAATATTGACAAAAGTTGGAAACCAGCTTCATGATAAATTTTCAAAAAGGTGGGAAGAATATGCTGGAATGGTTACAAAATCTTTATTCCACAATTGTTACATTTGTTATAGTTAGATTGAATAATCTATGTTTCAATTATCATTAGGTCTACATACTAATAATTATCATACTGATAATAATTATCATACTAATAATAATTATCATACTAATATCCCACATCATATTGTATTATTGGTTACATATTTTCCAATAATAACATTCCAGTGCTTGGAACGATTGCCAAGTATTTGAGACTGCACTTACTCGCGTCTTGATGTGATTAATTGTGCAATTAGCAATTAGGAATCAATAAACATCCATCCAAGTCATAGGCACAATGACAACAAACACATTGTTAACGTGTTTCAGGGACATAACTCGGTATAAAGAATTATAAACAACCACAATAACATCAAGTTATAAAATGTATTGGACAGGAAATCATAAAAGATAAAAGCACAACATTTTCGAACTCATAAACTATTTCCCGTAAAAGTTGATTTCCGTTGCATTAATGATGATTGGGAGTAATTATAGTGATTGATAAAAATAAATAAGTCGAGCAGTCTGGTATTTGTATCCTGTTACAACTGCAGCAAAAGCAAGGGAGCTGTGCAAACTGTGGTAGCAGCGATCTAGTGCCAGTGGACTGTTGACCATGCCTTCATTATTGGCTTGCTACCAGCTGGCTTCGGACGCGTCACGTCTCTACACCGACGCCTAGTGTGGATCAAAAAGGGGCTGCAAGGCGCGGGGGTGGTGTGGATCAGATTTAACTGACAGTTAACTAAGAGTACGATAAACGGCACCGGTTGCGATGCGATCAGTGTGAGTTAAGATCGACGAAGATAGAATTAAAGCAGGATGCGCTGGAAGATGTGGGTGTCGTTCGAAGATAAAATAAATCTACGGTGTCAGTCTGTGGTATCAAAGATTATGACCAATTGAAAGAAATCAAACTAAATCAAACACGTGTGACGTTCACTCAGGAAACTAATAAATATTTTCAAATGTGAAGGCATGGACTTTTGTGAATGTCCTTTCACTTATCATCACTTCACAGTTTTATAATCACCTGCTCACCCGCACCCCCGTATAACCTAGCTGTTGATGCGTTAAGCGAACATGAAAAAAAAAATAATAATCCCAATACTGGACGACAAAATGGATCCGCTGAAAAAAATTGATTCAAATTGGGAAGCGTAACAATGTATATTTCTAATGTTTCTTTCAAGGAGAGATGAGTCTGACGTCAGAGCTTTTTTCCCCACCTAGTTACCCCCACTACTCGCTTCGTTGGGGTGTAATTGTAATGTTATATGTATATATAGGTATTATATGCTATATATTATATGCTATATATAATTATATTATATGCTGCTCCTGCTTATGACAATTTCATGTTTTTCGCTATCACAATATAATTAGCATAGGCCTAATGCTAAAGTAACCTAGTCGAAAAAATTCGGTTTTAAGTGTGGCAAAAGTGTGAACAATTATACACCCAGCACTAACGTATAATGTACAAATTGAAGAAATGATTGCTCACATTGATTTTATCGATGGCTCATAAATTGCTTATTTTTATATCATACTAGTTCATTGTATAATACCAAAATACATATTGATAATATGAATGATTGTATAATTATTATTGATATTATTCAATGGTTAATACCATTGTTGAGAACGTTACGCAAGAGTTACTTTTACAAAGGAAATATAAATGACGATGCGGAGTACATTACTACAGAGTTGTTCTTGGTTCTTGTGGAGAAATAAAAATGTCCAATACTAATATTTTTCGACAAATTATTTTTTGACAAATACCAAGAATCATGCTACATCATTTTTCTTTTAATTAATTAATTGCTTTCCTGCCACGAATCTTGAGCATTAGTTTTTCCCTAATACTGTAAGAGAGTTTTTCCCAGGGATTTGCAATAATATTACATTACGTTTCGAAAGTAATTCGAATGACGTAACGATTCAAGATATCGCCTATCCCAAGAAACCGTTGTTAACTGGGTTAGGCACGTCAGGGTGGGTAGGACAGAGATGACATGATTAACACACGTCAATCATCGGAGAACAGAGAGAGAGAGAGAGAGAGAGAGAGAGAGAGAATGAGAAAGAGAAAGAGACAGAGAGAGAGAGAGAGAGAGAGAGAGAGAGAGAGAGAGAGAGAGGGAGAGAGAGAGAGAGATATTACGAGGACGAAGTTTTTTTTAGACGAAAAATAGCTGTTTTTCTTTTCGCCAATTATTTGCAAGCGCTGTTACCCCTCCCTTGTCGCCAAGCCCCAGTCACTAAACAGGACGCATGTAACAGTGTTGTTTATGGAGTTTTATGTGTGATCTGTTAAACAGCTAAAGGTTAAAACAGTTAAAAGAGTTGATTGGTTGAAACATAAATCAATCTAAAAGTGTACGAGTTTTAATCACATCATATTTATTAATATACTTTCTTTGCAGATCACTTCGTCCATGATGATCTATTTATAGTTTAACCATGGTTAATGTTGAGACTTAATGGTGATGGTATTGTGGAGAAAATGTAAGGGAAATCTTACAATTACACGGTTGTAATTTTAAAATTGTGGTTAGAAATTGTGAGAAAAAGCACGAAAGTATTCAATTATTGTTGGCTTCCATTTATTCGTGAGTTTCAACAATGTAAAACTTTTTCCCGACATAAGTTCCAAATTGTCAATCACTAGAACGGTACGGTATATGGTTTTTGTACAAACGACAATTTTGAGAGAATTTATTGACGTCCATCAGAATAACAGAAAGGAAATTTGAAAAAAAAGTCGTCTTGGTAAATATAAATTTTCACTAGGTTCTACGACATGTCCATCGAATATCGATAATTGTATAG
The DNA here is from genome assembly GCA_964007535.1 of Brachyptera risi. NCBI lineage: Eukaryota > Metazoa > Arthropoda > Insecta > Plecoptera > Taeniopterygidae > Brachyptera > Brachyptera risi. The sequence continues at coordinate 62,097,058 of OZ023326.1, forward strand.
TTTCAGTCGGAAGCTTATCATCCTTGAGCTATCTTCACATTTCCTCACTCATCCCATACAACGACAGTTATGTAGTTTTTTTTTTACTAAAAGTGACAAGTAAAAGTCGACTTACGGTCCATGCCCGAAGACTTCTCCGACACACCGCGCTCAAGTTCTTCCATTTTGTATAACAACTGATTCCTTTCGGTGTCTTTTACACTCAACTGGGCTTTCAGTTCGCTCAGCTGTTCTTGAAAACGCGTTTCTTGGCTCACTAAGTTCTTCCTATGAGAAAACAGAAAATAAAACACACCGTCTATTAGAGCATGACGTGAACATACAGGTATACAACCTTGCAAATTTATTAATAACTATCATTTTCAGGTCCTTGCGAGAAGATTTACAACAATAAAAAAGGTGTTTACTCTTCCGAGGTTTTCCTCGTCCGTTAAAATAAATGATAGGATGTAAAATAATCAGGACCCGAAGAAATATATGGAATAATTCATTCATAAATATAATAATAAAATAAAGTAATGGAACAAAAATAAATAAGCAAACAAATTAGAAATATTATAAGTAAGAAGAGAAACAAAGGAAGATTCGGAAAGAACGAATTGGCAAAGAAGAATAGAAGAAAAAAACGATGAAGCTAAATAAGTAGATCGAATCAAGTTATGTCACCATAACACACGATTCCAGCGTCGTTTATCACCGCTTTCTTTAGTTTACTTTTTACATTTTGTTATGACGTATCGGCCAATTATAAACATTTCGTTTCATTCAACAGTTTTACACATCACTTTGGTGACTTTACCCTCCTGTCCTAACTGGCAAGTGAATAATATAATGAATATAACTGTAATGTAGGCCAGGGGCCCACGGATATGTAGCCTAAAATTATAGTTTTACCAATTATTTAGTTAGTCAACTATATTTTGGTATCATCAGTAATATCTTCAGAATAATTATTTTTTAGATTTTTGAAAGAACATAGCATTACTAGGGGGATTCGCAGTATAGGCATTATGCGTTGCAAGATGAGAGATTTCATATGAAATGTAATGGATTAAGCTATAAGGCCTACCCACCATGATTTTGAATATATAACTTATTTACTTATTTAACTCATTCCCTTTCTGATTTACCCATTGATTAGTTGTGTTCGTCTGTCATGAACTGAAAAGAACTAGAGTACACTTTAAGGGGGTGGAGCAACTTGAGTTCAACTCCGTGCAGGATGCGCCGTTGTTCAGTTCAACTTGGTGTACGTGAACTAACAATTACAGACGAACAGCCACCACCCACCGCGTACCACAAACTACTTTCCGCGAATTCAAAATATGTTTCAACTTTCAATTAATTTCGACGCTCATGATAAATTTCCTTATAAAGAAAAATGACAATATTACATTCTAGATATAAAGGCATGGGCCTAGATTTTCTAGAATTTAGAAATATGTTAAGTTTAGTGTTTTACTGAATGTAAAGTGAAATTGAATATGTAAATAGCAACATGCTAATAACGTTTACTACTACTACTACTACTAATGATATTGGTCGAGACAAAAATATTCATGACCAATAACCCTTGGCCAAAAGTATTTATATAATATTTAAAAGATGATAGAAAAGTAGCAAGACGAGAGAATCGCCAGTAAGCTACTTGACACCCGGAATATTCAAACAATATTGTTTTGAGAGCACTGTTAATAAACTAAATAAAAGTATCCTCATAAAACTAATGAACTAAACTGATATAATAATCAACAAATATCTCATGGATGATTGATGAACTGATAAAACTAACATTTAGAGCTAAACAATATCCCGTTTTCATCAGTCCGTACGTAAAACTTGAATAGCATCCACAGATACATCCATGTTGCGCGCGTAAAATCTGCTTACACTACTTTACACCACCTGTACGTACAGGGGTAACTTTTCTTACACTTTTTTACACCAACTTACTCTAGTTCACCGTGCGTCGACAAACGAACAGCCGAGTGCAAGCTGCACTATTCTGCCCCGAGTCAGACGAACGGCCACCGACCGATCGGTGTAAGTTGGTGCAAGTTCGTGCAAGATAGTGCAGACAGACGAACACTACTATTATTTCAATCGTTTTATGATCTAATTGGTTTTATTTTTTGGTGGAAACAAATTAGTCCTATATAATGATTTTCATGTTAGATACGGCTCATCCGATTTATGTAAAACTTTGGAATTATGTGTGTAATGCATGTACTTGAATTCAGTGAAAAAAAATTGAATGTATACTGTGAAAATTATTTCTACATATTTTCCCCCTTGGGTCATTCTCACGAGGTTTTTCAAAATTTCGAAATTATTTTTCTCAAAAGTAGTGCAACCTATTGCGCCTCAAAACTATTCAGTATGCAGTTAGACGAGGAGATATATGCATGCTGATTTTCGTCAAAAGAAATTCTTCCGTTCGACCTGTGGAGCGCGAAAACTGTACGGTTTTGAGTACAGAAAAATTGAGTCAATATGCTTCGCTCATCCAATTAGTTGTACCGGTATCATTATGTATTTGCTTATTGAAGTTTTCTTCAGAATAACAACAATTTCTCGTAGGCCCCACATGGTATCACGTGTTAACTGAGAGCCATTTTGTACTTGATCTTGTAGCACTTCAGCTTGCCAAAAAACTGACAAATTATTTCCTAATTCGTAATCGCGTATAAAACTTGGGCCTATTAGACAACTATTTTGGGAATAAGTCTGATGTCTTCAAGTTTTGCCAAATTTGCGTCATAGTATATTTTGTATGTGAAGATAAATCATCTTGCCAACAAGTGAAAATGGCTCACAAAGAAGGATATAATTTACTATAATATAATACTATTTTCAAGGAAATATTAACTTAATTGTATTTATTTGTGAATAAATTCAATACATTGACCATATACGACTCGACTATTTATTTAAATTTAAATTTGAATTATGCTTCATTCTAATTGAAGAATTATAACAGCATATTTAATACGCATTAGCGATATTTGTCAGGCCACTATATATAAACTGTATTATAAATAATATATACACATAATTAGCTATATTCTATACCATTGGGCAAATAAACTATAATGCTGAAGTAGTAGTTATAGAGAAAACAATTTGCGGTACTAAATGTTCGAGAAAGATTTATTACACTATATGGTATTTAAAAAAATAAATCACATATCAACGAAGACAACGGCCTACCTTACTGATGTGAAGTAAACGCTATAATTATACAGAAGTGAGATATCTTATCGGAGACAAGATCAATGAGTATCGTGAAGAAAATGAAGCTATAGCAGTGAGGTGGTAATGAACTGATGATCTTGATATTAACTCCGCGATGAATGAGACTAGTAATGATCTAGTTCGAGATCTCGTGCCACGAAACGTCACACATGGGGAAAAGATCCACCCACGTCATTTGCAATTAATAAACCTCTCAATGTAGTCTAAAAGGGTACTTTCAATGACGCACATTGCAATTTATAGAGGATGCATGTTGCTATAAGAAACATGTGAATCTCTCGGGCTGAACTTTCTACCGGGCGCGAGTATTTTTTTGTAGAAAATAGATTTTATTAGTATATGTTAAAATTGTTTTGGTAACTGCCTAACTATAGTGAGATCGCCCTTGTGGTACCTGGTCCGAACGACTATGCCACACGATGCTGATAGAAAATTGAATATATTTATATATATTTTTTTCAATAACATAGAAACTTGATACACAATCATTATTCCCCAATTAGGGCTATGGATGAAAGATAAAATTGATTATAAAATAATTGCAAACTAGCAGATCGTATAACCATTTCGTTCTGAGCTGATCAACTTCAATTACAAGCTGGATAAATTTAATTCCACATCGTGTAACGTATCATTATATTATCATTTTAGTATCATTTTAATGTTTAAATCACTTTGCCGGAAATATCCTCGCGAACTATATAGTCTTGTATATCGAAGAGGAATTATCGTTTTCATGCAATAAAATAGAAAGTAGTCACAAATCACAAATGATGGTCAAGGCGTCCTTAAACTTTCCATAGGGTAAAAAGTTCCCTCCAGGGTGGTTTCATATATATATATATATATATATATATATATATATATATATATATATATATATATATATATATATATATATATATATATATAAATGTTAATAAAACTTGAACCGTACAAGATACAAAATTAACAAATACACCATCTGATACAGACTACATTTGTCGAAAATGTTAATCATAGTCACATTTTTCCATAATAACAAAGGTGGGAAAATCAGTTGTGTGTAACAGTATAACTCTAGATTTTTTGACATCGAAATTGTTACCTCACAGCGTACCGTTACATTAAAGAACACGTAACATATTGTGAAAGTTTATTAGGAATCGACAATATTTTGGACGCTGTGAAGCAGTTTCACTATGCAATATGTTCATTCAGAAAGTCACTGCGATCATTTATATGTTATGTTGACACTGAAAATGTTACGCTGTGTCCTGTGTTTGTGTTCCCCTTGAATAATCAATCAAAATAATACATTAGTTGGATGAACGAAGTAAAAATGTCAGACTCGTGGGAATGTTACCGTTGTTAGTTATCTGTAAGCGCTCCTCAGGTTAGAGGATCTGTTCGATATGGAAGTTTGTTCCACGACTAAAATGTTAAGAAATACTCTAAGAATAATTCGGTAGGAAAAAAATCTAGTTTTGTATTGTCCGTCTTTTTTGAGAGAGGATGGAGTTTAGTAAAACACTGAACTCTATATTGTCCTTTAATGTGTAGGCCTATTGGAAACCAAGCGTTCAATTTCAAAGAGTTTATTTAAGACTTTAATTTTCTCACAAAATTATGCAATCGATATCAAGTGTATCATTTTATCACCACATTCATCCACCAACTCAAGAATATGTATAGTTTTTCTACTGTTGGTATTCAGAGCAAGACGTATTAAATAACTATTAATGAACATACTTCTCTATTTCTCGTAATTCCTTCTCCTTTTCCACATCTTCCAGTCGCTTCCACCCTGATTTAATCTGAACTTTTTTTTCATTCTGCTCGGTTGGTACATTTGGTATAGCTGATAAGAAATTAATTTTACTTGTCGTTAGCAGTGTTTTTTTCGGTTTCACATCTGAATCTTGTTCTATCCCTCTCTGTTTATTCACCTCCTGTTGCTCTCTCTCTCTCTGTGGTTGTACAGGTATGACAAGTGAGAACGTCGGCTCAATATTATCGTCTTCATTTGTCTTCGGGGTCGATATCCAACTCTTGAGCGCCGTGAACGTAGTCACGTTACTTCCTGCAGTAGACCCGACAGCGACTCCATTGACTATCACGTCACTAGTCTCAGACTGATGATTCATATCACATATTACACTTTGACTTGAAGATACAGTGACATCATCTTCACTATCTTGCTGGCTGTGGTTTGAAGATAATTCATCATCGATATGTACTCCATTATCTGAGCTTGGAGTTGTGGATACAGTAATATCACTATGTGAGCTTTGAGTTGAAAATAAAGCGACATCATCTCCACTATCTGGGCTATGATCTGTGGATGAAGCGACATCATTAATATTTACTCCACTATCTTGGCTGTGGGTCGAAGATACAGTGATATCACTATGTAGGCTTTGACTTGGAGATACAGCTTCATCTTTAATATTTACTCCACTATCTTGGCTGTGAGTCGAAGATACAGTGATATCACTATTTAGGCTTTGACTTGGAGATACAGCTTCATCTTTAATATTTACTCCACTATCTTGGCTGTGGTTTGAAGATTCATTGACATTATCTCTACTATCTAGGCTCTGACTGCATGATACAGTCACATCAGGTGTTGACGTATAGTTTCTCAGTAACGGTAGCTCTGATGGGCTGAGAAAGTCTGAGAAGACATGAGAATTCTTCAGGAAGATATTATCTTTAATAATCACAATCTTCTCAGGTGTTGAAGTTAACGTGGTTGTCGGAATCAAATCACTTCCAGTAGCAGATGTCACATCACCCTTGGCAATAGCAACATCGAACTCTGATAACAATGGTGCTAGATATAAATCACTGACGTTACGAGCTGCGATCACTGAAATATCACTGTCTTTAATGGAAGCCGTCAAGTTTCTCGACGGTCCTTGGGGTTCTTCTGGAAGACTTCTTGTAGTGATTGTCGAACTTTCTGGCGTCATTATCGATACGGAAGTTGACGTTGATTCCTCGCAATGAATTTTCATCGGGCATTCATTCTCTTCGACAACAACGCAGCTTCCCTCGAGAGTTTCATCTTCACCGACACGTGACATCTTTTCCATAACACTACTCTCTTTCGCCTTCTCTTTTCCAATTTCATCTTTTCTTTTCGCCGATGTGCCGGGCGATGACAAACCTGGCGTATATTTCTCTTTATTCTTTCCATCTTTCTTATCTTTATCACCCTTTCCATTCTTATCACTGTCAGATGTTTTCTGACGACGGAAAAAACTGAACATTTTTTCATACAGTTTTAAGAATACTTGTTAACTTTCAATCACAGTTCCTCGTTTCTTTTTCAACATGCTCATGCAGTTGCAGTATATCAGTTATTTGTATTCAGTGCAGCATTGGAGAGAGAGAGTGAAAGAGAGATAGTAGTTTTATCTGTTATTGAATTAATTGATTAATAGTGTTGACGATCTCGTCATGAACGCACATGTTATCACAAGAAAAACACGAGTTACAGTAACAGCAGTAATGTCCCGTGCTTGGGGTGTTGCGCCGTCCGCTGTCTCTAGTACTTGACTGTTACCTGCGATTGTTCTTCCCCATTTCACTCGATAATAATTCTCCTCTCTCCACGGACCAATACGATCTTGCAGACACAACGAGCGGTAACCGACTGAGGTCTACAAGCAGCAGGCTGACTAAGTGTTGGACGTCATTGAGAGAGGCAGAGAGAGAGAGAGAGAGAGAGAGAGAGAGAGAGAGAGAGAGAGAGAGAGAGAGGAGAGAGAAAGAAAAAAATAGAGAGACCGCGGAAACATTGCCCTTGTTCATACAGCTTGAGACATGAGCCAAGATATCAAAACACACTCGATAATTTGTTTGTAGCAATGTATGCGATAATAATATTGAAATGTTTCAACTTTTTCATTCACATTTAATTCGGAATTGAATAGAAATGAAGAAAATATATATTCTATCTAAATTAAGATTCGTGAGTGTTATTCTATTTTCTATGAGAAGAAGGTGCTCTAGGCTGAGGCACGTGGTATATTGTTGGCATGAAATGTTTGAATAAGACAACAGTTGACTATGACACGATTGTCAGGTCACAGCACGCACAAACACCTATACTCATCTAACTCGAGTACATTGCCATGGCAATAATGAAATCATAATTGTAATGAAAATAGCAGCTAATTAAACTGCATATTTATATTTGTATGTAGCGTGTTTGTATTTGTATGATTAGAGCATTAGAAGAGAGAGCATTAGAAGAAACATGCTTATTTTCAATATTTTGTAGATAAATATTGTTCAAGATGTATGGTGGGTTGCGTTGCTTTCCCGCTTGTTTGCTATTGATAAATAAATCTAAAAATTAGGTGCACATTTTTGTGTCGTCTAACACTGTCACCCGTCATCCCATAAATTCACAAGTTACTATATAAACTATAAGCGAACTTTTCGTTAAGAGGTTAGGACCGAGGAGTGGCCTGCTGATCCCAGTATTCATCGTTGACGACTCAGGGGAACTATGATATCCTCATTCAGGATCATCACAAATTAACATATAAATAACGTAATTAATGTGCCGTTGGTCAGGAGTCGAGACGGTTGACCAAAGTCTTCAACAGAAATCAAAATATAAGTATCCTGAATGATGGGGTAGAACAATAAAGTCGGAAGTCAGGACAGTTGATCAAGGTCTTGACCAGGAATAGAAATGAAGTATCCTGAATGATGAGATTATTGGGGTAGAACAATGAATTGATATAGAATTGAAAAGATGTCGATCGAGGGCGCTCATAAAGAAATAAAAATAGTAAAACACCAAAAATAATAAAAGTTAAAATATCGTATTATGAGCTCATAAGTTGGTATTTTCCATGTGTAGTGTAACGAAATTGAATTTTAATCTTAGATTGTAAAACATGGACATTATAGGATTCCTTCAAGTGTTGTCACACATTGGCGTAATACGTGGACAACATTGTACCCCAAATTGTGGTGTTCTCCACAATTATTACAACTTCGGCAATATAGTTTGCTCAACCCACAATGTTATTACTGGTGAACTTGTAATCTGTGTATAGGCTTCTGCTAAGTAACAAATGATAAACAATAGTCACCATGAGCAACACAGCGAACTGGTGGACCACTAAATATTCTGATTAGTCAATTCCAACTGGTGGACATTGTTGTCTGTCTCTTGCAACGATGGGTGACGTCACTTGACAGAAGCCTTATAGGCTTCTGTAAAGTAACGTCACTCGTTGTTGAAAAAATATGACAACAATGGCCACCACTTGATATTGACCATTAACAATCTTTCATAGTTCAATAGTTCACTACATTGCTATGGTAACCAGGCATTGTTATAGTCGAATGTTACTTGACAGATTGTAACCACAGCCCTCTGAGAGTCGCAATAATTACAATGTTATTCGTTCATTCCCATGAAGGCCGTGATTCACAATATCATCCAATGACAATCATTTCATTATCCATCCTTCCGTTTCTCTGTTATCGACTTAATTATTCGTAGAGAAGCTATCCCATTACATATCTATAGCCTCTCTGATTGTTCTCATGACAACGGTATAATACCGTATCACTTTTGGAAGAAATACTTTATGATTCGATCAACTGCTGAAACTATATAGGTGTATATATATATATATATATATATATATATATATATATATATATATATATATATATATATATATATATATTTAAAGTATGAAGAACATTAATGAAATGATCATTCGCAGTTATTTCATCTTTTGCAACATTAGTTCATTCCATGTGAGGCATTGTAGGAAGCTTTTAATTAGTTTAATTGATAAGATTTGTCTTACACAAATTCAGATAATCTATCGAATCGTCAATGTTAATCTACAACTATCGTACTTCAGAGGATGAAGAAGAAATAAGAAGATAATGAAGTTATAGATCAATATGATCTGAGGCTCCTTCACCCAGAACAAATAATTGAAATTTAATTATCTCTTAAATACAATTTTATATTGATGAGGGATGAATAGACCGATAGATCGCTTCCTCCCCATTATCTTTTCCCATCTCTTCACGACAAGAGTCATTAAGACATTTTGTGAAACCCATGAGGTACAAAAAATAAGTGTTTTCTTAAGGCGTCCCCAGTCTCCATTGGGCAAAAAATGCCTACCGGGGTGATTATTTTTGAACATTTTATGAAAGTTCATTATGAATCAACAATATTCTAGGAAGTACTTCTCTGCACGTTATAAACATAGAGAAGTAAACTGTTTACTTCTCTCTGGTGTAAAGCAGTTTCACAACAATACGTTCATCCGGAAAGCCACTACCTAGGCTTATAACCACTACGATTGTTTGTGCACTAGTTGAAAATGGAAATGCACTGAAAATGGTCACAAAATATGCATCTCCTGTTACATATATAATTTAATTACTCCTTGAGATATTTTATCGTGTAAGGTATCGATGTGATTCGTAGTTAAAGCAACTGAATTTGGGCTGAAATAAAAATAAAAATTTCAACCTTATGCGCTTGACATACAAGACCAGGGAAAGTCACGCCATTTTTTTATTGTAAATCAAGGTAAAAACAAAATATTAATTTGTATCAAAACGGTTATAGATGTGCTGATGAGATTTAGTTCACCTTATAGAGGAAGGTTTACTTAACTATAATGTAACAATAATTGTCATCTTTCTAGAACTATTTACTGGTTTTGTTGTATGTAACGGTTAAACGTATTGTCCAACTGGTTTTCCATAATTTTCTTGAAATTTACAACTTTTTATTCAATTTTATATCTCTAATGTACTATTTTCAGTTTGAAGTGATCAACATTACAATTGTTTCCTTATGTGGTGTACGGTTCGAACGATCCTACCTTGACATCCTTAAACCATAGATTTCACTTGTTCGTTAAAGGGTTCATTAGGCTAATCGACTGATTAGCACAGGTATAACCGAAGAAGATATAACAAGTTAACAGTTCAAATCAACAGATCAAATTTTACAGTTTTTTCAAGTTTTTTTAACAGATCAAATTTCAACGAACTATTGAAAAACAGGGCCTCATAGTCGGGGCAACAATGATCCGTCTCGTTTTACATGCTAATAATAAAAAAGGAAGTATTTTAGATGTAATTAAGAGGCCGACGACTCCCAGTATGAAGTTTGATCTTTTTGTTGAAATGTTATAAACTTACGATTTCTATTCGGTTTTTCAAAAATAGAACACTTGTGCCGTCCAGTGAACCAACTATTTTCGTATTTCTAATCGAACCAAGAAGTTACTCAAGTTGGCTAGAAATGTTAAGTACTACATGCCGTCTTCAAGTGCGATGTGAAAACAACTTGGAGCAAACGTTCTTTGAAGCACTTTTCAGCATATTGTATATTTACACCAACCATGACTATACATTATCAGTCACTCATCACATTCATTCAAAATTAGTTAAAATCCACAGCACAGTAGTTTATGAAATATTCCATAAGCGATCAGAAAACCTTTTTATCCACAAAGATCGTGAAACAAATCTCTCATCAACCAACGATTTGTTAGTCAATGTAAATAATTTCTGGTGGAAATGGTCGATAATGGAATAATTATTGATTCAAATTGGATGGTATAATTCGAACGAATCAAAATGAGAACAAAATAAGTCAACAAAAGTGTAATACATTTTCAACAAGAATGATTCAGTTTTGTTTTTGAGCAGAATAGCACTTTTTCGGAAAATAATATAAAAAATTTGAAAATCCTCATATATGAATTCCGATTGAAATTGAATTCAAAGAATGATTATAGTTTTAATTTATGTTTCTAATAAGTAAAAACAAATTTGATCTGATCGTTTTTGAGAACATGAATTAATTCTATATTATGCATTTATTTTTCATTCATTTCAATACATTCATTTATTGGGCTGTTTAATGAAGGCAGTGAAAGCCTGGACTACTTGATAGTTAAAAACATCTTGCTCATCCAAGGGATTAACAACTCCTGTAATCTGGTGTAAACTTGTCATGAAATCTCCCTGAAATCCCTTGAAATCTTCTTGAAATGCCCTAAAATCTCCTTGAAAAATCGTGAAATCTCCCTGAAATCCTTTGAAATCTTCTTGAAATCCCCTGAAATCTCTTGAAATCTTGTTGGAATCCCGTGAAATCTCCCTGGAACCCCTTGAAATCCCTTGAAATCTTCTTGAAATCCCTTGAGATCTTCTTGAAATACCGTGAAATCTCCCTGAAATACCTTGAAATCCTAAATCACGTGTCCACCAAATTGACTAGTTGTTTACCCCTCGCGCTCATCTTACAATCGCATATGCTGCGTATTGCAACTCTTTCGAATACATCACTAATGACTATTCTGTTGGATGGGCCACCTTATTTTGGCAAGCTATCTGTAAGAAACGACAGTTGGTGTCCCGTCAGACCAATTAGGTCACGGTCACTAAGATGCATATATAACTGTGTTGCTATACACACGGAAGGCGGTGGATGACGCATCACTCAGTTGGGAACACAATATGTCATGAAATTGAAAGTGGATCCGTTATTAGGTGGCTTTGCATTGAGGTAAATGTCTTATTAAGTGTTTTGAGTAATAGCGGAGATTCGTCATACATACTCAAGTCGCCTATGATATCATGAATAAAGCTTGTGAGCCTGCATGATGAATTGCTTGATTTAAACGGAGTCCTATAGCGATATATATATATATATTTATATATATATATATATATATATATATATATATATATATATATATATATATATATATATATATATATATATATATATATATATATATATATAGAGAGAGAGAGAGAGAGAGAGAGAGAGAGAGAGAGAGAGAGAGAGAGAGAGAGAGAGAGGCAGACAGACAGAGAGAGAGAGAGAGAGAGAGAGAGAGAGAGAGACACAGAGAGATAGAGAGAGAGAGAGAGAGAGAGAGAGAGAGAGAGAGCCTAGAGACGGGAGAGAGAAGTGTTTCCCAGACGAGAGCTTGCTCAGGAAAGAAACAAATAAATCGAGAAAATACTAAAATATGTAGGCCTATCCATTATCGAAAAGTGTATCCATTTATAGGCGTATCCAGAATTTGATTTTATATGCTTGTAACATTATTACACGGGTGTATACATAACAGTCATTACAAAACTGAGTCGAGTGGCCGTGTGGTTAACACACTGTACCGTCATTCAGGAGACCGGGGGTTCGATTCTCGCCATGATCGACCATCCTGACAGGGTTTTTTCGTGGTTTACCTCTGTCGTTCAGGCCATGACCGACACCTCCCCACTATCCAGAAACACCTAATAAAATAATTAACCTTTCATCTCATCATCCCATCTGCTCATATATCATTCACGGACACTAATAGATCGTAGTCATCAGCACAGTGTGTCGTTAAATCCAATATAATACCCTATATGAATAGATAACTATAAATAAATAAATAAGTAATTACAAGAGACATTTTTTATATAATAAGCCGTTATTATAATAGGCCGTGAAGTAATAGTTTTTGGTAATATCTATTGAATAGCTCATGGAACACTTTATAGGGTTCATCTATAAATTATTCTCTTTATCAATTTCATGTTTCTTTGGTAATATTTTTAAACTATCATTGTATTTCCTTCTATTTTCTTCTATTTTCTTTCTTTCCTTCTTTCATTACTGCTTCTAAATGAAAGTGTGTCTCGTCTCTATAGTGAGTGTTATAATCTCTCGTTTCTCTCTAACTCTCTCTCTCTCTCCCTCTCTCTCTCTCCCTCTCTCTCTCTTCTCTCTCTTATAGGCAGTATAGGAGAGACCGACGGCTAACCGAGCCTCTCGACTATTTCTAGCGACGCCAATGGACGTCATCGGCACACGAAACCTGCTCCACTTCACCACGGTCTTTCGTTTTCTTTCTTTTTGTCTTATAAAACAGCGTCGACTCTAGCCAAACAACCCTGAACGCCGAGCTAGCACATGTTGATACCGGTCATATAATACATGTTGCGTCAATACATGACGTGCAGCGAGATTAATAAAAACCTACAAAATAACTTTATTGCATTCAATAATGCATTCAGAATAGAATTGTTTATAGTTTTTGATAACATTTTGGCCAACGGCCATTTATTATTCAGCGAATAGGACCTAAACAAATTTGAAAACTTCCTCGTTGAGATAGCATGTTGGTCAGACTATTATAGCAACTACAGAAAAGTTGTCGGTAATTAATAAATTATTACTGACGAAGTTTTTAGTGGACAAGTATGATAACAATAAGTCAATAATAATAAATAACATTAATATATTATAAGAACCACGAATAGAGCTCGTGACAATATTACATATTCATAATTCATTATAAGACTGGGTATATGAAAACATATTAATAGACTAGATATATCATAATCAGAACAAATATAACCTTCCCAGTTGGTATTAACACGCACTGATGGTAAACTCGACTTTGAAAATAATTAAAAATTATCTGTTTGTAATGATATAGGCCTATGAGAACTGAACTAGAGTACGTTATATTTATGAATATTTTGTCTCGTATTCATTTTTGTTCTCATTTGTTAATTGTTAATATATTTATATTAATTAACGAGCAGCCCTCCGTAGATCAGTCATCGCGTTTTGGTAAACGCACATTCAGCTTTCAGTCTTTCACGCATTATAACATCAAGGTCTTATTATCACCTGCTCATTCGTACCCCCCAATAACCTGTAGCTGTTGGGGGGTGGTTAAGAAACCAATAATTATACCATGTTAATTGCGATAGTTGGTTTCAATTTATTATTAATGCATATTTCATGCTTATTTCAAAGTGATGTGTGTTATTGTGCTGTAATACAGTGTATACCGTATTGCTGCTGAGGTATATTCTATATTCTGTGAATAGTTATAATTACAAGAGAGATTATTATGTGATATTGATGTGTATGTTTCAGTATTATTGTATTATAAAAGCATTCAATTATATTCATATCAAATTGTATGCGATGCAAAAGATAGCACTCATATTGCTATCAAAATTTGTTTTAGCAATGCTAAAAAAATAAAAAATGAAAAAATTCCTTTATAAACTATTCGACAACAAATGTAGGCCTACGTGTTGAACGGTGTGACATATCTTGGAGCTTAAAAAAGTCTTTTGTTGAGAGCCGCAGAGCTAAAATACGCAAATAAACGCATTCTAGTAGTCGTTATATAGAGGCTTATAGTTTATTTGATACTGAAAGTTGGTCATTCCTTGTAATTTGATGGTCACCATGGTCACTGTGATGACAGTTTATAATCAATAAAACTGCGTGATTCCAACTGCGTGGGCCATCTTGCCCATATCAAGATAATTTTGGCGCTTCCCATGTTCTCAATACCCATGTTATAATAGGTCTAAACTCTATTGTTCAAAGTGGCTCTTGAATATAACCTCAAAAAAATAATCTTCTCGCATATTTTAGAGTATTTTCCATTACCAAACAAATGAATCTATACCAAACCATTCATAAGAATTGTTCGCCTACATTTGAAGGTATAATATTGAATGAAATATTATATTTATCTCAATTGTAACTAACTGACTGTTATACTGAAAATACACAAACGTGGTGTAATTACCAATTACAATATAAGACAGCATTGAAAATTAAAATTCCATATGGTGAGAAGACAAACGTTAGAGCCACTTTAGTATGTTCTATCATCTGATATTGGTCAACAAAAAACATGTATCTTGGTCAGCATTAAACAAAACATCCTGCAACTGCCATTGTTGGTTGACCATGAATAACTAGCATGATAATCATAAGAACGCACAGCTTCAAAGTGTAATAACACGTACGTAACACGTATAGTAAACTACCGGTAGTAAGTAAGATTAATTAAACTATTTGATGCAATATGCCTGTGATTGCAAGCGACGTGCACGCAGATGTGATTACAAGAGCAGCTAAAAGAGCACATACAAAAGTTAATTGTTGTTATTTGCTAGTCATTGTCTTGGAGCCATTATTAATGACAATGATCTATCTTTATATGGCCTTCTAACACGTTTACAGGCTTAATTAATTACAATTGCGCTTTCAGCCGATTCATGTGTACACTGTTCACTTTACGTCACAAAATACCTTAGAATTACACTTGCATAATTATTGGAGTTGAGATGATTTTGTAGTGAAATCTCCAAATCATTCAATATTTATTTATTATAGTGTACCACCCATAGATTTTGAATCATAGATCATAGAAGCCATAGATTCATAGATCTATGGGCCCAGAAATCTTCATGGGATGATCTCATATATTGTTTAATTGTTATCATGCATTTGTTGTTTCTTCTATATAGGTGATATGCCTCCAATTCTCCTGTTGATAAGTTCCCATACTTGAAATAACTCTACTTGAAACTGGCCTCTACCTACAATAGAATTAAATCTATTGAATGATTATAATTTCTATTTATACCAAATTGCCCATCCCGAAAACTAGCCAACCAGAAATATATTTATTTGAAATAAAATGACAATTATATTAGATGTACGACTGTACTATTTATTACCTATAGAAATTGGTCCTTTTATAAGGAAAAAAACTGCTCTACCCAACATAACCGTGGGTGAGTCAGTTTTCTGGTACGCCAGTGTAGGGGTATAAAATAGATACTTTTAGATGCAATAAGTAATTATATTTTAATTAATATATTTCTGGTAGGCCGGATCACAGATAGGACGGTTCTTATGATTTATTCAAATGTAAAAAAATCATTGAATACTTATTATTAATTGATATTAATTGATACATATTAATTTACAAATTCTTAATTGGCTTGTAGTTTACGAGGAAGAGCAGTTTTTCGGTCGGAAAACGCAACACGTAGGCTTACTCCCTCACATGAATCAATTATTTGTATAATTGATTTTCATTCTGATGTTTATGCAATCTCCATTATCAAGACAAATTAAATAGAGAATAAATATAGGCCTATGTATATAAATATGTATAGTTTTCTTTAAGAATATGGCTCAGAAAATCACGTACGCGTGGTTTGTATAATCGTTATCGACCGAGATACTGAACAAACGAGCTTATCTATAGGCAGAGCCGACCATAAATTCAAAATTAAGCTCTTTAAAGAAGCTACCAAAAATGCTGGAAAATTCTCATCCCTGAACAGAAGTCAGGACCATTAGAGAATGGAATGGAAGCAACAAGCAAGGAGCTGAAACACGAACTGCTTCCCACTAAGGGAGAAGTTTAAAAAAATGAGTTTTTATGAATTGATATATCAGGCCTAGTAATAAGAATTTCACCAGATGTAATTGAATTGATTTCACAAACTGTAAAGAAAAAACTAACTGAAGCGAACTGAACTTATTGTGATCCACAGCAGATATTTGTCTACAATGACTGAGTATATGAAATGAATGTGTATAACTGTATCTTGTCAATGCATATCAGCATATGGGTGTGACATTATAGTAGTCACTTTAGCTATACATAGCTATAGGCCTATATGATAGCCATATTATCATGTTGTCAGTTGTTAAAAATGTTACAACACTGTTATTTCATGAACAGACTTGATATATAAACGAAGCATAACTCTAACTGAATAGAAGGCATTTTGCAAAACTTTGTTTCAGGTAAATAATCATGACGTCTTTATTTATTAAATTTAAAATAATGCATAATCCAACTGTTAATAAAATACATTGATGTATCTAATTGCCTTATTTATCTTATTGCATTGATTAGGCTATTATTGAAATCATTAATTCGAAAGTTGATCGGCGATATTGAAAACCACCATAAGAATATCCCAGAGGGAAAAATATGGAAAAAATATTCACTTCGCATAAATTAAAATTCCGAATGAATTTAAGCACACGAACGATACACATTATTCCGAAGTTCTGCATGCATTGGATGACACGTGTTAAATATAAAAGTCAATAGGCCTATGTATTCTTGTTCTAGAGAGCTATGGGAAGGTATAGAAGACAGGTAGAATCAATTGGATCGTGAAACGATTGAAATTATCAATTCATTCAATTGGTGAATCAGATGAGTAGTGAGTTAAGAGATTCAAAACCAAAGTGTGTATATAAACCTACACCTTTACCATTAATTTCAGTGCATTTCATATGAATCTCGCTCATCCTACATCACAAATGCTGCGTTTTCCAAGTTATGTCTAATGTCTACTACTGGCTGAAGTGAAGCTATAGGAGTCTATAAAAAGGTAACTGCAATGCTATAGATAGGACCTACAAGAGTTTAATCTTAAAGTTGGAATATTTTTGCTAGCCGAACCGGGAACTGCGTGTTCCTTCTCATTTCCCAGCACGGCATTTCTCATTGGCTTTATATACTTGCGTTCATATATAAAGTGGTCGATCCATACACATTAAAGTGCATTTGAACAAAATTGACTCACATTGTCCACGCACTAAAACTAGTAGGCAATGCAATGTACACATCTCTACATCCTAGATACCTGGATATTGGATCGTATTCAATAAGTTTAATTATATATAGCCTATATATATATATATATATATATATATATATATATATTTATATATATATATATATATATATATATATATATATATATATATATATATATATATATATATATATATAGATATATATATATATATATATATATATATATATATATATATATATATATATATATATATATATATATATATATATATATATATATATTATATATATATATATATATAATATATATATATTATATATATATATATATATATATATATATATATATATATATATAGATATATATATATATATATATATATATATATATATAGAGATAATATATATATATATATATATATATATATATATATATATATATATATATATTATATATATATATATTATATATATATATATATATATATATATATATATATATATAAGATATATATATATATATATATATATATATATATATATATATATATATATATATATATATATATATGGGCCTATGTAATTATATATGTATTATTGAAAATGATTTTTCGTGATAGAAACCATGTGACCTGAGGTATATCCATTCTGTCAGCCAGTTTGCCTGAAACTTTTGCTCTTCTGCATATAGGCCTACTGACAAGTGACAGCAGTCGTATTTGTTCCACACGGGCATCATTTAAATTGGAGGTGTAAAAAAGAGGGATTTCTATTCTATCACAAGACTGGTAGCAACTTGCCACGACAGCGTCACATGCATACACGCACTCAATTCAATTGATCGCATGCAACAACTGCATGTCATTACTTCAACACTTATTAAAAACGTCACTTTCGAGAAATTCTATATCAGAGAAAAAATAGTGATTTAGTCATGAAATGTATTGAATGTAGTTCACCACGCCGGAAGCGTATACATATTCTAATATTTCAGGTTAATTCAGCGTCCATGTCATGATGGTCTATTTACATTTTTACATCACTTTTACCTCCCCAAGCTACTTGGTGCAAGAGTAAAAAAAGCGCATGAGAGCCGATTTGGCAAAAGATAATTTTTTGTGATAACTTTTGAACATGTATGCAGAGCTATAACAAAATTCTCATGAAAGATCTAGTCACATTCCTCTTTAATATACTTTCAAAATGATGTGAAATGAAATGATTAAGCTTGGAGTCAACATTTTTACAAATATAAAGCTAAAAAGTGCGTTTTAATCTGTGTACTAATGGGAAAATTATGTGATATTGAATAGATTTACTTAAACACTATCTAGAAGATAATAAATATATATGTACCCCTTAGAGCTTAGACCATAGATAATGTATAAGTTTATGTAATACTCCTTACATATATGGTTTGAGGTTTCTATCATTAAAATTTTGATATATTATTATTATACCGTTCAAAAGTTATCACCAAAAAAAAATATTTCGCTAAATTGGTCATTGAATGAATGTTTGGATTCAGAACTTCAGAGGAGCGCGTTGTTAGACGGATCATTTTGCGACTAGGTTATAGGTTAGATTAATTTAGGTGCTTAGCCTACATGTAGGACTTTTTTGTATTTCACATCAATTGAAGCAATTAAAGCCATAACTAGATGATGGCTTTTGTGTATGATGTTTCAACTGAATTTGTATTTCTGTTTGACCTGTAGGGCGCGAAAAAAGTTTTTTTGTGTGTGTACGGTGGAATTGAGTCTGCGCTTAGCTCATCCAATCATTTACTTTGGGGTAGAACAATCGTCCTTGCGATATTAGGGAGCAATTACTCTGTGCAAAGAAAAGCAAGAGTCTCGATACATTCACGCTGATGACTATTGCAAATCTCGATCAGCTCGATTCTGCATTGGAAAATGAAATGAATCGGTCGCTCATCCATTAAAAACATAATAATACGTATCCTAGATAGTGGCTTGTCCAGGTACAACAAAGATCTGCAAGTGCATGCACACGACAATAATGTGATGCACATTCTTGTGTACTTCCTATGTCTATATTTACATCTCCTACGTGCAGCTGGGACACAGCCAGTTTCAGTGCCATTGTCTACCACAGCTCAGCAATAAATCTAGCATATTTCACAACAAAATAATAGATTTTGATAAGTCGTTTCGTGAACCGCTGTTTGACGAATAACGTATGAAAATGTTATGGCATGGCCTCTTACGATCATGTGTAAAATAGGCCTACGAAATTAGCGAAATCACTCTTTTTCTGAAAATTTTGATTTGTTAAAAAGTAGAATCATACATTTTCTTGGTACTTATTTATAAAATCAAGGGCAAAGATATCCCTTGATACTTTATAAAAGCAGACCCATTCGGTAAATTTATGAATATGTATGGTAAGTATTTATTGAAAAAACAGGATTGTACGATTTTGTATTCTGAAATTTTGTATTTTGTATCATTATTTCATTACAAAATATAAACTGTACGAGAAATACCGCTTGTAATATCGCTTACAATGGAATGCTTAGCGATTGAGGGGAGGGGAGGGGAATCTTGCACAGCTGTTCAACGCCGAACGGTTCCTTGCGGCTGCTATTAGAACTACAAATATGGCCACGGAGAGAAAATGTAGGATTACTAACAAATGCTAATTAAATACGTTATAATAATTTGCGTGCAGAATTTTGCTATAATAATTGATATTACTGACAAACTGAATGATTTTAATGGCAAAAATACATCACGAACCACCTTATTCACTATTAACTGACCCGATTTCTACAAGCTGCGGTGTCCGAGTGGTTAAGGAGTTGGACTCGAAATCCAATGGGCTCTGCCCGCACAGGTTCGAATCCTGTCCGCAGCGAACTTTTTTTGTCAAATGCAAAAGATAAATATTACATGGAAAATACAATTAACGTAAAATAAACAATATTAAAACATAAATCGCCCACATTTCATACAAATGTTTGATTTTATCAAGTTATCAATTCAATTTTACTGCTGTACTTATGTAGGTTTAACAAACCCTACACAGTTCTGGTTTTACGATTGTAATTACTTCAAATATTATAATAGCAATATCATGCATAATAAGACGCCATAATTATATTAAACATATTTTTGATTATATTTATTACATTCATTTGAAAAATTAAAAGGTTTCAATCATTGTATTGTGTATATTGGGAAAGACATATAACTATATTAGCTTTTCGTCGTCCTGAATACAATTCAAATTAGAGTAATAATAATTTATGTCAAAATGATTATTTCTGTCTCTGGTTCTGATGCTATCCCGAGAGGCATTGATGTACGGCAAGTTGCATATACATCTTTCCAAAAGTGTTGTAGGCCCTACTGTGTTTTGACTTTTGATAAGTTCTACGTTTTTACTAATTCCGAAATGTGTACGCAGTTTCATATACCCACTATTTATGATACATTATCAATTCAGTAAAAGTTCCTGTAACTCCTAACAAGAGGCTATAGGCAAGTTGATGCTAGATGCAAAGAGCTGCAGGAAACCTTCGAAATGTGAACAGAATGCGTGTTTGGCAGTTTGTCAAGGTGAATAGCTCTTCCTATTGTTGATACAGAACTGCATGAATGTCTTGAAATATATATAAAACAATAAGGTTACTAGGTCTCATAAATGTCTTGAAATTTATATTAGGCCTGTAAGATATGCCTGTGCGATATGTATACGATACAAAGTGTCTTGAAATAGATATTTAATGTTGACTCAACTATGAATGTCTAATAATTTTTGTCAAACAACAAGGACGTTTTAGAGAGATAAGGCAGTATTTAATTTATAATGAACTTCGCACATTTCTTGTTTATGATTGGTTTCAGCTTAAATACTTTTGGGGTTTTATGACGTACATAGTTCCCCTAGTACACAATGAAATAAACTAATTGTGAAGAAGTGGAGAATTGGTTTAAAATATTTTCAGTTTGAGGTTGTGAATTTGTTACAATTTTGTCGTAAATTATAACATGCGTAGTTTAGTACAATCAAGCTTTAAAAATTATATTTTGTCATTAGAAAATTTTAAAAAAGTGATACTAAATTAATTTAAGGAATACGACCATCACTAAAGTTTGCTGACCATTTATATCATTCATTGTTGCATAATATCGCCAAGAAGGCTAAAAACACTAGAACACTGAATTAACAATGAAATTGTATTTCAACATATGAAGGTGGTGTGTAATTGATTTACAGATTCTATTTCATTAGCATAATGAAAATTTGGTATCTAATTCATTTAATTTACACTATTTACTAACCGCAGGCTAGACGAAAATCAATACCGGTAATGGAAATCTCATATAAAAATGGACCAGAGATTCCATAACTCAAAAATGATACGAAAGCAGGCCACTCCTTCGTTTTGTTCTACAATTCCCTAAATGCTGTATGATCCGGTATTGTTATCTTACAAGAGCTCTTACGCTGGTCTTCCACGAACGCGATTTGCGTTTCGTTTTCGCAAGGCATGCTCAACAATCAGAAATCGCGTAACTTTCGTCACTGATTGGTCGTTTTATCATCATGGCGGCTTATAAAACCGCTTAGCGAATTCGCAATCCGAATAACGCAGGTATGGAAGCCCAGCATAACGCTGTCATCTCTTTTCCATTCATTCTTCATTTTCATTTCATTAATTCATTTTTCCATCATTTTTCTTCTTTTTCTCATTTCGTGTACACTTATAGAATAAGGGTCCTATGGTCCCTAACTCCCCATAGTTTTCGAGTAAAATCGCTCGAAATTTGTGATAATGAGGATTAAATTTTAAAAGTACCATAAGAAATTACTGAGTAACCAGAGGAAGAAATTTGAAAAAATCTCATCTCTTCAGAGATTGAAAATTTCGTGAAGTTTCAGTTCAATCGATATAGTAGGCCTATAGACTATCGGTATTCAATAATTTCTTCCTTCCTTCATCTCATCCGCTCAACGATGATGGCGTTTACTCGAAGATTTATATAAGAAAACAGCATTGGTATTCTAAGCTATTTGTCTGTTGAGTAAAGCTATAAGGATTACACACGCCTTCTCGGATTAAAGAGTTTGACACAACTCATTGGAAAATAACCGCGATCTTTTCACACTCTACTTCCGGTATTAGCTTCAATTACGAGGCTTCTTCACTTTGAGTATAAACAAATCAAACATTCTTGCACAAAAAATGGACTGGGTTGAAACTAGTTTACAAAATCAGTCTTTTGTATAAAAAAAGTGAACTATTCTAGATATAAAAGTCGTTTATTTAAATAAATCCAACCTAGACCAATTGTTTGAACAGACAAACTGACACTCGTGCGTTTAACTTGGAGAATACAATTTCAATATCAACTCACCAGTAACCGAAGAAGTTCGACAAGGAATTACAATCCTGATCTCCATTTCCATTTCTCTGAACAATTTCATTAATCTGGTCTACCATATCATCATCCAGCTCCTCCATATTAACATCCATTATCACAATTGTCAACCACAACTATAGACCTTAATATGATTTTAACAATATCGTATCTCACAAGTTACACCTCTACATACACATATAGTAATACATGTTTAACGACGAGCACTAATTATTTTACGAGGCGGTTGCACTTCCAACAATGACCAAGCCATTGCCAAGTTACGTACATATTATTATTATTATGTGTTTGTCGGCCTACTTGCTTCCTACTGGCCTGTATAGCCGCTCTGTCCAACTGCTCTCGATCGCTTGCCTGTTTATTATTAGAGTGTGTGCTAGTACATAATTAGATGACCACGAGGCAGTACTTTGTTCCCGTAGAAGAATAGGTGACAAGATAGGTTTTGGCAATGACTTTTTACATTTAAATTAGTGTCATAAGAGAGGGGACAGTTTTAAACTTGATTTCGTAGACTGTCTGTCGCTGGAATTGTCAAAAATCGCTGTTTCTCTCGAAAACATTTTTTTTCCAAAAGATGTGAAAAATTGACACAATTAGTAGCTCCCAACCAGGTTAAGAATGAGGCTTATCCCCCTTCCCTCTGCTGAGAGGAAATAATTAGATAAAATGTAACCCATTTAATGAATTGTGTAAGGGAAAGTTCAAATGTTGTGAAAGGAATGATCAATTTGCTCGTCATCTTTTTCTATGATTCCTAATAATGATCTTCGTTATACCGATATTTTCCTCCCAAATATCATTTCTTGCTATATTTTCAAATATTCTCACGAGCAATAAGCTAATAAAATTTTCAACAACTATATAGGCCTAAATATATATATATATATATATATATTATATATATATATATATATATATATATTATATATATATATATATATATATATATATATATATATATATATATATATATATTAAATGCATATATATGTATATATATATATATATATATATATATATATATATATATATATATATATTTATATATATATATATATATATATATATACACATATATATATATATATATATATATATATATATATATATATATATATATATATATATATATATATATGTGTGTGTGTATTTGCACACACACATATATATATATATATATATATATATATATATATATATATATATATATATATATATATATATATATATATATAGAGAGAGAGAGAGAGAGAGAGAGAGAGAGAGAGAGGCCCATTCGAATGCAATACTTCACTCCGCTTTGTACCATATTTACTAAACATTGCACAAGCGTAAGAGCGTCCGTTATATACTGCTTGTTATTTAATTTTGTTTAAAAGTGTATATAGGTATGCATATAGTATAAATAATTAAATATAAAGCTAATGGAAATTTCAAAAAGTGCTTTGAATCTTATTTTAGGCTTAATGATGAACGATCAATCTGTGAAGAGTGTATGTAAACGTTACACTATAGGCTCCTGGCAAGTGACGTCACCCATTGTTGAAAGAGAGAGACAACAATGTGCACCACTTGGAATTGACCAATCAGAATTTTTGGTATTCCACCAGTTCACTGTATTGCTATGGTAACGATTGTTTGTCGTTTGTTACGTGCCAGAAGCCTATATAGAAGAAAGACACAGAGAGAGAACTGAAAGAGACGAAGCAGAGAGAACTTTCAAGATGGGAACATTTTACAATTATCTTTTCTAAAATAATCTAATTTTGAATTAGATTATGGATGCGAAGCATTTCGAGTCGAAATCGAAAATAATGCTTCTTTTTTCATAATTTACTATTTCCTCGTCTAGGTCAGTTACATTTTTGATGAGTTCTGTATGTTGTGTATTATATTATACAATTTGTGAAAAATAAGAATTTATAGTTCGTGAATTTGTGCGGATATAAGATTCTTAATTAATATTTAAATGACTAGAGGGACCCATCATGTAAAACATGACATTGAACAATGAAAAGTAAATGCCGATATATAAAGGCAAAGAATTAATATACACAATTACGTAGCCTACTATTACTTTCACAAATAGCCAATTTGTGATTTCAAATTATTCATATATATGTTATTTATATATATATATATATGTTTTTGGTGGAAAATGACTGAGTCAAGTTTCCGAAGTTCATCCTACTTTTAGTCAGCGTGGACAGCTGGTATAGCGTTAAGGCTGTCAGTGTCAGCGTATAAATAGTATAGTCTATATAGACTATAGGGTTGTCTTTCGATATGAAAATTGCAAACGAGATCGAAACTTCAATACTGATCAATGAAAATGTATCGAATTATTCATTTTTAAATCGATACCAAATCAAATAAAGAATATCGGATTGATCGAAAATATGGAATGAGAAAAAATATGAGATATAGTTTATTTTAGTTTCAGTTTAGTTCCGTTTTACAATAACTTACAAATTTATATTTGACTATATTAAGACGGTCAATTCTGTTTTCAAATGAGAAAATAATACATGATCGCATACATACATTCATGCATACATTCTGCATGATCGTTATCTTACAGTTAAAACAATCATATACTGGTATAGTTAAGAGAGCACATT
The DNA here is from genome assembly GCA_964007535.1 of Brachyptera risi. Lineage (NCBI taxonomy): Eukaryota > Metazoa > Arthropoda > Insecta > Plecoptera > Taeniopterygidae > Brachyptera > Brachyptera risi. Next base: position 62,122,798 of record OZ023326.1, read on the forward strand.
ACTATAGCACGTCGCGCTCGTTTCTCAACATACATACATGTATACTCGTCATCACTGACAGCAATGAGAAACCGTGCTCGAAGGCCCTATAATTTAATTTATTCACTTTTGGTTGGCATTCACTTTTTCACTTTTCTTGTCACTTGATTGGTTATTTGACTTATTACTTATTTGGTCTATTTCCGATTTTTAAAATCGATATCGATCATCGTTTCGATATCGTATTGATCGATTAGCGAATGTACCAATTTGACATCGAATCGATAAAAAATATTGAAATCTAACGACAACCCTACTATAGGGTAAACTAATATAGACTGTAAGCGTCAGCGTATAAAATGTATTCAGAACTACTCTGACGATAGACGATACATTTTGAAAAGCATAACGACAAATTGAATGGTATTTTTTTACTGTGTTTGAAAGGACGTTTTAAAATTTGCATGTTTACACACTACATATATATATATATATATATATATATATATATATATATATATATATATATATATATATATTGACAATTTTGACATTTGTATACACAGCTAGTAAATACTAAATATCAGTAATTGTCGATTGTACTCACCTATCCAAGGTTGAACAAAACTACTGTCGGAAGAACGTTCACCATCGACCGTTTACACTGTAACTGTTAATAGCGGCTTGTGTTTACACGTCCAAATCTAAAACTAGAATATCTTTATTATATCACAACGTTTAAGAGGAAAGTTAGAGAAATTGGATTTCCCGCCTTAATTCCAATAAATGTTATCGTGTTATTGAGGTCAGTCAGATTATTTGAAATGCGACTTATTCTTTTGTCATATAAATATTTAATGTTGGAACCGAGCGAGTTTAGCAAACACACATCTATACGACGTCCGCCGAGTAATATATTGTATATATAATGTCTTTGGTCCAACGCTATTTCGAATCTTTCTTCTCGATTTAGCTTCTTCTCTCGTCGCTTGCTTCTTGCTGCTTACTAGTCTGACCACAAGACACTTTATGGCAGACCGAGTTTAAAAGCGTCGAGCTGTCAGCGATAGTGTTTAGAAGAACTTGTTGCACAGACCAACTCGTGCAATTAATTAATAACGTCACACAATTAACTCAACAAAACAACGGGAACAACAACAATAAAAATTAGTTTTTCTCATTGAGAAGTAGATTATTAATATGAAACATTTTAAATTGAAATACAGATTAATACATATTAGAATGATTTGTTATTACCGGCACGTGCAGCGCAGTGGTGTTTCGTGTGATTCGGTAGGTGAGGGGAATATCGGACCTGATTCGATCCTCGCCACAGTTCATCTTTACAGAGGTTTTTCGTGGTTTCCCTCTGTAGCCTAGGCTAACTCTGGGATGGTTCCTACAATATAGGTCATGACCGTTTTCTTCCCACTATCTTCCCATTACCTAAGAAACCTTCATCTCATCATTCCATCATCTCATTATTCATTCATCCGGCGTCAGTTATCATTACAGTGCGTCATTAAAAACCCAACATAAATATTTTAGGACAACGCTATTAATTTTTTCGTTGGTCAGTAATTGACTCAGTCAGTCACAGCTCGGCGGAAAGTGCAGTCAACTCGCGGGCGTGGGTTCGAGTCCGGTATAATTCATCATTCATATCCCCGAATAACTAAAGGCTGTTGGTGGTGAGGTGGTTATGGCAAACAATTAATAGTCAAACTATTTTCGCGTTCAAGGATGAACGTAGGTCTACTTTCATACGTGTTATAAAAATAAATATGAATATAAATATATATATATATATATATATATATATATATATATATATATATATATATATATATATATATATATATATATATATATATATATATGTATATATAATTTGTTTGTCTTCATTTTTCATCACTTTAGTCTTGCATTTGTCGTATACAGAGATAAATACATTACATAAATACCCTCGCACGTGTTATATAGGCCTGTATATAATTATAACTTACAGTCTACGTATAGCGCGGTTTTTATTGATAATTCTTTTGATGAAATCACCACACTTCATACATTGTTTTTAAAGGTTCACTTTTGATATTTAGGATTGAGGATAGCATTTTATTAAATACTATATTGCTTTATTGCTATATTGCTAATGCTTTATTTTTAGGATCTTGAAAGGATTCGTACCTGAATATTTATGTAATAAAATTAGTTGAGTACATGCAAATTATAGTTATGATATTGGAAATAAAAGTGTTGCTGTACGGTAATGAGAACAGATTTGAAGATGAATCTATTTTCGAACGAGGAATGAGGATATTTAAAAGTTCACTAATGCATAGGCCTATTATAGAAATAGTAAAAATATTGTAGAATTCAAAATGAAATGTTGAGCAGTCATCAGAGATACAAATTAAGATATGGACCAAATTGAAAGTAGTTTTGGGGAGTTGTTATACATCATGCTAGATCATGAATGGTATATATCTTTCTTGTCGTATTTTAGTTTCCATTATCTAGTTTTTATAACCCGGTCTTCAAAATACTCAATTAATCATTTATTGTATCTTAGATTTGATTACGGGCTTTTCATTATAATGTTGATATTAAAAGGGTGTTGAATTTTTGTAATCAACAAAATAATAGAATATGCTCTAAAAATGAATCTAGTTGAGCCGTAGCTCGACGGGGTCATGTCCCGCGCAGAGTATATACTTAAGAAAGAATATATCTGGTGAATATGCCACATAGGTAATGATTTATTAAAAAAAAGAAAATATATAAAGGCCTATAGTCATTATTCGACCAATTCGACAACTCATGAAATTACAATTTGTCTAATAATAAACAAAAACGTATGGATTTATGAGACCAAAAGAATATCCAAGAAAGTATATAAGATAGTAATATTGTGCTATTCACTGATTCATGAAAAAAATAGAGCTTTCTTTGGACCAATTCACGTCGAGAACTCAAAACTACATTTTTTCAAATAATATACAGGAACAAATGAATTTATGAATATTTCGATCATAACTCGATTACAATTGATAAGTACAACTAATTGCGATTAATGCTTGCCGAAAGACATCAAGAACGGCTGTACTTTATTTGAGGTATGAGATTATCTGATGGAGTGGTGGTAAAATAGCCCTTGTGGAGTTGTGGTACCATCGTTCCGAACGAGTTGAACTGAAACAAATGTGCTGGTATAATAATGGAATTATGTTTACTAATTTTACCACTTATAGATTTAAAAGTGGTGTTCTATTGGCGTAGGCTACTATGAAATATAAACCAACGTATACCAAACCTCAAACCATTCAAAATTCACTTGAACGAATTAGGGATATGCAAATCCGTCATTAAACCACATTGGTGAAGTTTCGAAAATTGGAACCTCGGTCACCTGGTACAACGTGGCACATAAAGAGAGAGAGAGAGAGAGAGAGAGAGAGAGAGAGAGAGAGAGAGAGAGAGAGAGAGAGAGAGACAGAGATGCGTCTCGGTTCAGTTCTATACTTATTTATAGATATAAGAAAAGCAATTATTTTAGGCGACATCTTGGCTCTCTCTCCATTACACGTATGCAACAAAGGTGAACGCATTTTTCAAGGACGCATCTGCAAGAGGAGACGACATTTAATTAAGAGAGGACACAATTTCTTGGAATTGTTGTATTTGTTCAAGTTTTAAATCCAAGTCCCAAGTTATGGGAATTTAATAAGATAATACCAAAGACCTTAGTATCTAACTATCTTAGTATCTTAGTATCTAGTATCTAACTTCGTTTCAGGCAAGAAGTAGGCATATAGAGGGTTGCGTTGGTTGGCTGTTTCTTAACCCTTTTGAAATCGAAGTTAATGCACCATTGCCACCCTTACTGGCTCAGTCAGTTAAGACACCACTTCAGAAACTGAAGTCACCGTCGGGTGTGGGTTCGAGTTCCGCATAAGGTATGAGTTTTTTATAAACATCCTTTCACTTATCTTCACTTCATAGTTTCATAATAACCTGTGCTCATTCGTACCCCCTTATATCCTATAGCTGTTTGTGGAGTCGTTAAGCAAACATTTTTTTCAAATATACTCATTTTCACAATTATAGCATGACAATATATTCTATTGAATTAATTTCATATAATAATAAAGGTTTTGAGATAACACCAAAAGAATGGCAGAATACCTTAAAAAATGAGAATATAATGACAACAATTCATTACATTAAATTGAAACTCTTTTTCACAAAGCCTGGGAAGGCTTATCTGTGGGTTAAAAATTAAAAAATGACAGAATTGATATTATGTGTAAGGTTCAGTATGATGTAAGAAAGGAATAAGTTTAGTGCCAAAAAGTAGGGTGTTTAAATTTAAAGTGATACCAACAGAATAATTTAGAAATATAGAATACATTCAAGGTCAAAACAAAACAAAACAAAAATAATTAAACGTCTATAACATATGAATATGATTGATGACAATTTGAAAAATTAAATTAAATCTAAAGATGTATTCGTCATAGCCCTATAGTGTATTTCGTCATAATGATATGCTTCAAGGGTATATTCATGCACAATTTTTGGTGTTAAAATTCGAAACTTCATACGTAATTATTCGAAGGTATATTGTTTTTGGGTGATACAAAAATAAAAAATAAAATTTTCGTCACTTTTTCTGGGTGTACCGGCAGTTTTGATAGTCAGCTAGAAAAATACCTCAATATGGTAAAATTCTTCGAAAACGTTGAAAAGTACCGAAAATATCATGCATATACTCTATTGCGTGACGAGATTTTTTTAAATAATTTTATTCCAAATACTTTTTTTTACGAATTTTTTTCTTCGTCGGTAAAAATGACGATTTTTTAACGTTTTTTAAACTGGAATATCAAATACATAGCAGAACAGACGTACGGCAGAATAGTTTCAAAACGGTTCCATTGCCCTTGAACCGCGGTCAGCATGGTAAACGGGCTCGTTTGTCTGTCATAGGATAGAATCAAGAAATCTTCATTCTACGCAAGAATGTTATACTGCTTGGACCTATACGGATCGCTGCTCTACCTATTGTGTAGAATTTGAAACTATATTGCATGGCTTCTATATATATACATCAAATATTGGTATTTCAGATGAGTGTTGCATACAATACAACTGAGCCAACGTAAACGCGTAATTTTGTGTGCATTTGCTGTAAACAAAGTCAGTTGTTTGTATCGCTACTGGCAGGGCCGCCGAGAGGGCACGTTGGCCAAGTCTGAAACTTGGGGCCCGCGGGCCCAAGGGGGGCCAGGGAAACTTGGACTTTGATGATGTTATAAATAGCTTTGCAAACTAGAAAAGTAGAAAAGCAGTATTGTAGATGACAATTTTCATTTGCCTATATTATTATTTTATAGTTTGTGGAGTTTTTACTATAATTTTAGAAATATTCCAATTTGCCTAAATTAATTTAGCCTTAAAAAGGGGACGAGGAGGTGAAACTACCATGAAAACTGAATATTTTGTGTTTTTTTTTATTAATTCTTCATGTAGCCTAGACTATCCATTTTTCAAATATGTTATTATGAATAATATGTGATGTAAAGCAAAGGTAATTAGCAATAAATTAATTAGTATACCAATGTGTGGAACCGCTATCCAAAAATATATTGAAACATATATTATACCTGAACTTCAAGCATTAATAACTCTGAACAATTATTGACTATAATTTGAGAAGCAGAAATCCTACTTCTTTCACAATAATTGATGGATTTGTGTGAAATTTTCAGAACATGTTCAAGATACAATCAATAACAAATTCAAGAATGGGTTTTTCCATTTTTTTCTTTTAGCACTTGCAAATAAATAAAAGGTGAACAGATGCGCTGCTGCAAAAACAAAATAATTTTTGTTTCTTTCTTCGTGTCTCAAAGAAGGATGATTTTGGAAAAAGTGATGCACAGATTTGAACCTTGGAGTATTGTGAAAAATTGAAAAAAAACAAAAATGGAAAAAAATGAAAACTGAGAAAGAAGTAAGGATATGTTTCAAATGTCACATTTTAGGGGGTAGTCAACACGGTTGGCCCCCCCGATTTTTTTTTCAAATCTGAAAATTTCTATTTTTCTTCTACAAATGAGTTTCAGAGTGAATTTTTATTCTATTCCCCTATTTAAGAGACTTTTCAGTTTCACCTCACTGTCCTGTCACTGTCACTGTCCTGTCCTGTGTTCATATAATGAACAACGAAGAATATGTAAATACACACACGCAGTAGCCTAAAACAATAATCATAAGTATTTTATTTTTAGTATTCACCATAACTTTTTAAACATTTCCATTGAATAATTATGCTAAATTCGAATGATTGGTATAATGGTATAAGACACTAGAAAATGAGAAAAAATAATGAAATAGTATTCCTAGCAGTAGCAGGCTAGCATGACATTTTTAATTGTTTTCTCTCTTCCTCCCCCCTCCCCCCCCCCCCCCCCCGGTAAGTTGAGGGGGGGGGTGCCAGGTATAGTCTACTAGACTTGGGGCCCAGATTGGCTGTCAACGGCCCTGGCTACTGGATGACTTTCAATCAATTGAACAAAGATTTGAACCGTGAATAGGTACATTTTCAAACACTGGTAGGATGGGAAGTTGAAACACGATAAAAAAAATAGGCCGACAACACAACCCCTCGGCTCAAGAGGGCATACATGCCACATGACATATACACATAGACTTAGAACATGGACATGTTCTATGTCCTACAATAGCCCTGCTCTCGATCGGGCATGAAAACACAAATAAAATGGAATTCCATACAACCCTCAATTAATTTCAGTTTCAGATATAACCACAGCTCGATTATCTGTGGTATAACAAAAGATGCACGGCACCTCAGCAACCTGGCACCACCACCTCTACACCTCTATATACTGTTGAACGGCGCACTTGAACTACACTTCGAATCCGGTCAAGTGTTTCAGTTCAGTTACGACTCTTATGACATAGCCCACTATTATTTACAAAAAAAAAAAAAACATCAAGACATACTGTTGTAAATTTGTATAAAATATGTTTAAATTGTTCAAAATAATGAAAAATATCAAATAACTCAAAGACATTTCATAGATGCTCAAGATGTTTTTTATAGCAATATTATTATCGATAGGCCCTACTCACCATCGGACTTTTTACAGATTTACATATGCTTAAAATATTGTATAGCTAACAAAATGTAATTGATAAATTAGTATTTAGGAAAATAAAATAATGAGATGGTAAAAATAATAAAATCAATATATATAGTCCCTATATATGTATGATCTTGTTGGTAATAAATAGATTGTGAGTGATACGTACATTGCTTATGATAGATAGTGACTTACAACCTCATAGGCACGTATTAGTGTGTACTACAGAGTATAGGTTAAACATCTTATTGGTATGGGTAATTAGTTTAATTAGACTGTTGTAGGGCTTGAAGCATAAGTTGAAGTATGTTTATGCTGTTTGATACCTGTTGAATCCTATGCAATGTAACATGGTCAACTGTTTGGACCAGGTAGCAAAAAGACTTTTACTTCTGTTTCAAGCTGTACTCTATACATATGTGGCTGATCAGTTCAACTTCAAGCAGGGATCTTTTTATTTCTCTTTTGAAGCTGGCTGGACCATTTTTTCATTTTATTCTATCTGGTATGTACAGCTCAAGTTCATAGTGTTTGATATTGTTCTACGCATTTTTTAGTGACTCTATGTAGGCCTATATATCTGATTGGTGACTTTTGTTCAGAAGAATAAAGTGCAGCCTATCAGACAAATAATATTATATTTTGAATGCAATTGTGTAATGCACTAACCATTAAACTTGTATCAACGAAAGAAAAAGTTTCTCAATGCAACAAAATAATTGTAAATTTTTGGTACGGTAATTAAATCATCTTAAATGCAACTCTAAACATTTAACGCTTTGGTAAAATGCAGTTGTGTTTCTTATCTCAAACTTCGTTCTGCAAATCCTGATATCCTAAAAATAATATCTATGGAATATAACGGTGACATTTTTGTGTCTATTAATTTTGTAGACTACCTTCTTCTTTCGAGACACAAGTATACCTAATTGTTGACTAAATGTTTGGGTTGTTCGGTTATTGTAATTTCAAGCTCGACGGATCACATGATCAGTCAGAGTGAGTGAATAAAATTAATATATCACTATTATTATGAATTGTACGTACTAGAATGCTGTTTATGGATTATATTGAAATTGTCTCATAAGTTCTTGTTATGTACTTATTTTTAATAAAAACGATGATGAAAAAAGAACTCACTTGATGGAATCATTATTCGAATTCTTTAGCCATATAATTTTTAAATACAACTTCTTGAAACCACTCTTCAATATTATTAGCTCTTCGATTTTATCGTTATTATTCTATCATCTTGTATAAATGATTTACTTTTGTACAACGTGACTGTATACGGTATATATATATATATATATATATATATATATATATATATATATATATATATATATATATATATATATATATATATGATGAATACATAAATGCTCACTAAAAAAACTGTTTCTCTCATAAGTTATTCAATTCAAAGAACCCTTTTATGTCTTTCATGTATACGTATAGATGTATAGGACCTACGTCATGTATCCATGACTAAAAATATGACAAATTATGTACCACTAGGCCGTCTAATATTATATTATGTTAACTTTGAATATAAAAATGAATGTGTGTAAACAAAATCAATTTATTTTTTTATTCACACATAAACAAAATAAAACTCATTTTTACAATGAAATAAATAATAATGATGATAGTAATAATAATGATTTATATATATATATATATATATATATATATATATATATATATATATATATATATATATATATATATAGGCCTATCATTATTATCATTATTATTCATTTCATTGTAAAAATGAGTTTAATTTTGTTTATGTGTGAATGAAAAAAATGAAAAATAAATAAATATATAAATATAAATATATATATTTATATATATATATATATATATATATATATATATATATATATATATATATATATCCTAAAAATATATCATCTCGTCCTCGTAACATGGGAGGTGATTATGTCTACTCCATAATGCACAATCATTTCCTGGCTATATGTCACTCACTAACCCAACTGCATTCGAGTGTATTCGAAAATTCAATAGATATTGTTTTAAATCAATTCAAATCAGGCCTATCTATTTTAAAGTATTTTCAGATGTATTTATCAATGTATTTTATTTGATATATTTCAATGCATCTTCGATTTGACTTTGTGACGAATGTAATTTTTGACTATCCATATACGTAAAACATTATAAATCAGTATTTCCTCGTAAAATGCTGAGAATGTAACGTCATCTTTGGATGAGAATTGAATAAAGAAAGAAAAATGAATAAATAAATACAATAGAACATATTTATGATATTCTCAAAGTTACCACAAAATCCAAAAATATTATATTTCTTCGTACGAATAATTAACAATTTTATTTATCTTATATAATTGATTCTGTGAACATTTTGTGTAGTTACGTTGATTCTAATAAAACATTATTGCAATCGAAATTGAATGTAAGGGAATCCAATTAACCTAGAACTTGGATTCACAGTTCGTTCATAGAACCATAGATCATACACGGTATGATGAATAGGATTATACAAGTGTATCCACAAAAGAAGGGTGTCATCTACCAACATAGTAAGAACAAAATATCACCGCGTTACTTTTAAAGCTGTGGTATTTTCAGGGATATTTATTCTCAGGAAGAGTTTTTTTTTATATTTTCAGGAGTAGGTTTACTATAGAGCAACGAAACTCTGTCTTTGAAAAGATTCAAATGTTGAAATTTGTAGAAAGATTGTGAATTACCAAAATTTGTACAATCGCTCATATGGTAGACAACCAACTTCTTTCGTAGACAACATTATACCGTTCTTCAACCTCTACGAATAGTCAAGTAGTTTCTATAAACTAACAATGATTTTTTTTTTCAATAACATCGAAACTTGATACAAAATCATCGTTCCCCAATTAAGGCTGTGGATGAAAGATAGGATAGTTTGGACGGGGCACCACAAGGGCGATCTTACCACCCCATTTTAAATGTTTCTAACCAATGAACTTCAACACCAGGACTGTGCTGTTGGTGACCCTGAATTTCCGCCGCAGATAACAGTCTTTCAGTTTCCGAAAGTCCGGAACACATTAAAAGTAAATTTGTATTTATAATTTGTATTTATATTTATAAATATATTTATATTTTTATATATAAATATTATATATATAAATATAAATATAATAATATAATAAATATATTAAATATAATAAATATATTAAATATAATAAATAAATATAATAATATGAACTTAATATAAATATTATATAAATATATATATATATATTTTTATTTATATTTATATTCATAATTATTTATGAATATTTGTAAATTTGATTTGTAGTAGCAGTCGGCAATTAACTAGAATCTAGTCTCGGTATGTGTTAAATTACCACGAACTTGAACACGATATTCCCCTAAACTGTGTCCGGCGCGTGCCGCTAACATAACAGAGCCTCGTGCCCGCTGTACGCACACTTATGACCTCTCCATCCACATCGGCTTCATTCCTTTTCTCGTCAAGGCTTTCTCTCGGAATCTAATAGAAATTTAGTGGTGATTTATTGAAAATTTAAAGGAAGTGTTGTGTGACAACAATCACATCCCAACAACTAGTTCCAACAATCATGATATTGTTATTCAAATTTTCAATACTGAAATTCAAATAACCACCTGTTAAACATTTGAACACGTGCCAAGTAATTCCGTGGCAGTTTGATCGACCAATCAATGTGAAACACCCCCCTTTCGGTCACTTATTCTCAGCACCTTATTGGTCAGTCGGAAACCAAGGAGAGCGCTCTACCTTGCCGAGGGAAGAAGCCAGTAGGCCTACTGTTATTATTTCATTTATTTCCATGCAAGTGATGTACTTTATTTGCTCGAGTTTAGTTAGTGTTATTTGTGCTTGCCGGATCTGTTTCTAGTACCATAGATAGTTTGTGTTAGTTCGTTAGCAATGAAGATAAAAGTGAGCAAAGGACATTCTATCGGTGTTGGTCGAGGACTTAAGGTTGCAAAGGTAAGAAAGACATTGTTTCGACCATTTGTATGAAACTGGGCTCATTGGGTGTGGACTGTGACTTGTTCCGTCAAATAAGAGTTTTAATGTTTCGATTCAAAGAAGACAATAAACCCAAAGTTTTTCTCTCTCGATGCATCTTAAATCTAACAATCATCAATCTGAATTAAAATGATGAGCTGAACAATGTTTTCATTTTCTTGTGGTATATATAACTTTGAGATAATTATAGCTAGTGTATTTAGTGTATTTAGTGTAGGCCTATAGCTATAGTGAACACTGAACAGAACTCTGTAGACTTTGCTTTGCAATTGTGGGAAGGAAACGGTTGACGGTCGACCATGGACTCAGGAGGGAATCGAACCCCGGTTTCCTGAATGACGGTATAGGCCTACAGCCCGCTAGTCATTGGTAACGTCAACCCATCTCAGTATTGAACAAGTTTGTTCATCATTTATATTGGTTCAACGACGCACTATAATGAGATCTATTGAGGTCGGATGAATGATTAATGAGATGATGGGGTGATGGGATGAAGGTTTCTTGGGTAATGGGACGGATAGCTGGAAGGAAGCGGTCGTGACTTATGGACCTATTGTAGGAACCATCCCAGCAATAGTCTAGACTGCAGGGGAAACCACGAAAAAAACCTGTAAAGATAGACGGTGGCGGGGATCGAACCAGATCGAAACAAGTTTTGGAAGTGTAATAACTGATATTACACAGTAGCTGAGTGGTTAGCTCACTTGCTTCGTGTGACCCGGGAGGTGAAAGGACATATCGGACCCGGTTCGATCCCCACCACCGTCCATCTTTACAGGGTTTTTTCGTGGTTTCCCTCTGTAGTGTAGGCTAATGCCGGGATGGTTCCCACAATATAGGCCACGACCGCTTCCTTCCCACTATCCTTCCCATTACCATAAAACCTTCATCTCATCATCCCATCATCTCATTAATCATTCATCCGACGCCAATAGATCTGTCATCAATATAAATATAACACGAATCGCCTGTAAAAGTTGCAGGTACACCCCTAGCGGAGAGTTTGAGAACCTGTGAAAAGTAGTTGCCAGTAAGCACGTGTGTATGATTGCATTGAAATGACTACGTTTTGCCTCAAATGTGTTACGACAACACGAGTTTTGTTTGCTTGCCACAATGTTTTTAATTGTGGAAATATTTGTAGACTTACATACTTGCATTTTAAGGATTCTCCCGATATGCAGATACACTTGAACAGTTGAACTGTTATATCATCGTCACTTATGTTTCAAATACTCTGACTGGAGTGCGGCTCTTCTGACATTGCCGATATACGCATGTGAATACGGAACTTGGTTGCTTCCCGAATAATAATAAATTGAAAATAAAAATAATAATAATGATATAACTTTATTTCCAGTTGAATAGGAATTCTGATAGGTACATGTTCTTTGTATACTAATCTATATACCGACACAAGTGGCTGAGTGGTTAACGCACTCGCTTCATGATGTGATCCGGGAGGTGAAGGGGAATATCGGACCCGGTTCGATCCCCGCCACCGTCCATCTTTACAGGGGTTTTTCGTGGTTTCCCTCTGTATAGTCTAGGCTAATGCCGGGATGGTTCCTACAATATAGGCCACGACCGCTTCCTTCCCACTATCCTTCCCAAACCCTAAGAAACCTTCATCTCACCATCCCATCATCTCATCAATCATTTATTCATTCGACGCCAATAGATCTTAGTTATCATTATAGTGCGTCGTTAAAACCCAATATAATACTAATCTTCAACTCTTTGGGATCATCGGTTAATGGAATGATAGGAATAAAAATAGAAAATAGGAAAATAGGAAAAAAATGATGAGAATTGTTGATACAATTTGATGAATGGTAATAAAATAATGATAGGCGTATGAAGATTTAATTCTACGTTGAGAGTAATAATAGGAATAAGAAAAATTACAATAATAATATATGTAATAATATTTATACATGTTTATAAATATTTATTATAGGCCTACACATTATAGGACTGCATATAACAAATAATAAAAATGTATCGACGACTAGTGATTGACCCGCCCACAAACGTCACAAAACAAAACATCCAATCAAATGGGCTTTGTTATGTGGGAAATTTGACATTCACCTATCAGAGTATCTCTAAATGCCCACATGAAGTATAGATCTAGGTGGCCTGGCGATTAGCCACGCCTATCACTAGTGGTCAATTGAGCTATTATTATTATTTGAAATTCAGTACACATTCATCATTGGTATAAGCAAAGTCAATCGGCTACTTCCATATCTAACAACAAATTTATTATTTGTAAAGCCAGGCCTAGCTGATGATAATGCCAATGATAATAGTAACGATATCAAGTCGATAATAATTTGAAGTTAATATGACGTTTTGCGTACGGCCAATTTTCAAATATTCGTCTAGATATTCTTGTGAAGGTAATTTTTTTGGTGTTTTTGGAATGATTTTTCAACTATTATTTTTATTGTATTTTGGAATTTGATTGGATAATCTTATGGTTTTAATTTGGTTGGCATAATTTGCTAGTATTATTATTTGTGTGAAATTCTAAAGAGCTTTTCTTGGATGATTTGTGTGATTGATAATCTTAGTTTGTTATGACGGAGCCGCGTCTGCCGTTATTTATTTTGATTGTGCAATACTGATTCTAAAAAGCCTGTTAGGGTTAAGATTCTACCTTTTTTTGTTTAGTGGTTAACAATGTGCTTCGGATGTGTGATTCTTAGGCCCTCATTTCATATTCACTTCATAACAAAAACTTCGGCCCAGTTACACCATTTACCACCATATATACGGTTCAAGTGACTACTTTCGCTAGCCATATTGAATTTCGAACGGTCGACACTATCGCATTCTCTATAGGTACTTTTACAGGCGAATACTGCTGCATTCTGTATTTTTGTTACACTTATTGAGAGGGAAAAGGACAGGAAACAAACATTTCAATGAGTTAAATTGCATAATTATGGATGTGTTGTACTAATAGTTTTGTCTGGTGGCAAATATTATCACTATACGTTAATCTGTTGTTGTTAGGTTGAAGAGCCACCCACACCACCCCAGCGGGTCTCCGCAGGGAAACCTAGGTTTCTCAAATCTCCTCATCAACTGACCGACTTTAGCGATGACGAGGAATCACTAGAATTTCAAGTACCCGTACCAGAAGTACCATCCTCTGACGACTCCCAATCAACTGGCTCCTCTCCACCACATAAACCCATCATCTTGAAAGTAAAAGAACCGACGAAGAAAAGGAAATCGGCTGAGCATGAGTTTCCTGAGATGTCAGTAGATGATGTGACGGTACCGGCACCTGGGTGTAGCACGGGTCTGACAATAAGGCGTGGTCGCGGGACACGTGGACGGGGAGGTATGAGTCGTGCCCGAGGTCGAGGAAGACCAACGAGCCAAGAAACAACCGACAGTTACCAACTCTCGGCGTTTCATAACTTCTTACGGTTGAAACAACTTTTTCCAGAAATTCCAGATCAAGCTTTACACGTGGTTTTGGGTGAGTCTATTTTTTACCATTTTACATATATGATGAGAAATTATGCATTATAATATATTGAATGTTAAATGTAGTCGAGAGATGAGTACCGGTACCCTAGTTGTTTGCTTTGCTAACATTGAAAAGCCATGCATACTTTTATGGTTTTATCCGAGGGGTTACAACTCCTGAAATATGGTGTTCACTTGCCATGATATCCCTTTGATATCCCCTTGAAATCCCTGAAATCTCTTGAAATCCCTTAAATCTCTTTAAATCTCTTGAAATCTCTGGAATCCTTTGAAATCCTTTTGAGATCCTTGAAATCCCTGAAATTCCTTGATATTTCTGAAATCCCGTGATATCTCTGAAATTTCTGAAATCCCTGAAAATTTTGAAATCCCTGAAATCCCCTTGAAATCTCTTGAAATCACATGAAATCTGAAATCAGGTGTACACCAAATTTGCGAGTTGTTAACCCCTCGATTTTATCCTACAAAATAAAACATGTCAACCAGAGTCGATCAGGCAGCCGACTCTCACGCTATTTTCCACTGAAAGGCAAGGACAGAAAAGTTTTGAGGTTCTGCACAACTTCGACCGTAACAAATGATGAGCAAATGAGTGAAATATTGTAAACCTCATAGACCTAACTTCTAAGAAAAAGTCAGCAGAAAAAATTGAAAGAAAATTGTTATTAAAATTAAAAGGTCCGTACGTACCATTCGGAGAAAAAGCTTTTAATTTGAGCGATGAACATTCTACTGCTAATTACAGTTGCCTCATGCCAAAATGATCATAATTAAAATTAGAATGACACAATTCAAATATTTTACAGTTTACATGCTATAGGCCCAATAGCAGAATGGATTATAGAACTAAAAATAAAATTGTTTTGATAATTATTCTCGATAGATGTTATGAGTTTAGGGTCAAGATGGAGACAAACAAAAACTTTTCCAGTATTATCATAAGTGCATGGTGAAAGGGTGGAGAGGAGTTGATTGATAAAAGTTCATATTTTGCAATGTATACAATTCTTTTCATAAAATATATTAATTGTATATTCATAGAAAATATTGTTGATCTGCAATTTTGTGAAATTTTCACTTGGAACACGCATTTCAAATATTGAGCATAATATCAAACTTCCATACCCCTCCGCGCCTATGACGTTTCCCTAGTTGTGTTTCCAATTCGACTATATCAATGAAACGTTTTCAGAAGAATGTTCGAACGATTTCACTCGAATCGTCGACAACGTCCTCTTCGCTCGACAGCACGTGCACAACAACAAGGCCGAGAGAATCGCAGCTAAGAAACTCAAACAACAACAGCAACAGAAAGAACAAGATGCTTTTCTACAGCTACAACTTCAACAGCAACACAATAATTATCAGCAATCGAACTGCGGCCAGTTTATCGCTAACGCCAGTGACTATAACTTGCCACAACAGTCTGCACCCGTGCTTGGCCAGTCCCAGTGGCAGGGGATGCATACGCAGTACGCTAACCAGCAGTCGCCAGCGCCTTATCAGAACTACCATGATTATACGGGATTCTCTGGACCTAATGATTCACAATACACCAACAACTATAACAACACAAGTAAGGGTGCAACTAACACATTCATTATTGACAACAATCGATATAACAATATTGATATTATTCAGGTATCAATATTTCGTGTGTAGGCCTATATGACATAATGCATTTTTATCCCGTTCAACATTTATTTTTACTGGCGCAATATAACCCCGTCGTTGACGCGCCGTTAAACCCCAATATTCATTTAACAACAATCGTCTTCAGTAAAATTATTTGATGAGCGTGGCGAAGTCTCCATCCCACTCTTATAGGGCTTTGTCTGTGTGTTTTTTTTTTTTTTTTTTTTTTGTAAGCACTCCACAGGTCGCAGGGGTTGACTGATCAACATGAAACTTTTTTGTACACCCAAACTCATCCAACTTAGAACTGTATAGTTTTTGGGATGAATCGGTCGGACCGATTTTGAGAATCATCATCTCAAAGTTTCTAAAAACCCCTTAAGATTTGGCTGGGCGGAAAATGTTGAAAAATAAAGTCTCTCCAAATGGAATGAAATTCTCTCTAATTGTGTATACATGGATTTGTAGTTCATGTAGGATCATGTAGGATTTTGTAGTATCATGTAGTTCTACACATTTTTTTTTTTCTAGTGAAAGTGGATTTTGATCAATATTTTTCTTATTCTCCTCCCATCTAATATTAACCGATGACAATATAATGGTTATAATTCCTGATGTCGTTGTCTTGAACTGATTGTTATAGTCAATTTTTACTCAAAACAAGCCTTGATTTCTCAAGTGCTGATGTGGATTTCAACTATTGATAAAGACAACAATTCTCAAATTATTATCACATTATTCCTTCTCATATCAATCTATTATATTGAAATATTGATTATTTCATGTATAGGCCTATGATTCATTTATTTGTTTATTCATTCATTAATTTATAATTTCTTACCAATTGATAACAAATGGTCTATGGAATCTACGGGTCTATGGAATCTGTCAAGTAACGGTGTTGCAGATGTATAGATGAATAGATGTTCAGATATAAGTTTATTTATGTAACATCATTTTGACGTCTATAGGCTTCTGTCACGTAACAAATGACAAACAATCGTTACCATAGCAATACAGCGAACTGGTGGACTACCAAACATTCTGATTGGTCAATTCCAACTGGTGGACATTGTTGTCCGTCAATTTCAACAATGAGTGGCGTCACTTGACAGAAGCCTATAGCAGTATGTAGTGTATGCGGACATACAAATGTCCGCGCATGCGCCGTCTTCTCTGCATTGTGCGCAGGTTATAGCAATTTAGATCAGGTTAGGTAAGTTAGGTATCGCACCTAAACATACTTATCCGTGACACCGGTACTTGAAATGAGAAAGTAAATTGATGAATGAATGGACAACGAAGACGAAAAAGAATGAATATTATCAGTTATACATTTGCATTCAGTATTTGTTACTACGTTTGCGCGGTGGCAGTTGTTATCCATTTACAATGAACAATTCTCTTCTTAAACTCTTCAATAATTTCTGCTCATCTTGCTTCTTTGCACAGCCTATTCCATTCCGTTGATGTTCTTTGTGAGAAATCACTCCTTCCACAGCAAGCTGTTCCTCTCCTTTCCCACTCATCTGAACTCTCATCCCTATCCTATCTCTCACTTCATCCCACGGTCCCACCCCGTAAAACCATCAATTCCTTGCCCTAAGAAAGTTGACGAGTCTGTTTTTTCCTCCTTTCCACTAATTCACCCCCCCCCCTTAATTCTTTCACCATCTCACTAGGCCATTATCTTAATTTGTTCAACTCTCCCCTGGTCATTTCTTTCTATTCTAAATCTTTCTATTTCTTTCTTTTCCCTTCCTCTCTTCCTTCTGGCAGCTACCCAGCTCTGCACATCCTTTTCTTCTTTAGTCAAATTGATGTGGTAGGGATCCCAGACTGAGCCAGCGTACTCCATAATTGAACGCATTAGGCTTTTGTAAGCCTTCTCTCCAATATCAATCCCTTCACTGTCTCCTTAAATTGTCTCATTACAAAAGTTTGTGATTCTGTTCCCCTTTTTGTCCATTTTTAATATGTTCTCTCCACCCTCATTCTCATTTGAGTGAATTCCAAGATATTTATAGGCATCCATCCTTTCCAAAATATTACCCCCAGGCCCCATATTTTAATTTGTTTTTTATCCCCCTTTCTATTATTTATAGAAAAGTGGATTATCTTACATTCATTCATCTTTAGTCCCATTCAATTTATTTTCACCCACTCATTTATTTAATTTAGGTCTAGCTGTAATGCAGCTTCCTTTCTTTGTATTATTCTGTATAAGACACAGTCGTCAGCAAATGGACAAAATTTCGATTAGATGCCTTGTGCCAGGTTATTCAATGAATAGGTTGAAAAGAAGAGGTCCAATGACACTACCCTGCGGTACGCCAGAAGTTACACGGATGTAATCTGAATAGTCATTTCCAGCCTTTACTTTCTGTGTTCTTTCGCTCAGGAAGTCTTCAACCCATTTCGAAATAATACAATACAATGGAATATCTTTTAAGACAATGTGATAGCAGGTAGTCACCAGTAGTATAAAAGTGATGTTGACGTGAAAATGTTTCTGCAGTTGCTTTAAATTTTAATCACGTTTCAAGTTAGGAATACCGCGTTGTAGATCCTCTTTCCCGATAGAAAAACTCCGTTCGTCGTCATCTTCAGCAAATGTTGATGTTGATGACGACCAATTTTGATCACCAATCACAATTGGCGTTCAAATTGTTTCAACAGACGATTATGGACAGCACCAATACACACCAAGATCTCGTTCGTTGTACCAGCAACTGCCCCAGCCAGCCATCGCTAACGCAACGGTGACTAGCGCCACGGCGTCCACGTCTACTCAGCTGACGACGCCGGAAGTGTTCGCTGCTAGGCAACACATGTCGTGGCTGGAAATGCACAAAGATCACTTCCAGCAGCCGTGGAACGATCCTAATCTCATGAGTGGACATCCCTCTGGAGGAGAGAAGAAAGAGATGATTAAAGAGGAGTCGACAACGTTGCCACCGCTGAAAAAACAGAGGAAGAAGTATAAACCACGGACGAAGAAACAGACTGATGTTGTTGACACTGTTACAGTTTCTTTGCCAGGTAATCCATTCTAGCATTCTAATAAGTCGTCTCTCTCTCGCTCTCTTTCTCTTTCTCTAACTCTCTCGTAAAGACAGAGGGTGAGGTGAGGGGTGAACCTAAGCCACACTTTTCTGACCACTTGAACATTATGTTGTAGGATCTTCGGCGCTACTTTAATATGGGTACACCTTATTCATCCAAATTCGGCCAATAAGAGATCAGTCAAATAGTTGTAGTGCATGAATACCAATTGCATTTAAAATGTTGGTTTTGTGGGATGACGGGACCGTACAGCCATTGTGACTATTTTAGTGATTTTGAGTGATTTTAGTGTTAGTGAATTGACAATAAATGGACAGACGACAGACGCCATGGTTGGAAATGTACACATTTTAGTTTGCACATTGGCTGCACTGCATGTACAATAATTCTCTGTCTCTTTCTAATATTCACTTATACTTTCGTGGATACAACCACAAGTAGGCCCATATACCTCCTTGTATTGACACTTGTTGTTCTCGTAGTTCTAGATTCTAGCACATCATTCGACGAGCAACAGAACAACACGAACACAACATTAGAGAACTTGCCAGGATTTGTTGACAGTTTCTCACACTACTCAAATGTACACAAATCAGGGTACACGACGACTATCATGAACACTAAAATGAAAATGAAGACACCGGCAATGAAGAAGGACTTCAAGGTAAGTTTTGGAGAGCAATATTTCAGCATTATTTCAAGTGGGTATTATTTTGTCGTACCAGAAGTCAACTTGCCGGTTATACAATAATTTTAGATTATATTAAATTGGTGTATAGGATAATTTTTTTGGGAGTTAATTTAGGTTTAGGTGCGCGCAATAACAATAACTTCCGTACGGGGTGACCTGGTTCGATGACTAGAAGTTGCCATTATTTTCAATTTATTCTTGAAAGTTATTGTCAATACCCGGATAACCAATACTATTGGACCAGGAGATGCTATTGACCAACTAAGACATGCAGTCGGAAGCAGTCCTTTACAAACTCAGTGTCCAAACAGTTCAGAGAAATGTTATTGTCAATCTTCATCTGCAGAAATGCCTTTCTCTTCTCTTCGTCCAACTATAGTTTTTCTCAGTTATCCTATTATTCTCTCCATTAATGTTATTGTCTAGGTTTTTACGACACGTTCACATATAGGGCATTTTCCACCGCGATATTCTCTCCAGATTTCAACTACAATATTGCATGCACTCACCTGCCATTTGTTTCATGGATTAATCTGTTAAAATGTGTCAACTTTCCTAGCCGTACTCTTTTTTTTATCAACATGTCGAACCTGACCTACCAAGAAGGTTGTGTGGTAAGGTAGAATCATTCGGGAGGGACATACCATACAAAGGTGGGTAACTAACACCCCAAAAAATGAATAATTCTAATGTACTCATTTAACAAACTCAAAAGTGAGCTCATAAAATTAGAGATAGTGAATAATTTAATCAATTGTGTTGAGAAAAGGGAATCTTCGGTTCGGTCTTACCTTGTCTTACCAAAGTTGGTGGGAAGTAAAAAAACGAGGTACATAATAATCTCCTTAATCTACGGTATACAATTGCCTACAGGTGCCGAATGGTGCTGGAATAATGTAATATTGCATGTATACCACCGTTGTGAATTTTCGTTACATCTTCCTGTTCTACTCCAGAAAACAGACTCACTCGACTGGACTGAACAGCCACAGAAGCAGAACAGTTCGTCTTCGTATGAACGGGATCTCGTGATCGACTCGGGCGATTCGAGTGAAGGTTCAGCCAATGGGCGAGTGAACGCGGCAGTCGACGTTTTGCAAGTGACAGTACCGCCTTACTACACGGCACAGAACAACAATGTGTTGACAGCTGCTAACAACAATCAGATCTCGGCTGTAAAGCAACAAAACAACGAGTAGGGACGATATTGAAACATGCGAAGAAACCCTGTGGAATTCATTCCATACCATTCAACTAGATTTTTTAGGTCAAGGTTTTAAGTCGAGTTTTAGGTTTTAGGTTGATGAAAACTTTTTATTTCAAAACGGCTCATACATTGTGTTTCATTCAGTTATAAGTAACATAGCACGCTTTTGATGAGTGTAGGTTGGTTATACCTGAAATTGTACCTATTTAAATTGATATAAGTTATATGAGTGAAATAATTTGTTGATTGAAATTTATTATTTTTCATATTGTTTTTCATCATCAGGATTATTGGAAGTGCTTGCTTTTGTATGTTGATTTATGATCATGGACTAATTGTCTAAACTGTCAAGGTTTATACACAAAAGTATTTTTTATAGTTAATCATTTACCACAGCCAGTCATGTGTATGTTTTATATATTTAAGCATTAAAAACCTTTGGACAAATTTATGTTTCTCTTTGAATAAACCTGCAAACATGTTTTAAACTGTAACAATCAATCAATATTTTGCATGTTTTTTAGGTTTCGTCGTTTATCACTGTATTTTGGAATTTAATATTTGTAAGCTTGTATTATTGTATCATGCAAATTAGGTATGACGGAAATTACACACTTCGAGTTTGATCCATTCAATTTTAACACAACTGTGTAATAACCATAATAATAAACAACGATGTTTTGAATATCTCAACAGTAGGCCTATATATAGTCCTAGGAATGTACTTAGGTCAGGTTTTTATGAAGAATATACCAATTTGAATCATGTTTTACTGGTATCCACAAAAAACAATACCAGCCATTTCGTAAAAATTCAGAGTCTATGCAGTAGGCCTACAGGACATTATATTTGACAAACTTGGACTCATGTCTCTTGCCTTCAGCGTTTCCATAGTGTTGTCGATGCCAAATAAAAACGCATAGTTCATCATTGAATGAATGAATGAATGAATATTAGGGTTTTAAGGCG
Source organism: Brachyptera risi (assembly GCA_964007535.1). Classification (NCBI taxonomy): domain Eukaryota; kingdom Metazoa; phylum Arthropoda; class Insecta; order Plecoptera; family Taeniopterygidae; genus Brachyptera; species Brachyptera risi. The sequence continues at coordinate 62,145,075 of OZ023326.1, forward strand.
CGACAGCGAGGTCATTTATTGCAAGTTCATAATTGTGAATTATCTTTATGTAGATCAGTTGAATTACTGATAATTTCAGCTGATTATCAATCTCGTGACTCATGCTCAGGGAATTATCTATGTCCATTCAGTTCAACTTATAATCAACTGAATCAGTTGATTATAAGTTTATTACTCAATACAATGAGTCAATAATCAAAAAGTAATTTGAGAAGTGCCATTTTGATTTTTAATTGGAATGTGGATGCCACTAGTGTCAATTTCAGTCCAAACAATGAAAGTGACGTATTAGAGCCATCAGCCATCCTGAGTCAAGTCAATGCAGAGCTCAGAACAAATAATAATGTCAATAATAGAATCTACAAGAAACTTGTCGTATGGATGGATGAACGAAAGAAGTCTACCAACTAATTATTATTATTAATTCACTTCGGTAAGTGTAGATAAACTCGATGCAGGTTTTTCGTGGTTTCCCTCTCTATAGTCTAGGCTAATGCCTGGATGGTTCCCACAATATAGGCCACGACCACTTCCTCCCCACTATCCTTCCCATTACCCATAAAAACCATCATCCCATCATCTCATTAATCGTCCATCCGACGCCAATGGATCTTAGTCATCATTACAGTGCGTCGTTGAACCCAATATATATATAAAGAAAAAGGTTCGAACATTTAATGCTTTTGAAAGGTATTTCTTATTCACAATGTTCTTATCATAATGTCTCTCATCACAAATGTCACCTTGAAAAATCAGCTTTGTCCCTCGAAATAGCATTAACAAAAATTCTATTGTTGGACACATTCGGGCAAAAAATGTCCGAAACCGGCCTTCTTGATTAAAATGTGTCGTCCAAATTGACATTACTAATTTTAAAATTCGATGTGGCTCTGGTACGTGAAGTCACCAATTAGCTAATCGTGGTAATAACATGATGATCTCATCAGTCATCAGTTATACAAATATTATATAGTTATAGTATAAATATTATAGTAGTAATAGTTGTACAAATATTGCAGCTTGTCAGCTAGAGACGCGAGTCTCGATCAAAGAAAAGAGCGTTCGGAGCAAGTTCGGAGGTCCCTGCCCCCGAATATATCGGTGATAATTTTGTTTGAATTGTCGTGATTTGTATTGTTAGTGGACGTCCTTCTTCTTTCCTGAATATACCCAAGTATACATAACTACTTTTTTAAGGCCCGGTATTACCAACGTGGGAGTAGCTCCAACTGGCAGATAAAAGTTGTTATCACCATGGTTACCTGGGATATTTGTTTTCACCAACTCTCAGATAACTGCTAACTGAACTTGGTTATACCGGGCCTAAGGCTCGGTTTTACGAAACTGGATTAAGCAATAGTTGACGGATTAACTTGTTATCACCATTGGTTACATATGTTATTTTCGTACCTTTAATTAATAGTTGGTGGATTGGTAACATAATTAAGATTGGTAACGCCGGGCCTAAGTAAGTAAGCACTATGGTAACTTTACTTTGTATCACTTTGTTTTTGTTTGTATAGTCACTTGATGACAATTTATAACAACTATAATGATCTAACCTCAATATCTTCATCCCTCCCCACTCCCTCTCCGCTAGTAGTCCAAAACATCTCTGTTCAGTCATTTACAATAATCTCCCCAATCGCATCAAATTATCGCCCATATATCCTGCATTCAAATCCTCTCTCAAATCATTCCTCATCGACCAGGCATTCTGAATTCATCTCTCCTATCAACACCTCTTATTCAAACTGCCTCTCACCCTTATCACTACTAATTCACTCTTTGTATTTCACTCTCATCTCCTCTCCATCATAGCATTACTTTATATTTATCACAATTTGTTTTTACAATTTTATTATATCATTATCCTATTCAATGTATTATTTTTTCAATACTTCTTTTTAATGTTAGTTTATAGGTGGTATAGAGCGGTTAATATAACGAACCTCGCCTTTTTAATGTTTCAACTTGACAACAACAACAATCACGAATACATTTAAAGAATATGAAAGAATACATTTTTGATGAGCGTAGCGAAGTCTCCATCCCACTCTTATAGGGCTTTGTCTGTGTGTTTTTTTTTTTTTTTTTTGTTTGTAAGCACTCCACAGGTCGCAAGGGCTGACTGATCAACATGAAACTTTTTTTGTACACGCAAACTCATCCAACTTAGAACTGTATAGTTTTTGGGATGAATCGGTCGGACCGATTTTGAGAATCATCATCTCAAAGTTTCTAAAAACCCCATAAGATTTGGCTGGGCGGAAAATGTTGAAAAATAAAATCTCTCCAAATGGGATGAAATTTTCTCTAAATGTGTATACATGGATTTTACACATTATTACGATTTTTTAAGCAATTCTGATCAGTCGTTTTGGAGAAAAAAAATAAAATGACTGATAATATTCATAAAATATATCATAAACATTATGACAGAATTAAGTTGTCGAGATTCACTGCTTTCTAGATTCAAGAGTTGACCAACAATGAAGTATTTTTTATATGCGTCAAGGTGTGTAGAATACCAGAGTCAATGAAGTGGCAAGAGTAGAACTTCTTTAACGACTTTTATAGCTTATTCAGATATCAAGGTGTGTAGAATACCAAAGTCGATAAAGTAGCAAGGGTAAAACTATTTCAAGGACTTTTATACCTTATTGAGATATCTCGCTCATCTTACAACGCATATTTCGCGTTTGACTAGTATTTGATACTTCAACTTCGAATGTGCAATGCCTTTCAACTACATATTGAATATTAATACATTTCTAAAACGCATTACTTTCATACGGTTTATAAATATGCCTAAATAATTGATGAGCGTAGCGAAGTCTCCATCCCACTCTTATAGGGCTTTGTCTGTGTGTTTTTTTTTTTTTTTTTTTTTTTTTGTTTGTAAGCACTCCACAGGTCGCAAGGGTTGACTGATCAACATGAAACTTTTTTTGTACACGCAAACTCATCCAACTTAGAACTGTATAGTTTTTGGGATGAATCGGTCGGATCGATTTTGAGAATCATCATCTCAAAGTTTCTAAAAACCCCATAAGATTTGGCTGAGCGGAAAATGTTGAAAAATAAAATCTCTCCAAATGGGATGAAATTTTCTCTAAATGTGTATACATGGATTTTACACATTATTACGATTTTTTAAGCAATTCTGATCAGTCGTTTTGGAGAAAAAAAATAAAACGACTGATAATATTCATAAAATATATCATAAAAATTATGACAGAATTAAGTTGTCGAGATTCACTGCTTTCTAGATTCAAGAGTTGACCAACAATGAAGTATTTTTTATATGCGTCAAGGTGTGTAGAATACCAGAGTCAATGAAGTGGCAAGAGTAGAACTTCTTTAACGACTTTTATGGCTTATTCAGATATCAAGGTGTGTAGAATACCAAAGTCGATAAAGTAGCAAGGGTAAAACTATTTCAAGGACTTTTATACCTTATTGAGATATCTCGCTCATCTTACAACGCATATTTCGCGTTTGACTAGTAACAATAAATAATTGATGAGCGTAGCGAAGTCTCCATCCCACTCTTATAGGGCTTTGTCTGTGTGTTTTTTTTTTTTTTTTTTTTTGTAAGCACTCCACAGGTCGCAAGGGTTGACTGATCAACATGAAACTTTTTTTGTACACGCAAACTCATCCAACTTAGAACTGTATAGTTTTTGGGATGAATCGGTTGGACCGATTTTGAGAATCATCATCTCAAAGTTTCTAAAAACCCCATAAGATTTGGCTGGGCGGAAAATGTTGAAAAATAAAATCTCTCCAAATGGGATGAAATTCTCTCTAAATGTGTATACATGGATTCTACACATTATTACGATTTTTTAAGCAATTCTGATCAGTCGTTTCAAAGAAAAAAATAAAATGACTGATAATATTCATAAAATATAATATCATAAAAATTGTGACAGAATTAAGTTGTCAAGATTCACTGCTTTCTAGATTCAAGAGTTGACCAACAATGAAGTATTTTTTATATGCGTCAAGGTGTGTAGAATACCAGAGTCAATGAAGTGGCAAGAGTAGAACTACTTTAACGACTTTAATAGCTTATTCAGATATCAAGGTGTGTAGAATACCAGAGTCGATAAAGTAGCAAGGGTAGAACTCCTTCAAGGACTTTTATACCTTATTCAGATATCTCGCTCATCTTACAACACATATTTCGCGTTTGACTAGTAATAAATATGTATCTTTACTAGTTCACTGATATTCATATTGTGCTGGGGTGAGAATTCCCCAACTTTTATAGGGTAGAATTCGTAAGACCGTTTATGACCGTTCCGAGCCTTGTTTCATCTCCACTCTTTATCCTGCTACTTTTCTTTCTCGCCTTACCTCGTCTTCTCTTCCCACAAATTCTATCCGCCGCTCTCTATCATCCCACCACCTCCCTATAACTTCTTCCACTTGGTACTCTCCACTTTTCAGTTTTCCCCGATCGATTAAACACTCTCAAAAATATATAATCATTGTAATTCCCTAATTCTCATTGTGTGCAATTTATTACTTGGTAAGAAGCCCGCTAACAGAAAATTCTCGTAGCGTTTTAATTTTCTGCCTGAAACATTCATTGACTTCGCAGCAGTAAGAGTAACCCATTTTGATGTTCTTTGGTTCCCATTTCAACCAGGATACCCGACTGCAAACATCGGAACATATATTGTAACTCGGGTCATTCTCAGGTTTCAGGATATACGGATTGTTCACTCCAACAAAGGCAATTGCCTCTTTTGTCACTGGATTATAAACCACCTTCCAGTACAACTTAGGAACTGGAATAGCTGTATTATTATTATCGTCTATTGACAACCAGATCTCTCTCTCAAAACTGTTGACATCAGGTAATGTAGTTACTCCATGAGTGCCCGTATAGACGATCAAATCCAAGGTGTTTGATCCAGCGAAAAGGCGGACATCTTGTTCCATTCGATTCCAGTTACCGCCGTTGAAAGTTTGCCATTGAGGTGCTACGTTAATATAATGATAAGTAGCACGGTGCTGAGAGCCGTAGACAAAGTCAGCCTTAGCAGTCAAGTGACCATGTGACATGAAGTAATCATCTGATCGGCTGATGTATTTGTCTCCCAGTGCAGTCGAACCGAGGATCTTACTGACAGTAAAACGTTGTTCATCACGGGTGTAGAGGGTTTCTGGTGATATACCAGGGTAAAAGGTATCCGAGGCAAAGCTAGACGGTCTAGGAAATCCACTCTGAAAACCACCAATACCAGATACCAATTGATATTTAGACCATAGGGCGTTCTTCTTGGTTTCATCGAAACAGATATCAAGGGTTTTAATGAAATCCTCTCCGACAAGGAAACCGATCTCGATGATAGTATTATTGCTGTTACCATTGCACGTATCTCCTGTGGGTGATGCTCTTGCTGTGTGGACTGGATTCGACTGACAAGCCAACTCTCTGAAAGTGAAGCTACGACCTTCTACAGTGAAAGAAGCGTCGGATAAACAGACGGCAGTAACTTCCTGTACGCCAGGACCAACAGGTATAAGGTAGTTCCTGTTTCCGGTGCAAGACAGCCGTATGTTTTGTCCGACGTCGACGAGAACGTTATCGGTGGAGTTAGCAGGGAGGTAGAAACCATAGCCGTCGGGACTGCTATCGGGTTTCAGCAGGAGTGGCTGGGGATTTGGCAGGCCGCCATTGATAGATATGCTGCAACCTGGATACAGAGCAAAACAAAACATGACCCAATTGTTTCAAGTTGCTCTTTAGATGAACTTGATTAATTGCCCATCGGGGATTCGGAGCGCTGGTATTAAAAAATACAGATGGCCTGATTGTGAGATTTGGTGAAAACAAATGGTTTGAATAGCTTCGGTGATAACAACATCTAATATGACGGTTAGAACTATTCCCATATTAATAATTTCATCTTTAAGTAGCCTATATAACTTACAACAACGACTTGTAGGCCTATCATAGACGAAAGATAGTACCACGACACTATAATAATATAACTGAATGAAGATAAATTCCCCTGCACACCTCTATTCCACTCTCTTACGTCTGCAATTAGTACGTATCCAGACCACTGCTAGGGTTACGGTCTGATCATTGGTCAATCTGAAATCCAGCAAGCTTGTAGCGCTCTCTAGCGATGTGGTGCGTTACTACAGGGTGGAAGTTTAGAAGGGTGCGGAGGGAAAGAAGTTGGGGGAAAAGTGAGGATGAGTTTAATTTAGCATTGCGTGATATGCATATCTTGAGGAATTATCTTTCGTCTATAGCTTTGTGCGTACAACTACTTGAGTTCGTGTTGGAATAGTTTGGTTGACCTACCTGCTTTACCAAGCTTGTGGTCGGTGGTTTTTGCTTGTGATTGTAAAGAGAGGACTGAAACAAGAACCAGTATGATCGTCAAGACAGACATTCTCTTGTTTTGGAACAAGATGCCTGTTACTATAATTTCTACGACTATCTTATAGCAGATTGAATTCTTATTTTTATGTAAGTATATCAGATGAGCTTTAGAGATAAGATTACATAGGTAGGCCTACTTAGTTGATATTCTGATATTGCTCACTTGCGTGATGTACCACCATCGTTTATTTAAAATACAAATTAATATTACTTGAATATGTCTTTGTAAAATGGTAAATTGATGTATGTCATTTCATAAATAATACAACGAAAATATGAATACATTATATAGGTCTGGAGCAAGATGCATTGAGGGTTACGTTGGTTTGCCGGTTGGAGATGGTTCCACTTCCTATCCCTCTCGTGTTGAAAATATGTTCCAATTACCGGCTTGATTGCAAACGTTCGGGGCCCAAGTTAGCAACGGAAAACCAATCATCGTATTAACTTACAGTTTTCGGTTAGATGATCACTAGTATTCAATACCTGCTCGTACGAAGAGCTTTGGTTCGTGGTGTTCTCAACCCTTTCAAAATAATTGTCAACAATCAACATGTTTCTACCTGTTTTTCATTGTTTTTACGATTCTTTCAGAGTAATATAATATAGAGTTATGATTTTTACTGAACGTAGAGGCACAGATATACTCACTGTTGTTTTATTGCAAAAAGAATTTGACTGATTGGTTTCACCGTTTACCCACCATGTGTTGGGAGCTAAAGGCCTGTATGACGCTTTTTGCGTCCCCCTATAAGTTTTACCATAGGTTTTACTCATGGGATGTGAGATGTGAAGTAGTCTCTTAAAGAACTATTGACCGTGCGTTGATAAGTGGTGATAAAAGGAACCAACTTACTCAATGACGTCAGCTCAGCTAATAATAGCAGGTCATTAAGTTTTTCAGCCTATTAGCCGTTTCTACAAAACAACACTAGATAGAGCAGCGATCAATATTTTTCAAGAAAGTACTCAGGAAATGGAACGTATCTATCTCCAACCGGCAAACCAACGCAACCCTCAATGCATCTTGGTCTGGAGGTTGAAATTTGTTCGAAAAATTGAGCGGTACGATAAATCAAATATTTAATTATTCTGATCAAACACCTGATTAAGATATACCATCTATGAGGCCTATACATTGATCAGGTATTCATTCTTCCGAATATGGCTAAATCTTTTTCGAAATGTTTTAAAGTCTTGACGAGCATATACCATAGAGAAATATACCATACAGCAATATAGATCCGATATTGAGTTTCTCTGTCGAAAATGTCTCAAACCTGATTAAAGTATAGGACTACCATCTACGATCATAATTGTATAGATCCGGTATTGGGATTTTCTGTCGAAAATTTGTTGAGCCCCTGATTAAAGAATACCATCTACGACTACGAGTAGTATAATGTATAGATCCGATATTGGGATTTTTTGTTGAAAATGACTCAAAACCTGATTAAAGTGTACCATCTACAACAGTATCAATAGATCTGATATTGCGGTTTAAATCTGATTAAGGTATATAATCTACGATCATATAGATCCGATATTGGGATTTTCTGTCGAAAATGTCTTGAACCTGATTAAAGTATGCTACTGCTAGACAAACTCTACGTGTTTTCCTTGCGTTAAAGGATGAGCTCGGAAATTAACACCAGGACCTCACCTAATCTATACCCTACTGTGGAGTCACCAGACTTCAATAACCCCATGGCCATAACCATGATAAACCAACCCAGGCAACCTTAGATCAGGTCAGGTCTAAGTCGGTACTAACCGGACCTTGATAACCCAATTTCGTGACAGCCTAACATAGGCAGTTAGGTCAGGTCCAAGTAGGTATACTAACCTGATCTTGATCTGAACCATGGGAGCCCAACCCAGGCAGTTGGGTTAGACCACGTTAGATGAGGTCATTTCAGGTCGGAGTGGGTACTAACCTGACCTTGATTATCCTAACCATGAAAGCCCGAATCCAGGCAGTTAGATTAGGCCACGTTAGATCAAGTCAGGTCGAGGACTTACGGCGGACAGCGGAGAGAGCCGTTGACGGGCAACTGTCACCCGACTCGGTGGTTGCCCTGATGACCGAGTCCGAGGCCGGATGGAAGACCATACATGAGTATGTGAGAGCTGTCCTGTCGGAGAGGGAAAAAGACGATGTAATCCAAAATGGCAGAGCGCCCTAGGAAAGACATCGACGAAGACCCTACAAGAAAAAAGAAGAGTTTCAGGAAAGCCCAACGGAATGCGGCACGAGTAGACACGTGGCTGGAGAGAGTGAGAAAGAGCAAGGAAGAGCAGACGGCCGATCCATCCGAGGAGACGACGACCACATGGACAAGGAAGCTGTGGATCAGAGGATCCACGCTTTTCAGGAAGAAACCGAAGAATGCCGAGGAAGAGGCCACGTTTCGGGAGGAGGAATCGGCCGCTGCGATAGACCAAACGGCGACCTACAAGGACCTCGAGGAGATGTACAAGCTATCTCGAATCGAGGAGGTGGGGAACTTGACGACGGCTTTGAGGCACATCACAAGGCTCCAGCACCCAAAAGGGAATAAGATCTGCTTCCTAGTGCCGGAGGCGGTGGATAGATTACAGCTGAGATGCGCGAACCTACCCACCGATCCTGAGCAGCTGGAGGCCCTGGTGCTGAGAGCCTATGAGCGGAGAGGTGAATCCCTTGACAGAGAGAACCTCTATAGGGACTTTGTGATGGCGCATGGCCGCCTCGCAATGGATGCGACGGTGCAGTTCCCCAACTGCTATTACCAGACCAGGCAGCCTTGATAGGTCGCCGGAGAAGACCGCTCCGTCTTTGAAGTAATGCCCAACGGCGGTTCCGAAGGCGGGTGGAGCAAGATGGAGTTTAGTGGATATGATTGGTATCCGATGAGTCCCACACTACTGACATGAGCGAGCGGATGCCGCCTTTCAGTGCGCGTAAATGCGTTCTCCATCTATAAAAAAAAAAAAAAAAAAGATCAAGTCAGGTCAGGTCCGAGTCAGTGGCCTACTAACCTGATCAGTGGCCCAACCATAATGCCTCAACCTCCGCAGATGGTTATAGGCCACGTTGGATCGGGTCAGTTTCGAGTCAGTACTAACCTGACTTTGATATCCCTTACCATAACAGCCCAACCCAGACAGCTAGATTGGGCTGCGTTAGATCAGGTCAGGTCCGAGTCGGTAATATAACGTAACCTCGATAACCCTAACCATGATAGCCCAACGCAGGCAGTTGGGTTAGGCCTCGATAGATCAGGTGCGAGTGGATACTAATCTTACCTTGATAACCCAAACCGTGAAAGTCTCAAAAGTCAAAACCAACATAAAATGGTGGTGGTGTAGAGTAAAAATGTTTCCAATCAAATTCAATAAATTTCATTGAAAAGATTTCAATGATTTGGCAGTTGCGTTAAGCCACGATAGATCAGGTCAGGTCAGGTGCGAGTGGGTACTAACCTGACCTTGATAACCCTAACCGTGAAAGCCTCAAAAGTCAAAACCAACATAAAATGGTGGTGGTGTAGAGTAAAGATTGGGTCCCGGAAAATCCCGGATCCCGGTGATTCTCATTACTCACTCCACAAAGAGTGAAGGCCTATATATTTGACGGAGCAGTTCATGGGCAACGTTACAGTGAAAAATTGAGACAGTGACATATCTAAGCAAAATTTAAGGTAGAATTCTACTTGGGCCTGCTGAGTACTGAGCAATGGAATTTGCATTGTTGACAGAATTACCTGAATGAACACAGCAACAATGAAAATGAAAAATATCCTCTAGCGGTAATGTATCGAACTACACTTCCAACCGATATGTACTGTGCTGCTCTCTACAAGCTATTGTTCGAATTTACCGAGATCATACTTCCATGCACAAGGTCTCGGACGATAATGAAACCATGTCACAGAGCTGGCGCGTGAATTATTATTTCGTAACTAGTCTATTTCTATTCAGATTCCAAACAATACACCTGAGCTGTGAACTATACAATGTTAATTAATTCACGAAATACTCTTGTATGCATTTCATTGATACTGCTATCTTCTAATTCAAACTCCCAGTGTACATTATCAGCAATATACGCATGTGCGGAAGTAATAAACGCAGTGCAAGGCGTGTGGTGAAAGGAAGGGGAACATTTGATTCACTTTCCCGCAATTTGACGTTAGTGTTATACTTTTCCTGTGTTGGTTGTGAAGAGTAAGTGAATAAATACCAGATAAGATCCATTGTTGAGATTGAAAAACGATGAACTCGATTGTCAAGAGTTTCGTAATAAAACCTTGGCTAGTATTGTCGATTTGTATTGCTAAAAATTTATCTCAAAATCATTCGTTGTTTCGAGTTCAATAAATTTATATTCAATGATCCAATGATAAATATTATAATTCATAAACAACAAATGCATATCTAAAAGTTCCCTTAAAAGTAACTATTAGAAAATGCACAGCCTTTGTGAAGTTTGTCAATAATAATATGTAGCTTGTGTTCGAACTTCGAACGAGTGTGAGTGTGTGTGTGTGTGTGTGTGTGTGTGTGTGTGTGTGTAGTGTGAGCACGTGACTTGCTGTGTCGCAATGACAATCTAGTCGAGTTGCCAGAGAGAGATGGATGAGCGGGAACAGTCCATTGAGGGCAACACTGAGCGAGAGAGGCAAGGCCTTGTGAATCTATAACGCGTGCCTACCGAGGAATACACGTGCGATCGTTCTAATCGCATTACGAACGAGTGGTTTGTTTTATGCTCATATGTGGTTTTATGGATTTAGTCTTCGACTGTTGTTGCTCATCAGTATGCATGTGTGTTTCGAATATAATGCTTTTAATAATAAATATAATTTTACAATATTGAGTTGAGGTGAAACACGTGTGATGAATGAAATGATCGAGGAACATAACTCTGAACGAAATCGGTAAGCTGAATTATTTCAATAATACTGTGTTTAACAATCAATAAAATCGAATTACTAGTCGAGTAAAGAATTCACGAGGTTTTATGTTGGCTATAACAATAATTAATATTCCCATAAAAACATATGAAAAGAAATACGTGGAAAAATATTTCAAATAGAAAGCAAGTTAAAATCTCTAAAGGGAAATTCGAAACTGTGTTTGACACACAGATAATAATGGTTCACGATGGTTAATAACACTATTAATGGAAAGCTAAAATCGCCAATCGGTCATAAAAAACGAAGAACGTTTGACTCAATTATATTAGTTATACACAAGTTGGCCTTTAAATTAGTAGATTACCACGGCAAACTTCAACTTCGACCTAGCATTACAGAGTCTAGTTAGCCTTGTTCTGTGAGTTTGTAAAAACAAATTAGGCATTGTTAGCTGGCCATAGCGAAATTAACGATAGGCCTAACGACACGTGAGTGCCGGTACTAAAACGATTGTTCACTCTTCACCATAACAATCGTCAAGTCTTCAAGTTTTCATATACCTCCTTAACCTACATATTTGATTTTGAGCAAAATCTACATTTAAATTAGAGTTACAATTGGAATGTTGAAACGTTTAAAAAGAAGGCCTACCGCATATTATATTATAAGTTATACGTATATACATTCTTCTGGAAACTCGAAAGTTCAAAGCGGTGTTTGAAATAAGGGGAAGTATTGAATTGAAGTCAATTAACCGCAGTACATGTGAATGATAACAAGCTGAATCACGATGTAGTATATACAGACAGGATCAAGTAACCCAAACAATCAATTATATTATATAAGTTACGTTGAACTCTGATACGAACAAACTCTTGTAAAGACGAAAGTCAACACATTCTAGAGTTTTCCGTAGTTTGCAGTAGGTTGCAGAACACAAGTTACACAACATTTTACATTTCATAAATACCTCACCTTCACGATGATAAATGTATTTAACATCATATAATCCTAATGTGTGCAAGTGTGAATGTGTGATAAAACATAATTTTCAGGCCTTATGTTTAGAATTCGAGCTTATTAAAATATTCAAATACTTGGGCCTATTAGAATTTTGATTTCATATACCGTTCTACAGAGACGAGATGGTCGAGTAGTAGCACACTGTGACTGAACCGTCATTCAAGAGGCCGAGGTTCGATTCCTGCCATGGTCGACCAACCTGACAAGGGCTTTTCGTGGTTTCCCTCTGTCGTTCAGGTCAATACTGGGATGGTTCCCTCTACCCAAAAATAACCAATAAAATAATCTTTCACCTCATCATCCCATCATCTCATATATCATTCACCGACGCCAATTGATCTTAGTCATCAGTACAGTGCGTCGTTAAACCCAATATGAATAAATAAATATACTATTGTATAGCTACCACATGAAAAGAAAACGATATTTCGCTGAACTGAATCGACTCCCGGCATGAAGACTGTAGAAAAATATACGTTTTACTTTTATTTAGTGTTTGAATATAACCTCAGATATTACAGCAAAGGTTTTCAACTTGTCAACCTTCATCTTGGCAAACTATATACTTTCCCTTTGTAAAATATCTGCAATTTTAATCTTTTATCGATTCAAGTCTCACCTCAAAGGGCATCTGACAATAATTGAAACATATATTATTCTGGGCAAGTGTTTCTATAGATATTTTTTTAGCTGAACAAGATCATGTGATGTACACTAGCGGTCATATAAAGTGGTAAATCACGTCACATTAATTAACAGTATTCTGGCGAAGATTTATTGATATTTAATGCACTAAAACTACCAGACAATGGTCACAAACTCACAATGTGCATACACGTAAGCCTACGTCACGTAGTCTGTGAATCATTTATTGATAATATATGCGTAAATTTCATTCAAATTCAAATTTCGTACTTTTTCTCCATTCAATATATTATAGCAAGACGTGTAGGCCTATACCTATTTATTGTAGGCTATACGTAGCCTAACTCATAACATATAGTTTTCCTGTAAAGGACTTTTTATTTATCTCAGATTGGTTGACTTCAGTCTATATTGAGCATAAAACTCTCAATTGTGTCCTAGAATTATTGAAATAATATTCAATAATTAAAAATAATTAAAAATGTAATGATTTTGAAATAATGATATTTGTATTAACGGAATAGTAATGTATATAGGCAGCTTGCAGCTATATGATATTTTCTCATATTTAATGCCCGCGAGTAAAACAATTCTAGTAGGTATTAAATAATTTTAAAGAGATTATAATGAAATGGACCTCAACTATCTTGATCTCACTTTTATTATAAAGTTCGTTCATGCTGACTTTCATCATTTTTAAGTTCCTAAAAAGCCTGTATGTCTATAGTAAGGGTTAGTGGCTGATAAGTTCTCGAATTGTGTTGCAAAACACAATAAATAAATATGCAAACACAATACAATTAACATTGGAATCATCAAGAGTAGTAGTTTTACATCGTTTGGCTAGGCCTAATATGTATGTTTAATCACATTCCTTCAAGTCAACCTATATAGGCCTACATTGCTCAGTTCGGCACGTGCTGACTGACATAGAATTTGATGGATAATATAGGGCCTCCATATTATATATACTATAGACCGGAAAACGGTGTAAATCAGGTCTATACTTCGTTCGTACAAAATCCAAGATTGAAATACACTAGGAAAACGCACATATATACTTTAAACAAAAATGTACTCGAAAAAATTGTAACGATGTATATACATACACAATTACACACCCTAGAATATACTGAAGAATCTTAATTCTTTGGACTATATACATACCCTGATTTTAAATCTATGAATTCACTAGCTGCCTACCTGTTTCACCTATTGATTATTTCAATCGTTTCAGAATCTTATTTGTTCCAACTGTTGACAATCTTAGCTTCAAATACATAATTGATGAGCGTAGCGAAGTCTCCATCCCACTCTTATAGGGCTTTGTCTGTGTGTTTTTTTTTTCTGTAAGCACTCCACAGGTCGCAGGGGTTGACTGATCAACATGAAACTTTTTTTGTACACGCAAACTCATCCAACTTAGAACTGTATAGTTTTTGGAATGAATCGGTCGGACCGATTTGAGAAAAATCATCTCGAAGTTTCTAAAAACCCCATAAGATTTGGCTGGGCGGAAAATGTTGAAAAATAAAATCTCTCCAAATGGGATGAAATTTTCTCTAAATGTGTATACATAGATTTTACACATTATCACGATTTTGTATGCAATTCCAATCAGCCGTTTTGAAGGAAAAAATAAAATAACTGATAATATCCATCAAATAAATCATAAAAATTGTGACAATTAAGTTGTCGAGATTCACTGCTTTCTAGATTGAAGAGTTGACCAACAATGAAGTATTTTTTATATGCGTCAAGGTGTGTAGAATACCAGAGTCAATGAAGTGGCAAGAGTGGAACTACTTTAACGACTTTTATAGCTTATTCAGATATCAAGGTGTGTAGAATACCAGAGTCGATAAAGTAGCAAGGGTAGAACGACTTCAAGCACTTTTATACCTTATTCAGATATCTCGCTCATCTTACAACGCATATTTCGCGTTTGACTAGTAAATTTATTACACACATAACACATTATTAATTTTGGCAGTGGCAATATGTAAAACTTTGAAATAATGTGCATGATTAAAGTGCTTAAATACCGTAGAAATTTGAATTTATTCGGAGTAAGTCCATTTTCCTCTTGAGTCTTCGCTTCACTCACGCAATAAATAGTTGTGTACATAACAATTGGATGGATGGATGTTTCCAACAATTTTGAGAGACATGGCAGTAGCTTATTTTACTCTATTTATGTTCAGGCAAAATATATTAGGCATTTTTGGGGCGAAATATCATCCGCCGTGTTAATCTAACGGAAATTTTTCAATATCAAACAGTTTTCCCCAAAAATGAAGTTATCAATTAAAAATAGTATTCCAATGGAATACGAATCTAATAGGATGAGTAATATGTATTCACAAAAGTGTCTTGTTAATCAATCAAACAGTCCTAGACGGTCCGACTCCGACCTGTAAAAAAGAGAAAGAGGACTATGTCTGCGAGAAGAGAGAAAATGCTATATAATAGTCGCATATGGAGGTCTTCGCTTGAGCTGAGCTAATGCTCTTATATTGAGTAGTTTGCGATTGCAGCAATTGCCAATTGAGTCAGGCGTAAGTGACGTCACACGGTGCAATAATATGGTTTCTCGAGACTTATACTGATAGGCTTAAGATTTATATTCAAGAAAAGGTCAAGATCATCATATTCAAGTTTACATTGTCAAATAGGCCTACAAAAAACCCATACTAACGACATAAAAGTCTTTTATCTTTTTATTTTTAATCATAAAATGTATCAAAATTGTAAATTCTGATATGTGGAAATAATCTGTTCAATATCTCCAATATGTTCAACTTACGTCCTGAATCATAGAATAAAGAGTGCCTTTCTGAATAATCACTTATTTACAAATTTCGTAGTATCTGTTTAAGCACAAAAGCATATGATGTAGCAAATTTGCTGAAAGCCGATTTAGGAACTCCGATCGAAGTATGATTTACTTAATTGTTAGTCAAGATACAAAAATAACATTATGTAACTATGGGTAATTAATAACAAGTTGATCCGCTAACTATCTTCTAATCAACTAACCATTTCTTCTTAAAACCGGACCTATAAATACGTCGATCAAATTTTATTAATGAAGAAGAAACATTGAGGGACAGAGAGGCAGGCTACCATGGCAACTATAGAAAAGTTGGAGGCATCCAAACTTTTCTGAAGTTTTTTTATATATATTGGGTTTTAACGACGCACAGCCAAGATCTATTGGCGTCGGATGAATGATTGATGAGATGAAGGTTTCTTGGGTATTGGGAAGAATAGTGGGAAGGAAGCGGTCGTGGCCTACATTGTAGGAGCCATCCCGGTATTAGCCTAGACTACAGAGGGAAACCACGAAAAACCCCTGTAAAGATGGACGGTGGCGGGGATAGAACCGAGTCCGATTTCCCCCTCACCTCCCGGATTACACGAAGCGAGAGCGTTAACACTGCGCTACATGTGCCGGTTTATCTGAAGTTGTGATTAGAGAATACAATCTGGGGAGATTGTTGTCCTCTTATTACAACATGTGTGGGTGTTAGCTATAGGCTTCAGAAGCGCATCGACAGCGATGTCATTTTGCGTCTACATAATGTGCGACATGGTATAAATTATTATCATCACATAAAATCATCAATATAGGCCTAATCATTATTATATCATCACAAATTTGAATTTATTATACTGTAGGAAAAATGCCTGTAGAATCTTCGACTTATTCACCCCTACATTCCGATAAAATCATGACAAATTTGGTACCCCGTCCAAACGATCCTACACCTTTCATCCATGGCCTAAATTCTAAGGGAACAATGATTTTGTATCAAGTTCTGATGTTGTTAAAGAAAAAAACTATATCCATGAGCGATCATTAATAACTGATGGAGTCATATTTCATCAAACATCTCAAGAAATATGGAAGGTGAACTTTTACGATATTCATTTTATATGAATTGTCCAGAATTCAGATCGTAAATAGCACTTATCTAAAATAAGATAACAAGATGAAGAAAATTAGGATAGAAAGAGTAGGCGTAATTTAATCCACTGAGGAGGCAATGAAGCTAAAATGGAAACTAATGAAATTGGGCTGTCAATTTTAAAACAGATTATTGATAAATACCTCATTTAACTGTTCAGCAGACCAAAATTATAATTATGCAAATGGTTCAAATAACTTTCTTCAGAATGTTATTATACGCCTTAATTTATTTCCAACATTGTGGAAAGGCACTAATATCAATTGATTCAATTCAATTGACTTTTTCAATAACTTGGATTTTATTAAATTTATCACAATATTACATACCGGGATACCGTATCTTATTTATATAGAATCTGTGATAACAGTCAAATTTAATAGTAAATAATAATCATCGAATAATTTGTCGTTTGAATTTTTCAGATTGATAGGTGTTAAAATATAAAATACAACAAATAATTACATCTACTGTATAGTAGATACAGTAGTACTTTGGTCATCCAAAGTGACTCAGAGATTTACTTTTTAGTGGTAGGCCTGCTATTTTTGGTGATGTCAAAACAATGATGCAAGCTCCTAAGACAAGACCTACATCTTTATCTTTGCCACGTAATATTAGTATTTCTCTTCTCTCTCTTGATTAACTTGAAGGCATATGACAAGGCTCACTTGGTTCCTATACAGTATTTTAGTTGACCTTGAAATTTGAATGTGTGTTGGAGCACTGTACTATACTAGATTATATACTGTATTTATATTGTATACTCAACTGCGAGAGAGTAACTATATACATTATAGCTTTGCGCTATTAACAACAGAGCTTATATGTATGGACCGACACGCATGATATAACGTGTAATCAAATAGTATGTGACGTCACGGCTTTTTACAAGGCCGGAATTACCAGCATGGGAGTAGCTCAAACTGGCAGTTCAAAGTTGTTATCACCATGGTTACCCATGCTAATTATTTTCTTTATACTCTCAGATAAAGGCTTGGGCTAACTGGAGTTTGGTAATATCGGGCCTAAAACACACACATCACGATGTGCTGTCATGTACTTGAATCCATGAAAGAAGAAAGTTGTGAGCGACCGTCCCCTCTATATAATGCTATTAGGACGGACGGGTAGTTCGCTCCGTCTTCTTTCGTGGATACAAGAAATTAGAACTGAAAACTTCAGAAATCTCTTTAAAAATCATCAATCTTCATGAGAACAGATATGAGAGAAAGAACAGATTTGTTTTGGTAGAAGGAGAAAAATTGACCAGTATAAATTATCCAAGAGGAGAAGAACTAGAAACAATAATCAATCAAAGTAATAGAAATAACAACAAATGCAAACAACAATAATTGATGAGCGTAGCGAAGTCTCCATCCCACTCTTATAGGGCTTTGTCTGTGTGTTTTTTTTTTTTTTTTTTTTTTTTGTTTTTTTTTTTGTTTGTAAGCACTCCACAGGTCGCAAGGGTTGACTGATCAACATGAAACTTTTTTTGTACACCCAAACTCATCCAACTTAGAACTGTATAGTTTTTGGGATGAATCGGTCGGACCGATTTTGAGAATCATCATCTCAAAGTTTCTAAAAACCCCATAAGATTTGGCTGGGCGGAAAATGTTGAAAAATAAAATCTTTCCAAATGGGATGAAATTTTCTCTAAATGTGTATACATGGATTTTACACATTATTACGATTTTTTAAGCAATTCTGATCAGTCGTTTTGAAGAAAAAAAATAAAATGACTGATAATATTCATAAAATATATCATACAAATTATGACAGAATTAAGTTGTCGAGATTCACTGCTTTCTAGATTCAAGAGTTGACCAACAATGAAGTATTTTTTATATGCGTCAAGGTGTGTAGAATACCAGAGTCAATGAAGTGGCAAGAGTAGAACTTCTTTAACGACTTTTATAGCTTATTCAGATATCAAGGTGTGTAGAATACCAAAGTCGATGAAGTAGCAAGGGTAAAACTATTTCAAGGACTTTTATACCTTATTGAGATATCTCGCTCATCTTACAACGCATATTTCGCGTTTGACTAGTGATATATAAATATATTAACATTTAAGCAGTAGGCCTACATTATTGATACATAAATGATAATAATAGCATTGTGACCCCTATAGCTAATAATAGTAATTTGAAACTTACTGTTGATATTATTTGATTTGACTGGTAATTTAATTATATTATAAAACATAAATAATAGAGAAATTAAAAAAAAAAATCTAAAAGTTATTCAATTGAGTTGTTATTAAGGTCTATAGGCCTTGACTTGTAAGTATATATGCTCTTTCCAGTTAAGATGGTCGTCCAAAGTGACTCAAATATTTACTTTTTAGTGGCAGACCTGCTAGTTTTGATGATGTCATAGTAGTTACAGAAGGAATCGTTAATGGAGTAAGATAAGTTATGGATTTTCAATTGAAGATTATGAGCTATGGCATTATTTATTGCACGAGAGCTGCATAATAACAGTTTTATCCAAAACTGTACAGTGCACAATTTCGATGTCGGTAAAATAATCAACAAAATAATTCGTCATCTCTGAGGATTCCTCAACTGAATTCAAAATCCCATCAACCAATAACATTTATTTTGTCAATTACATCGCAAGCATTTTCAATAATCGACCCTTCCGATTATTTAAGTAACAATTTTCAAGTTCCAAGTCTTGGATTATTTTGAGCCAACTTAATTTTAGAGAAATATAAGTTTTTGTTTCTCTTTATTCAGGCATCAAGATAATTTCTATACATTTATAAATTGAAATTAAATTTTATCATTATGATTGATATATTATTGAAATTAATTTGAAAATATAATAATTGAGATTTAGAGACAGAAGTTTGTAGAAGAACTAATCAGAATTATTATAATTGTTACTCTGTGGAATAGCAAGGACAAATAATGTTATATTCAATAAACAATATGTTTTGTGAATAAAAGTCAATTGAAAGTTCAAGTAGTATTAAAGTCTTCGAACTGATTCTCTGTATAAAGTCTCGAGTATATGTTATCTTATTATTTGAATCTGTGTAAAAAAAATTACAAAAGTTTTACGAGTAGTTTTTTATACGTAACAAGTTCAAGAGAAACCACATTGGAGATAATGAGTTTATCTCTGAGATAAATACTAAAATGTAGATAACCTTAACTTTGGTAATTGTTTCTCTCTAAAGCGTGTTGACCTTTAAATTGAACAAGGATTACAAATTCCGATTTATATCATTTTTACGGACAAATAATATTCTAACAATCGGTTCTAGCACCTCACTCAGAAGACGAGATATTCACTTGACATAAAACGGAATAACTTTTTTCAATCTCGCACTTCTTCAACGTTTTGTGCAACTCTTATTACCTTCATTATTGACAACAATGAGTAGCCTACAACTACAATACATACATTGTTGTAAAAATGGAAGTTAAACAGTGTTTGAAATAATAAACGTACTACTACTTGAATTGCAAATGCGAATTCTATTATACAAGAGTGGAACAAATTAAATTAAAAATCTTGGTGGATCTTAAGCTCGGTGACCAAAATGAACGTCAGAGAAAATTATTTGGCCTCTTAGTCTCAGCATCAGCTCAAGTTTTTTAATATCGGCAATGCTAGCTCAGAGGTAATGCGCTTGACCCATGTGACCGGGTGATGATGGTAGATCGGGCCTCGGTTCGATCTCCTACCACGTACATCTTTTCAGTGGTTTCTCGTGGTTTCTCTCTATAGCTTGTGTGAATGCAGGGATGCTTCCTGCTTCGCTTTCTTTCCACTAACCCACCCATATACCTAAGAAACCTTCATCTCATCTATCATCTAATTAATCATTCATCCGACGCTAATAAATCTTATACCGGTAGTTATATAGTTATAGTGCATCGTTAAAATCATTATAAATGATAGCTTTTGAATTTGATATCAAAATGCGTATTTGAGGCTGCGGCTCCCATTATTAGTCAACTGCCGTGTGATTACGTCATTCACCTATTGAGCGTGGGTTCGAGTCGCGCGTAAAGCATGAGTTTTCATAAACGTCCTTCCACTTGTCATCATTCCGTAGTTTTATAGTTTCTAGTTATCAATTCATAGTTTATGAATAATTATAATCTAGCTGTTGGTGGGGTCGTTAAGCACCATTACAATAAAGGATAATTATAAGTTGAAGTTAACTTGCAAAGTGCAAACTAACGATTTGAGAGAAAAGAAAAAAATCATCAAGTGCCGTAATAATGTTGATCATCACTTCTCGTAGCTTTTAGTAATTCTATTTTGAGTCTGTTAGGGTACACTAGTGGACATATAAACTGCAGAGACGTTCAATACTTTTGAAATGTATATAATATTAATATCAAAACATCTCAAGCACCTATACTTTCATAAAAGTGATGTGTAAACTTGTGTTGAATAAACATTTGAATTTAATTAAACGCGATTTCAGGAATACCACACTCGTGTTATGGAAACACTTGATATTTAGAAAAACCATATTTTTAAGATGGAGTAAGAATGATAAGAATGTAAGATTTGCAAAAACGTAGCCATTAGGGCGGAAGCAGTCAACTCAAGAGTTATGATAATATACGATTTTCTTTTCTCCTTGGTTACCGACCGGACATATAGTATGTGAACTGACTTGGAAAAAACAATTGCAATTTTATCCTAATTTTGTTTATGACTATTATTCAAAAACGTCTTTCTCAAGTTTTAATTTCATAGCAATATCGAATTAAAATGTGTAATTTAATATCAAACAGCATGTTCAAGGTTTCTTAATTTTAGAGTATATAAGTCCTATCTTGAGGTCCATAGTTACAGCAAGCAACTAACCATGTCGCAGATTTTGTGTAGAGCCCCGTGCCTTATAAGAACAAAGATAAGATACCGACTGTCACCTTGAGAATAATTATTTTAAAACATTTTGTCAATTCACTGTTCGATTATTTTGTCGTATTGTTATATTTCATGTACAACTGGATGAGCGTAAGAGCTAGAAGTGTTTTTGAAGGGGATGAAATTAGGTTAAAGTTATTCCGTCAGAGGGTTAGGGAGGTGGTGGGATAGGGGTATAGTTAGAGAACTTGCCACCGCGCATTTATGTGCAATTGCAAGAGATTAAATAATAATAATAATAAAGTTTTACGTTCCGTCCAAATTGGGTCTTGCTATTTTTGTGTGTTGGTGAAACTTCTCGTAGGTCCTATTCATCTTTTATTATTTTATAACTTGGTCCGCATAGTTTTGGGTAAGTCCTATTTTTCTGGTCTGATTTGGTCTGGTTAATTTTGACAAATTTACTAGCATACAATTTTCAAAATACTTATACAAAATAAGAATAACAAATGGAGAAGAAGTGGAAAGTATTTTTATGATATATTTTTACAATTCAGTTTTCGGAAACCAACTAATTCGGATACATTTCATACATATATCTTACTAATCTGCTTTTGCCTAATATCAAATAAGGTGTTATTAAATAGTCATATAACTCATTCTCGATTTGTTACGATCGAAAAACAGTATTCATTTTCATAAAAGCTTCAAAAATCGAACCAAACCCGAATCCCAATCTACCAAAACCGTGACTCGGATCTCAAAAAGAAGAGGTTCAAAATTTGCCTAAAAAAGCTGACTGAGCCTATATGGTAATATTGCGTACCCTTCATCCCATTGAAACACAGTTTGATTATCGTGTAATTAACCTAGTTATAATTCATGAATATAATAATACTAACTTATTTACATAAAAGAAAGGACATCGTTTATATTTCAATGTCAGTTTTATTTAGTTTTATGGTATAGCAGCGTAGACAGCTTGTAATGCATGCGGTGTATTAGAGAAAATATATTTGAAATAATACTTGGCTTATAGCAAGTATTCGGATGAGCAAATAGTGACGACCTCCATGCGACTCTTATGACACTTGCTCTGTGTTTTTTGTGTGTGCTGCACAGGTCAAACTGCTTATCACGAAATTCTGTGGGCATCGCGATGACTTATCCGACCTTCAAAATCGACCGGTTCACCTTCAACCAGTTTTGAGAAAAATTAGTTCGAAATTATGAAAAATTTCCACGAGAATAACTCAGCGTAAGAAAAAAAAAAAGAATTCATTCGCATATATTCACATTTTGACTGGTTGAAAATAAGAGAATACCACACATTATACATTTTTAATAACTTTTTGATAAAATATAGAACTTATGCTGCCAAATTTATACAGTTGTCAAGAGGAGACAGAATATCGATACAATATAGGCCTATACTTAATTAATAATATAAGAATTCAAAATGATTGAAATAAAAGATAATAGAACACTAATTTAAAAAGTAATAGTAAAACTACAATTGTAACCAAATAGGAAACGCGCTGTGTTTCTGCGTTGATAGATGAGCTAGAATATATCAACATATCTTTGGATTGATTATCCACATTGAGATCCAAATAATTACGCCACTGCTCTCCTATTTCCCAATTAATTTCTATAATAGTGAAGGAGGTCTTGTTTTAATCGTTTCCAATTAATTGGTGTCACATTGTTGCTTGGATTTAATTGCATGGTACCTTAATAACTTTGAATGGTTTAAAAACATTACATTATATATTTTTTTACATCAAAATGGCTGATCCGATTTGAGTGAAAGTTCGGAATGATGTGTATTATCATCATACTAGGCAAACGCGAAATATGCGTTGTGAGATGAGCGAGATATCTGGATAAGGTATAATAAGAGTCCTACATTTGCTACTTCATCGACTCTGGTATTCTACACACCTTGACGAATATAAAGAATAGTTCATTCTTGGGTAAATATCGAATCTAGAAAGCAGTGAATCTTGGTTCATTTCCATATTTGATGAATAAAAACAGTTATTTGAATTTTTTCTTCAAAACAGCAGGTTCGAATTGCTTACAAAATGGTGGTTATATGTTTTATTCATGTTTGAACACTCGGAGAAAATTCTATTTTTTTCGGAGAGATTTCATTTTTTCAAATTTTCTTACCCAGTCTAATCCTATGGGGTTTTTAAAAACTTTGACATGGTATCTCTCAAAATCTATCCAACCCATTCATTCCAAAACTATACAGTTCTAAGTTGTAAAAGTTTGCCCGTACAAAAAAAAAAGTCAGTCGACCCATGTGACCTGTGCAGTGCTTACAAACAAACAAAAAACAAAACAAAAAAAACAGACAGAACTGTATAAGAGTGAGATGGAGTCTTCGCTACGCTCATCTAATTAACTTGCGCAATATAACCACGTCGTTGACGCGCCGTTAAACCTCATTATTCGATTCAATTAAGTCAATCAGTCTATATATCATAGTCTATATATAGTCTATATATCAAGTTTTCTGTTAAAAATGTAACTCTAAGGCCCGGTTTTACGAAACTGGATTTAGCAATAGTTAGTGGATTAACTTGTTATCACCATTGGTTACATATGTTATTTTCGTACCTTTAATTAATAGTTAGTGGATTAGCACTCTAATAAGATTGGTAAAACCGGACTTAAATAGTAAATTCAAACATATTTCCTGATATTTTTTGTTTATTATAATATTTTTATTTTTTATTGATATTATTGATAGTTGGTTTAAATGACCAACCTGTATTAAATACAGAGTATAATGAAATGTAAGCAAACCAATTAAAATACCATCCTATTCTATTCTATTATATTCAGAGATGTCATTGATCTTGCCAGTTGAAGTAATTCAAACAGCTTATTATAGAGACGAGAAAATAAACCGGAAGTATTTTCGTTAAAGCTAATTGAAATGCCAAACTCAAACGAGAGAAATCGTGTATTGGATCCTAGTTGAACGAGTAGGCCTATTAGACATATTGCATGATATACCGGTACCGGTATACTTCCATGTTATCATTATGTGATTCGCTTAGACTTGTAAAAAATTACGAACTATTGGAAAAAAGTGGGACCACATCGACAGGTGAACTCGATCTGTTTAAAAAAAATAGAAATAGCTGTGATTGTGTATATATATATAAACACACATATATATATATATATATATATATATATATATATATATATATATATATATATATATATATATATATATATATATAATATATATATATATGATGATGATTATTGTTTACTTAAGGACCCCCACCAACAGCTAGATTATGCGGGGGTGCGAATGCGCAGGTGATTATGAAACTGTAATGTGATTATGAGTCAAGGGACGTTTACAAAAACCTATGCCTTATGCGGAACTCGAACCCACGCCCAACGGTGACTTTAGTTTCTGAAGCGGTGCCTCAGCTGACCGAGCTACCGAGGTTTACATATGTATATAAATATATATTATATATATATATATTTATATATATTTATATATATATATATATATATATATATATATATATATATATATATATTTATATATATATATATATATATATATATATATATATATATATATTAATGATTTTTTAAAACTGTTTAAAAATTGCGACCTCCCCCGGGACTTGAACCCGGATCTCCAGATTGCCGTATATATATATATATATATATATATATATATATATATATATATATATATATATATATATATATATATATATATATATGTATTGGGGATAACATCGATATTAATTCATGATCGAATATATTAATCGAATATATGCTTCTCTTGGAAATATATAAATTATTTCTTCATACTATACTATGCTTACTACATACCACTATATACTTTACTTTCATAGTATTCTTATGCGAATTGGCTTACATTTGATTGTGTGTTATGCAAAAAAAGGTCTGAACTCTGAACTGAAATGTTCTAAAAATATAATGTTGAATCAATGTGCATTTTTTTTCAAGTCAAGTCTGAAAACTAAATGTCATCTCGTGTTCTTGTTTTCCAGGGTGATGTTAAGCAACAGTAAATGTTGCATTTCAACGAATCATGAAGGCGCTAACGAAAGGTGTAACAACGCAGGTCAAACCTCGCTGTATCTCTACCCATTCAAGTAAGTTATTTTCGAGTCTTCAATAACTATCTTTCTCTTCTACAAAACAATACACATAGGCCTATACAAAACAATATACGTATACAAAAATACGTAATAGGCAAGGCCTACCATAGACGAAAGATTCACTATCAAGACAGTCTTATACGACACTCTTATAGCTCAACACAAAAAATTACAGTGCACTCCTCCATTCCCCTTGCCTACGTCTGCAAGTGGTATGATTCCCACTGAAGGAACGGCCCTTAATTGGTGGGCCCGGATTCACAAAGAGTCCTATCTTCAGGACGTCGTAAGTTAGGACCATTTTACTGAGTTAGGACCAATATTGGTCTCTAGTTAGGACCATTTTACTGAGTTAGGACCAATATTGGTCTCTAGTTAGGACCATTTTACTGAGTTAGGACCAATATTGGTCTCTAGTTAGGACCATTTTACTGAGTTTAGGACTAATATTGGTCTCTAGTTAGGACCATGTTACTGAGTTAGGACCAATATTGGTCTCTAGTTAGGACCATTTTACTGAGTTTAGGACTAATATGGTTCTAACTCAGTCAAGTGGTCCAAAATTAAGACGTCCTATAGAAAGGACTCTTTGCGAATCCGTACCCTGGTGACTGCTAGGCAGCAGCACAATCAATCATGCCTGTAGCACTTTCTAGCGAACTGAACTGGTACTGGTGTTTTACAGGTGACGGGATATGGCAGAGTTGTGATGAAGTAGTGGTGGTCAAAGTGGGTTAGTTTCATTTTAACGTTGCGTGACATGTCTTGGTATTGCGTATCTTAATACGCTTCTGTCAAATGATGCCACATATTGTGGTAATGAGTGAACAAGACTATCCCCCAATCCAAATTGTGTTCTCCGACAACTTCAGTATTCGTTTATTTGCCCACTTTGCCCAGTTTTCTTGTTCTTGTAAAACTGGCAAACATGCTCTCTTCAATAACTCACTTTAGGTGCAATGTTTCAATAACGAGATAGGCTATTGGTCGGATGTTTACATTAATGTGGGTGTTTTGTATAAGCGGTTCAAGTTTGAAAGAAACACGAAGAATGAAAGCATTTTTTAGAAATGTGGTTGAAAATAAAAGAATGTGTTGAGCTGGGTCTATTTTTCATGATAATACGGTGAATTTCATTCAAACTAAAATAGCAGGCATAATCATAAAAATATTTTATGATTGGTGAGTCAATTAATTGTTGATTAATCAGTGATACATTGCTGAAATAAGTAGGCTCAGATTTCATGATCGTATGGCTTGTAGATGGCAGTCAGGAGAAAGGAAATTGTATCATTTTGCTACTTTATTGGAAGGGTCATTATTACTTTCTGCAAATATCTTCGAAAATAGGCATGGGAAAAATAAACGGAAAAAGTAATTGTTAAAAGTTTTTCTTGAAGGTTTTAAGTGTGGATTGCTCTTCTCCGAACGATCCTACCTTGTCATCTCTTTCCCTGATTGGGGAACTATTACTTTGTGTCAAGTTTAGCAAAAAATAGTTTCAGTTTGTCAAGTATTAGGAATTGTATCGTACGTAATACAAATTGCATCTTCTTTTTTTTGTACATATCGTTATAGTGGCTTGAAGCATAAGTAAAAGTATGTTTCTGTCGTTTGACACCTATTAAATCCTATGCAATATAACTGGTCGACTGGGTTGTCTAAGTAGCAAAGAGACTTTTACTTATGCTTCAAGCTGTATATACACATTGTAATGGGTTAGTTGTACAAGTAGAACATTTGGTATTGAATTGTTTGTACATTTGTACGCTTGTGGTCTCATGGAATGTTTTCCAAATTCAACACGTTAATTTCAATATAATATATCTAGCTATCCATATACTTGACCTTTATTTATTAAGAGGAGCTTTTTTTCAATCTACAGTATACGCATTTCAAATTGGCGTGAACGATCACTTCTATATTCAAGTTACGTCAAGTGTACTTGATTTCGAGTTGACTTAAGAGTCCATGGGAGTCGATTTAACGACACATCAGTTGCTTAATGATTACTCTTGACCTGTATGAAATATCATGCTTCTAATATGGGTCCGAAACACAGATATTCTCAGTACCTTCGAGATGAGTAAAAACTATTCAACTTAGGGCTTATATTGCATAATTTTCAAGGTATACAGCTGAAAAATATTAATTAAATGATATGTTGAATAGTTTTTACTCACTCTCTTGAAGACCTGAAAATATCTGTTTTACCCCATATCAGAATTTTGATATTCCTTATCGTTTGAAAGTGAACACCAAAAAAGTGATATTTCGCTCGATCGACTCCCATGCACTCTTAAGTTAAAAATCACCGCTTTGTGTCGTGTCGAAGCTATCAAGTATCAAGTATAATTATTCTATCAACCAATTAGTCATGCAGGTTGACTCAAGGGAATCATGTTTATCATGTTGCGTGGGGACAGTATAAAACAAAACTCGTATAATTAGCCAACTAATGTATTCCTACTTCTAGGTTCCAGGAAATGTGTATTAGCATTACAGTAGCTTTTCACGATGATATGAAACTTGAAACTATAGATGGCCCAAATGAAATTTGCCAATTTCAATTATTGCAAGTTACCCCCCCCCCCCCCACCCCAGTTAGTTCTACATTGCCATTATTACGACTGATGATAATCTACACTTGGAAGAAGCATAGTGTTATTTGTTAATTCCGACCAGATTCTGACCGTAAAGGATACCAAAATACTAAAATATGACATTTTTTAAAAGCATGTCAAGTTTATTCTTAATGCAATGTAAAATATGGATGGATTGAAGAGCTTTTTAGTTTTTACCATACTAACCTTCCTTCGTTCTAAATCTCTTTTTTTTATTTCCTTCTTACTTTCTTTCTTTCTTCTTTAATTTTGATTTTCTTTCTTCCTTTCTACCTTTTTTCTTTGCGTGGGAGGGGCAATCTCCCCTATCACCCTCATCGCCCCTCCCCCCTCCTCCTTCTATCCGCCACTGCTAGCGTTGATCCAGTCTAAAAATGAGTTTTGGCTAATTTCGAGTTTCGAGTAATGATACTTCTTTTTGAATAGAAGATACTAATATACTACTACAGTACTCTACTATACTAATATATATGCTACTATACTACTGTACTACTACTAATACCAATGTCGGTAATGTCCTGATATATAAGAAAAACAGATTTTAACTTATAATGTGTTCCGGACTTTTGGAAACTGTAATACTTTTATCTGCGATGGAAAATTATGGTCACAGACAGCGCAGTTGTGTGGAAGTTCATTTGTTTTATATGATTAATGTGTGGTGGTAAGATCGCCCTTGTGGTTTCCCGTCCAAAACGATCCTATACATAGGCCTACCTTTCATTCATAGCCGTAATGGGGGAACAATGACTTCGTAACAAGTTCCGATGTCATTAAAACCAAAAAAAAAGGTTCGAGTTTAGGCGGTAGGGAACATGCAGTTAGTTACACTTCACACTTGTAACCTGAAATGTATTATATTTGATAACACAGGCCTGTGCTAATACCGTACAGCGTACACATTGTTATGTTGCGTTACACTCGCTCAAAATCAAAATCTCAAAATTTCGCTCATCTTACAGCGCTTATAATGCGTTTTCCTAGTAAAGTTAGTTGTGATAGATTGCTAGTGAAACCCCTGTAAAACTAACAACAGAATGGCCAACGAAATGTAGTGAAAAAACAATCATTAAGACATTTTTACTTTCATTTTTGTAATTCTGTGTTGTATTATTTACGCGCTTCTTTTCATCAATTCTTATACATCATATACTGTACTTGCACATGCAAATTTCCTTTATACCATAGAAGAGTACATCTTTGGTCTGTTTTCTTTACTGTCGAATAGGGTAGTGCTTTTCGGTATTTTTGTTTTCTTACATTTATATTGTTGATTGTTGTCATACCATCTTCCCGCCTAGTTTGAACAAAAAATTATCAAAGGTATAGATTCGAGCCTCGACCCAAGGCCAAACGTTACATGAGAAGTGACACCTTTATGTCGCCAGTGAATGTGTGGCATGTGTGCAAGAGAGAGAGAGAGAGAGAGAGAGAGAGAGAGAGAGAGATATGTGTCAAACTAATGCAACTGCTAACCGGTCTCGATTTTTTCATCATATGACTTGTATGTATGTAATGTATATACTCACAGTGTGCATGATGAATGTCAAGCGATGATTAGCTCATGTATAAGAGAGGGACAGTGACAGGGTGGGACGAGGGGTGACTTTAATGCAAATAGTGAAGAGATATACATACATACATGTTCTATCGTTACACCAGTCATGGATCAACTTATAACAATTGACTAATTGTTACCAATAGCATTATAGCAGTACAGCCAAGTGCGTGGGAAATTAATTAGTATTGATGATTTGCTACATGGTCTGTTTTTTTTTAAAACGATGATTTGATGTGATGATTTGAACATGATTTGAGACGAGCCTTTGAACATGCTATTGTTTTGGTAACGTGGAATTTTCTAGTCAACCATGTTAATATTATTATTATCCGCATGTGAACATGAATTTTGTTCTGGAAAAAATCGACTCCTTTTGCTGTTTTTATTTTCCGTAATATCATAGACTAAAGATATATATCATCAGTCTATGGTAATACTAAAATATTCAATTTCATTATTTTTTATTTTTTTACTGAAGAAATGAGCTGGGCGTACGCCAGTAAGTAATTGTTAAAAAAATATATATATACTTTTACTGAACTCGGCGCGTGAATGACCACGCGAACAATCAAATTCGTATCGAATACTAGCTCGCTCTCAATCAGTTTGACCTGTGAAAACGCTATAAGATGACGAATTTCACTTTATTTTTGCGGGTGACGTCGACGAATACATAAACCGTGATACCACGTGACCCGTGAATATATTTACACTGATAGCCTAATCGTGTAATCAACACTAATACGCAAGTTCAATGAAGTGGAAATCAATGCCAAGAACATATATATGAACTTTGAACCGTTATTATTTTTTTATTTGTTCATTAATTAATATTTCAAATATTCATACAATGTATAAACTTTTTCATTGATGGTGTATACCCAATTAAAATATAACCACATAAAAACATGATGATGTTAATTTATATTCGAATGAAATGTTTGATGAAGGAAGCATCGAGAAATGAATATAATCGAGATATGATATACGGTAATTTTAAAAGTTGTTACATGTTATATGTGTAATGCATAAACGTGCAAGATTAAATATTCCTGAAATACATAAATATATAATACAATATATTATTATTTTGATTGGTTATAGCCGTATTCACAAGTGACGTGGAATCGTCATACCAATTTGGATCTTTTCAACATAATGCATTTAATTAATTAAGATAATGAGTTGGACAAATATAAGAATGGAGTTTTAAAAAAAGTTAGATGAAATAAGTTGAAAAAAATTGAAAAATGTGTGAAAATAGGATAGAAAGTGTGAGGTTGAAGCGAAAGAAAAAGAAGTAGACGAATTCTGTTCTCATATCGATGTTGACTAAATATCGTATAGCAATTTCATAGACCAAAGAATTTTCTCTTCGGTCCATGATAATTTGTATACACAGACGGTTACACGTGAAAAAAAGAATTGATTTCAAATTCAAATGAAATCTATACGTATTTTACCGCTAATTATTCCATATACTGCACGTGGAGTGCGTAAGTTAATTGCTTGTCAGTATTATTGCTCATAATGAAATTTATTTTAGGATGTATTTTAATGTCTTGATCGTTCACTATATAGGCCCATACTATGTGAAATATGTGACCGTAAGTGTATATATTATCATAACAAATGTTTGACGAACAATTCAAATAATTGAATGAAGAATAAAATACCATATTCCATCAAAATAACCATAAAATAGAATTAAGAGGTGTCAAGAGAACGTTATCTATGTTTTAATTGAATAATCTTCCCTTTAAATTATCATTTATTTATGTTTCAACCGATTTTTTTGTAATTATTAGTACTTTGAACCAGATTGTTATCTTGCAACATCAAATGTCAGGACTTAATGAAGGTTTATATATATATAATACATTATACCCATTTTTGTTTCGTTTCACATGTGGCACGTGTTTATAAGCTTCGATGAAAGCTAATAGTGAGAAAATTGAAGATAAGATCATAATTCTGTTCTGGTTATAATATACACACACACACACATATATATATATATATATATATATATATATATATATATATAAATATATATATATATATATATATATATATATATATATATATATATATATATATATATGTACTTATTCCTTAATTACATTCATTATATGAGTATGACTTACTAATGGAACACACCTGTGCAATTAGTGTAATCACTTT
Source organism: Brachyptera risi (assembly GCA_964007535.1). Lineage (NCBI taxonomy): Eukaryota > Metazoa > Arthropoda > Insecta > Plecoptera > Taeniopterygidae > Brachyptera > Brachyptera risi. The sequence goes on from OZ023326.1 coordinate 62,177,425, forward strand.
TATCTTCTAACAATTGACGTATCGGCTCTTTTTGTTAATCAATCTTCTGCTGTGAAGAATACTGCTCAATAATATGGGGACCCAGACCTTGTATGCTTGACAATGTTAATTCACTCAGCTAGTCAGATAGCTTTTTCTCAGCTATGGTATATTCAAATCTGCCGAGTTTTTTTTAACTTGTCAATTGCACTCGTCACCAGGATTTTTCAAAATTTAATTTCTTTTCGATATTATGATTTTTCTAAATATTTCTGACATTTTTTCAGGATTTACTACATTTTGTAACATGAAAATAATTTTAAATAATCCAATAAATTTTATATCAAAATTTCACGGCGGGTTAGTTTGTAAAATATGTATATAAACATGCTGTGAAATGTTTTTTTTTTCATGGGACCAATCCTTGAGAAAATAAAATTTCATGGTTGAAAACAACATTCTGAAATAAATGCGATTCAAAAAAGAGATGCTATTTGCCTGGACTTTGAATTCTGTATCATTATTGAGGAGAATATTCAAAACAATATTCAAACACTTCTGAATTGACAGGCTTTGACATTTATAAAATCTCAATTCAAAACTCTTGTCCATTTGCACCGATTCAAAAATTATAACTCCTTTTTATAAAACCACAAAATTTGGAATATTGAAAAAGTTATGAATTTTTTTATTCTCATGCAAATTTCAACTCGACTAAACCACAAAAGAATCAGTTTCTACAGAAAAAACAGCACGGACGTAACTGATAATAATTCCTGTACCTGAAGTATCAACAGTATGTAAAAACAAATTATAATGCAGTATTCACCACACTCCAAATAAAAATAATAATAACAAAAAATGAAAGAAATGAAAAAAATTAAATGTCAGGTCTGGGTCCCCTTAACAAGTAATAAGCATTATGTTATAAATGTTTTTATCTTGTAGTGAATTATCACAATATAGATCTGAAGGAATATTACGTAATTGATAATTAATGATTTGGTTGTATTATTGTTTTACAAAGATTTTTGTTCAAATGATAAGATGTCTACGTGTCTTTATAGTCGAGTGTCACTTCACTTGAATCACCGTATTTCCTCGATTGAATTATTATTCTCAAACATTAATTTAAGGGAAATCGATGATTGTTTTTATTCAAAAGTGTATTAGGCCTATACAGATGTATATAGGTCTTCTTCTATGTGAAAATAATTATACTTACGATGAATGAATTGAATTGCTTTGTGTGTGAATTTTGTGATCATGTGTTAAATGGTTGATGTTGAATAAAAATGACACGTTCTGTTATAAATTCAAAATAATTACATAGATATCTATATATATCTATATATATCCATATATATATATATATATATATATATATATATATATATATATATATATATATATATATATATATATATATAAATATATATACATATATATATATATATATATATATATATATATATATATATATATATATATACATATATATATATATATATATATATATATATATATATATATATATATATATATATATATATATACATATATATATATATATATATATATATATATATATATATATATATATATATAAATATATATATATATATATATATATATATTTATATATATATATATATATATATATATATATATATATATATATATATATATATATATATATAATTAAATATACATTTATTTCTAATTTTCAGCCCCACTTCGAAAAAATCTAGAAGCACTGTACTGGCTGCTATCAAATGCTATCGTTCATTACGTTGATTCAGAAATGCGAGATTGGCTTAATCACAGTCTTCTTATGGTTCCCTTGTAGTTCGTTAATTTTATATATTCATGTTGGGTTTCACAACGCACTGTAATTGTGATTAAAATTTATTGATAATATTAACTTATTCCGAACATTTTTATTAGTTTCCAATTGACTATTTTGCTATGGTAACAATAATTGTTAATCAGTCATGTACTAACTATACCATACTGACATTGCGAGCATTACGTAGCCTGCTTGTAGTCACATACTTTTTTTACGATACTTAAATATAAATTCAAACAAAATCTATACCCATATTTAACCACAATTTTTGTCATAAAGTGTACGTATATTGTACCTATACGTATATATATATGTATGATACTTATATTGTACGTATAAAGTGCATATACTTATATTAATTGTATGCTATAGTTTTAGTAGGTACTATGTCAATAAATTTGTTTCATGATGCATTTTAATGCATCATAAAGTTAATTGATCGACCACTTTATGTGACATCATTTGACCTGTCTTCAAGGCTGTCCTGTCATTGTGTCCTGTCATTGGCTGTCCTGTGATCGACCACATCATTTAACCTGTCTTCAGGCAGACCTGTCATGACAGGGCGATCATAAACATTTTAATGATTTGACCTGCCAACAGAAGAATAGGTCGTTTAATCTTGATGATTCAAGCTGCCATTATAGAAACCTACAGGTCATTCACTGTTTCATACTTCGATTTGTGATCTCTTGAACTGTGTTATTAGATCCACTGATAAGTGATAAGTGATAGCTGGGAGTACAAAATACTCACACACTATTTAATTATACCCTATCAGTGACATTTTTATTAACCCTACATAAGCTTAGATTTCAACAGGTAGCTAATTTTTTTACGCTCTTTACAGCAATAAACACTTTACAGTTTATTTACCACATACTTCTTTTGTCGGTTTCAAGTAGAATACTTGACGATAATAATCTCGGATTGGAAGAAAAACTAAAAAGTCTGAAACAAGTTGGCATTATCTTCACAGATAAATATTTACAATCCAACTAAAATGATTGTATATGTTTTGTAATGTTGATTCGGTGACAACGTGATGCTGCGTGGTATAAGATTTACATGTCACACGTCAACCTGACCTGACATGTCGATAATATGATGACATTGACATCGATATGGTGGAGATTATTTCACCTGCGATTTCATCGACCACTCTTCGTTATTGTTCAGTTCAACATTTTTCTGAAAAATGGCGGGCAGATTAAATTGCAACTTTCACCTCTCAAATATCAACAATTGAAATGTTAATACAATATTTCAATAATATAAAGCCTTCTATTTTCGCTATATAATCTGTTTGTTGTGAAAATGCCATTCACTGCCACGAACTCGACGTCCTCTACACAGGCGTACGACGGTACGAAACGAAGTTGAAGTAACGATATCGAATGCAGGTTAAAAGTGCGTGACATGTGGTACCAACACGTGGGTGAAGAGTGACCAATAGGCTAATTGTATGAACGACGGTGTTATTTGTGTTGATATACAATTCTCATTTTATATTTGTATATTCTATATTATTTTTCCACCCTGACTTTGTTTTTCGTGGTTTCCCACAGTCCTCAAAGCAAATGCTTGAATGAAGTACTAATTGGCCACGACCATTAATTAGTAGAGGATAGGCCTAATTATAACATTATAGGCCTATCACTTATTTATTTTGTCCATTTTGTATAATGATAAACTTTACATCTGCTGTTAATGGAAAGAAGTGATTATTGCCCAAGAGACTTACTTCAAAGTGGAAGATACCAACATTCATGTGTTTATACTGAAATACTTTTATCTACGGCGAAAAATTATGGTCACAGACAGCGCAGTCCTGGTGTTAAAGTTCATTAGTTTTAAATAATCAAAATGGGGTGGTAAGATTGCCCTTGTGGTGCCCCGTCCAAACGATCCTATCTTTCATCCATAGCCTTAATTGGGGAACAATGATTTTGTATCAAGTTTCGATGTTATTAAAAAAATATATATATATATATATATATATATATATATATATATATATTTGTGTCAGACCTTTACGGATCTTGTGTGCGTTCCACATTACAGAATTATCTCAGTTTATAAACGACTACGCACCACAAAAAATCACACAAATGACCGAATTTTTTCCAGAATCTGAATTTATGTATCACTTGGATACAAACAACAATCACAATCAACAATAAATAAGTTGACTTTTTTATATGGCTGTACCTTTGAAACTCGAAAGAAGTAGGTCGTCTACCAACTGAATAGCCTACTTTTGAAAAAAAAAACTCGGTAATTCCATAATCTCGCTGCAATTTCAAGGATTCAGTGCTTTTAAAATCTGCAAATATAATTGCGTTTCTTATTGTAAACCTTGTTTTGAAAAATCATATCACCTTGAAAAAAATACCTCATCTGTACTCTGTACAAATATAACGATTTTATTTGTTTTGGTCAAGATGCATTGAGGGAAACGCAACCCTCAATGCATCTTGTTTTTGGTAGACGACCTTCTTCTTTCTTGGATAGAAAACAACAACAACATCAACAACAGTAACAGCAACAACAATATATAGGTTGTTTATTATTATCATCATTCATTTACATAAAACATTAGGTAATACTAGGTAAATACTACCATTAGTAATAATAATATAAATTATAATAAAAACAATAACTGCATAACAGTAATAACAGAATAACAGTATCCCCGGATTAGCTGGGCTTATTAATTGCCCATCGCCTCCCCTCAACGGCTACCTGATATGGAGGTACAAAATTATTATTCTGTTCTAACCATGAAGTTATTTTCCTTATACATGCTCTTCATTTGCTAGTATTCTGTCGTAATTGACAACTTATCGAGATGTTATCGAGACATTGGCGATAGATACTTCTTAAATTATCTATCGACTATCTATTATCTATATTCTCTCATGTAGGCCTATACAAAATTGCTGACAATCGTTACAGCGAACTGGTGTCAGGTCAAAAGTTATGATTGGTTAATATCGGGGCACTGAAGAGGGAAAACCGGAATAAAGTCGGCTCGGTCGTGTGACATGGGCTTAGGAGTATATAGGGATCAGGTATAAGGTTGGACACCCAAGCCCATGACACACAACCGACTCGACTTTATGCCGGTATATGCTCTTCAGACGCCCCCGTTAACATCAACTGATAAGCATTGGACACTGTTGTCTGTAACAATGAGTGACGTCAACAGACAGAAGCTAGATAGATTAGATGAGCAATGAACGCCATCCAAGACCAGTAGTGTGAGATGAGACACAGGCACTATTTACAGCTAGGTTTTTATTTGGCAAAAGAAGTGTCCCAACTTTTGTCACTTCTACAGTTTGTGATGAAAATAGTAATGGTTTCTGACTTACGTAGCCTATACACGCGCGGTAGGCTCGTCTCTCGAAACAAATCATATATGTATATATATATATATAGGACCACCATTAGGCTTAGAAAACTGGGCAGACGCAGCATATGCGTCCAAGATGAGCAAGATATTTATTTGGAATGTACTGGATAGCGATATATGCACTTTGATTTTGAAATTGTTCTTGTATTCACGAAATAAGAATGTGGTCTACCAACAGAACAAACACAAATCTCACCGTTATATTTAATTATTTATATAGCAGTGATTTTTCTTTTGGAATATCATGATTTTTCAAGACGAGGTTTACGATAGCAAAATTAATGGAATTGACGTTTCAAAAACGTTAAAACCTTGTAGTTGCAACGAGTTTATGTAGGCCTAATAACTGAAGTATTTACAATACAATTGTAATATATCCCCAACTTTTCTCATCACTATGATAACCCAACTATTGTATTGTAATTGTAAGTCTTTTTTCGGTCCATATTTGAATGGTATAATAAAATTTAATATGATATAATAAATTAATAATACCTATATATAGTGTGTAATGATTGCTCAAAATAGGTGGAGTTCAATATCGAAAGTGGTCTTCTACCCAAACCTTCCATTATTTTTTTTATTTTTCATTTCACACACATTCATATTATACTCATTCTTACAATGATTACAATTTTATACATTCATGGAGGTTTTATGTTAACATCAAAAAATATCCGAATACCTACCGTAAAAAAAAGTGAGAATTGTCATAACAATTCATTGAATTAAATTGAAACTATTTTCAATAATAATGGTAATAATAATACAAATCAACAATATTACTACCAGAGTAATGTGAAACGTCCTACATTACCATACATAACATATAATATCTCCTTTGTATAACCTGATTTAGACCTTTAAAAATTCACCTCTACTCAAGGCAATTCAATGTGTAATATCTTGCCAATATATTGATTGCTGTTATTGTTCAACAGCAAGATCCGATTGTTGGCGAACTACGTCACGTTGTTCGGCCGCCTCATTTTCCCCGTCTTCTTGGCAGCTTACTCGGCCTGGCTCAGGAACCAGAGGACGGTGGTCGATGGGCTGAGAAAGCTGTGTGCACCTGGAGTAATCGCTGTGATCGCCAGTAGCGTGTCTTTGTCAACATTATCAAGTAAGCTACAAACATTTTCACCCCAAAAAATGTTTCATGATGTCTTATATAAACACTTTTTCAAGTAAACTGACAAGGTTTGAAAATTATTATTCACTTGTATGTCTAAACAGGTATGAATTTAAGGTATTCAGAATATATCACCATGAAGTAGTTATCAATTGAATCTGATGAAGAATCATTATTTTTTAAATTCAATTCAATTTCATGAAAAAGAGCAAGTGTAGTAATAATTATTCATGTTGCATGTATTTTTTTTTTATTCATAACATACTTGATGTACGCCTGGTAGACATACTAACATAGAAAATAGAAATCTTGAACAATTTTGTGTTGAGGTCACACTTTGTACACAAAACAACAAAGTGAGGAGAATTAAAAAATTGCCTCCCAAAAATTTGAAGGTTTATATTTATTTACACATATTTTTCTTCATCACTTCCTTAGTTCACGTCTTACCATGAAATTTCTTCACTGAAATACAAACTACCCCTCTGTTCTGCATACACAATTTGGTACAATGACAACAATTTGTGAAAATTTGGAAAGGAATAAAAACGAAACAATTTGAAGCGTTTCCACAGTTTTTTTTCTATAAAATCAAATAAAAATAGATAGGACCTATAGCTCAAATTTGACACAACAAACCGAATCTTTATAACTAAATCTAATGACATGATATGCATATGTTTTTTAACTCTGATGCTTGCATTATGGTACGTACTAGATGTTATTGGTAAGCATTATATAAATACCCTGTACTACCCAATCTACTTCCCGCAAGTGGTATAACCCTCGCTAAAACTAATACATTCAACGGTTTATTAATTATAAAGCTTCAATAGACTAATAGCTAATAGCTAGTAATAATAGTAGTTGGCCTAATAATAGCTAGTACTGACAACTTTTAACAGTCTTTATAAAAGTTGGGGATGTCATTAAATTTTTTATGGCAGATAATTTTTATTGAAAAATCAGTGGCAGCATAATGAAGGACTGTTGAAGATTGGAGACTGTTAGCAAGGCCTTCATTGGCCATAGTTTGATATAGCATAAGGATAATTCTGGGAAGGCATTTATCTCCAACTTGGAAGATCAAGGATACATAGTAGGAGTATGCTAGGAAAACACCAAGTATCATTGTCAGGTGAAAATGAAGGATATTTTTTTTTTCGAAATTTCCAACTGATTTTCTCAAAAATAAATCAACTGATTTTGCTCCCAATCTGATCAGTGGGAAGAAAAAGATCGTTTATTGATATCTGTTCATGTAGCTTTCACTAAAATAAAATTTTGCGTTGTCATAATTGCCGAAAGATGGTTAGTTACAATAATGGTTTGATGAAACAATACATATGGATTCTTCACAAAGCAAAATATCGTAGTAATAACAGTAATGAAATGATCATGTTTACTGAAGTTTTGAAGTAGATTGATTTATCGGTATGACGATGAACTACGTACAAAAAATCGCACCGAAAGTTTTTTTTTACACTTGATGAAACGAACTGCTTGCATATATTTGTATAAAATTGCCTAACCTTGTAAATTTGTTTGCCAGGAGCAATTGCAATTCCTTGCGGTAAGATCGACCCACTCTTACGCACGTTCAGAGTGATCAAGACTCGATCCGGTCGACTACGTTTCGGCCTCCTCCTCACCAAGTCCTCGGCCGGTTCTGAGCTTGCTCCCGAGAAGAGCGTTCAGTGTGAAGTGTTATACGATCCAGGCCACGACAGCATCCAAGCTGACGTGATCTTCATACACGGTCTCCACGGCTCACTGGAGAAAACGTGGCGACAAGGAGCGTGGGACAAAAGTCAGGGGAGAAACATTCCCCTCAACAGGAACAATTCATGTTATTCAGTTACTAAGCGAGGTAATCCTGCAATGGTCAGTTTAAGAAAACAATCCACTTTTATTCACACGGATGCCAATCTTCACAATATTTTAAACCAATCGGAACAGAGAATCAATCAAGAGAATGATATGAAACGAACAAACAGTTTTCAAAGTGCAAGAAATATATTTACTTCGGCTGATATCGACGCGTGTAGAGATGCGATGGCATATAAAGTCGATGATATTATTAATAGAGTCAATGAAAGTGAAAATGAAACCATTAATTCCTCCAAGTCGTATTCACGATGTTGGCCTAGAGATTGGTTACCAATCGATTGTCCGTGGGCGAGAGTGATTGCTCTGAACTATTCAACGGATCCGTTTCTATGGAGACCGTTATGGGTTTCCAAACGCATTCGGTAAGTGTACCATTATGTAACACTTGTAGTAAGAGATAATTGATGAAAAACACAAATGTTGGTAATATTGTTATAGTTTTAGTGATCTGATCATGTGAATATCTTATAAAAATGACTAAGCTTCATTGAGCATATTCCGTATAAAGCATGGACCACGATTAGCCACTTGTTGGCATCGTACATCAAAGCTACATTGAATTTTTATTAATTATGATGTAAATTATAATGACACATTATAATCAAAAGGGCTGCATCTGGAAATTTCATCTGTCTAAAAATGGATTTGTAATGAATGCGATTATTTGTAACTTATTTCTTGGGACTAGTTGTGTAATTAATGCCCTACCTCCACCTGGATTATTTGATTACTCAGTGAACAGCAAACTTATTGGCATGCCTAATCAACAATGGCACATTAGTGAGACTGATAACATTTATGGGTTACTATGCACAATTGCATGGTATTGCACAGGACTTGCTAGCCCTCTCTCTATGTATTCCAAAACATATGCGTGGTCTGCTCATTCCCATCATTCTGGAGATAATTGGGCTCTTCTTTTCATAAAAATTTTCCAACTTCTAGCTAGCATAATTCACAAAATATTGATCTGTACAATTTTTTCTTGTACAGCCAATAGAGCTAATTACTAGGAATTTTAAATTCCACATATTCCCAACTCGGCAGGAAAAATATTGAAATAATTGTCCCTCAGTACAATTCTTTTTTCAGTTTGATACACATGCATAATCTTGCTGTCAACACTCCTCTAAATCCTCACACTCAAGCATTCTTATGATAAAAAATGTACTCTGGTAAATTATCGTTAAATTGATCGAACCTAATATTTGTAGTTCGGAATCGTCTTTTCCGATTTTGAAGTGTCTGCTTTCAACTTCGAGAAGTAAAACGAAACCGAAACTAGGATTCAATCCGAAAAGCCTCTTGCAATTACGACGATAATTATTGATCACAACAGCTAGATTAGGTATTTGGGCGTATGAATTCATGAGTGGGTAATGGATGAACAACCTATATGCCCTACTTGATTTCACTTTCCAAAGCAAAAAGCCTTGACTGACTGAGCCATGGAGGCGGCCCATGTATTTACGATCCCACCAACAGCTAGGTTATTTCAGGGCACACATTTCTGTGTATTTAGTTATGTGGTCATTTGGGGGAAGCTGAATGACATTAAGAAATTGTAAAAAACCTATGCCTTTTACACTGAAAATACATAAATGACGTTAACAAAAAGTAAAAAGTAAAAATTCCACGCCTTTTAAAAATACATGAATGACGTTTACAAAAATGACAAAGTAAAAACCACGCCTTTTACGGGACTCCAATCCAACTTGACTTCAGTTTCTAGGCAGAAGAGCCATTGGATAACTGAGCCAGATGTACGGCTTGTGCATGTACACAGTGAATGTTTGTTTTCTGGCTTTCCTGTCAAACATAAAACAAGCCACATTGAACTATTGAGTAATTGTATATTGACAATTACACTTTGTTTGCCTTTTGACTGATAGTCATTCAAGCCTGCACCAATTTTTCCAATGCAATTTCACTGAAAATCTCCTCCATAATCAAAACGTAACTAAAAAGCAAAAGTCACAGTATATATTATTTCTGTCAAGTATTCAATGCTGGTACTTATTTATTTCTGATGAATGAACTATGAAAGTGAGAATAGATTGATAATGAGCATTCAATGAGTTTTATGACTCATCAACAGCTGTTTGATCTCAGAGCAAGGCTAACTGTAATAATAGCATTATACTGATACTCTACTGATAAGGCACATAGGATGCTTGTAGTTTCATGTTAAAAGACTCTTCAAGCAACATAAAGGGGACATATTCAAGCAGGTCCTCTTCTGCATAGTAACTTTTACATACCTAGTAAGACTGTCAGAATATTATTAAAGAATATTATGATGATGATTGATTATCGTTTGCTCAACGACCCCACCAACAGATAGGTTTGATAATTGTGAAAGAACGTTTCCAAATACCCATGCCTTATGCGGGACTCGAACCCACACCACATGGAGACTTTTAGTTTCTGAAGCGGTGCCTCGATCAGCTGACCGAGCAGATGCACCCAAATACAAAAATCTCAACGACATCCTTATTTTTCTGTAGAGCACTTATAATTAAATGTCAATTACTCAATTAAAAACAACAGAGACAGAGACAAATTTACCGTATTCAAAATCGTGGCCACAGTCGGTAGCCCGGGCTCAGTGGGTCAGTGACAGATACAGAGGGGTGCGATGGGGGCAATCTATAGGCAATCAATCGATAGGCACTGAATGAAATGAATGTTCTTATTCCATTATCATTGTTATTGAATGACATATTGGTCAGCTTTTTATTTGCTTGAAACAGTCATTTCACAAAATCAGTCTTGTTATCAAAGTAAAGAATCCATGTATTCCAGAAATTTCGTATAGTTCCCGAAACCCGTAGAATCGTGTATTGAGAATGGGGATTTTCAAAAATGTCCCTGCGGGGCATGGCGCCCACTCCTTTCATTCACCTTTCATATGCACTTTCAGTTTGGGGGGCGGACAATTGAGTGCTTGGCCGGGGCGCTGAAATGACACGAAACAACCCTGCAGCTACAAATATTGGTTTTGGCACCATTTTTTGCTGTATTGGTGAAATGATTCCAGCATCTAAACCTCATCTAAAACACGCTGAACCATATAGAGAATGGGTGTGATTTCAAAAAATTTTCTGCGGGGCCTAAAGGGGGCCTTCCCTCCTTGCCCCACGTGCTTTCAACAGGCCGTTGTACAACTCTTCTAATATATGGCATTTTTTCAAAACTGAAATCGCCCCCCCCCCCCCCCCCTCATAAATATGACCTGGATCCGTGCCCCTGCAGTGGGTGGGTGGTGGTATCTTTCTCATCTGGCCCCGCGTACTTGGGCCACTTCGGGCCGCCACTGATCCAGTCTAGTTTCTTATTATCTTGTATTCTTCTTTTGTATTCATTTTTTCATTTTTTTCCCAATAGTACTCATCATTAACTAAAAATAAAAAATGTCTGCACAATCGATCAGTACCCACCATTACCATGGTATCATTACCATGCAGTACCCACATCTATTGTATAAGGATTCATACTAGGACAATAAACAATATAATAATCATTATTACTAGGAAAACGCGGGATGCGCGTTGTGAGATGAGCTTAGAAGTATGGCAATAGATGAAAAATAACTTGTCAGCTCAATTTACATCTACAAACCTTGACTTACTTCAAACGTTCAAAAACCTCACCTGCAACTTGTTGATATTTATAGTAACCTGCAACCTGTCGCATAAACACTTTGCAAAACCAATTGATCCAAATATTCAATAAAATGTACACGTTTATTGCGTTTTCTTTATTATTTCTCATTCGATTGTTGTAAAAATCTCTGAAAAGGTGAATGATAGTATTTTTCATATTCTGTGAGAATTTGAGAGCTTTTGAAAAATTCTTGTTTTTCAAGTATTTTTCCTCCGGGTTATTCTAATGAGGATTTTCCAAACTTTCCGATTATTTTCCGGAAAAACCTTTCGACCGATTCCTCTGAATAACAATCCCTAGCTATTCTGGTATGACACCAACGTTCAGAAAAAGTTTCAAGTTGATTGATTCATTTCTCTGACCTGTATGCCGCGTACATAATTACAAAAAAAAAAAAAAAAAAAAAAAGAGAACATAAAAACGAAGCCCATTTTTTTTCAGGGTGTGAAATGGAAAGCTTTGCTACGCTCATCTAATTATTTCACTTGAGGAACTAACTTAGTTCCTTTTATAGGCAATCGAACTGAACTTTTACACAGTGTCTTCATTTTAGGAACTTACCCAACTCTGACTGTTGTAAATAACTGAGATGGGTACGGTATAGAGTGGGTGGTAGCAATGTGTCATTCAGAAGAATGTGGTTTGTATCCTGCCAGTCACCTATTCTAATTCTGAGGTTTCTCGTGTTTCTCTGAGTTGTTGAAGTGGATACTGGAATGGTTCCATACTAACAGGACTCTACCGATTTTTTCCCTCGCCGTGTGATAGGTTCATAATGAACTTGTGCATCCCTCCCAGAAGATGAAAGAAAATGAAGATTAGCTAGCAATTTAATTAAATGTTCTCGGAATGTACAACTATCAAGTCTAGTCTGTCATTGTCAATGCTGTTCTAATCAACTATAGACATACCTCTAGCTCGTTCAAACCAAAATTGAATATTATAAGAAATGGAATTTTTTTGTACTGACTAGCTTGATGATTGACTAGATTGATGCACAATTTTTGTGAAACTGTCACTGTTGTGATCAAATTCAGTAAAAATGTAAGTTTTTTAGAAGGACTACATTTTCAAATTCTTCCTTGCTGGGTTAAAAACCGCTCAAGATCTTGAGTGTTTTTTCAAAATTGCCTATTGAATTTTCTCAAAAGCTGTAAATATATTTTTACCAAAATTAGAGAGTTCTCAGTTAATCAAGTCTTAATATCCACACACAAAATTTGTAATGATCAGTTGAACCTTCCAGCATGTGCAGAGCTTATTTAAAAACAAAACATACAGATAAAGAGACATCCCATGAGAGTTGCATTGCTGAGGTTTTTGCTAAACTGTTGAAGCTCATTCAACTATTTACTGTACTGTATCTGTAGTCTTGAATGTGAATTACTATCACTACGGTATCTACTTAAGTATGACCTACTCCGAAGATGAGATCTGTAATGCACTATTTTTAGATGATAAGATGATAAAAATAAACCTACTGTACCCTAATTAAGAATTAATTACATGTGCAACTGACCTATGGGCTATATTATATGGACCAAGAAATATTTGAGCATTGTAATAATTATTCATCATGAATAATTAATGATTATAATAATGGTAATGTGAAAGATTAAGTAGAATAGATGATATAATAATATGGTATCATAATATTTTACCCATACCAATTTTTTCCAATAATGCAATTAATTGATGTGTATTCAACTGTTAGTATCTACTATCTACTTATTGAAATCAATATCAATAATAATGGAATCATTTTCATCATCAGAGACTGTACATAAAACAACAGTATAATAGACGTATGATAGTGTACTAGTCAAACGCGAAATATGCGTTGTAAGATGAGCGAGATATCTCAATAAGGTATAAAAGTCCTTGAAGTAGTTCTACCCTTGCTACTTTATCGACTCTGGTATTCTACACACCTTGATATCTGAATAAACTATCAAAGTCGTTAAAGTAGTTCTACTCAATTGTCACTTCATTGACTCTGGTGTTCTACACACCTTGACGCATATAAAAAATACTTCATTGTTGGTCAACTCTTGAATCTAGAAAGCAGTGAATCTCGACAACTTAATTCTGTCACAATTTTTATGATATATTTTATGAATATTTTCAGTCATTTTATTTTTTTCTTCAAAACGACTGATCAGAATTGCTTAATAAATCGTAATAATGTGTAAAATCCATGTATACACATTTAGAGAGAATTTCATTCCATTTGGAGAGATTTTATTTTTCAACATTTTCTGCCCAGCCAAATCTTATGGGGTTTTTAGAAACTTTGAGATGATGATTCTCAAAATCGGTCCAACCGATTCATCCCAAAAACTATACAGTTCTAAGTTGGATGAGTTTCCGTGTACAAAAAAAGTTTCATGTTGATCAGTCAACCCTTGTGACCTGTGGAGTGCTTACAAACAAAAAAAAAAAAAAAAAAAAAAAAACACAGACAAAGCCCTATAAGAGTGGGATGGAGACTTCGCTACGCTCATCAATTATATGAACGGATGATAATCCAATGCAAAATATATTAAACGTTGATTAATTTGATAATCATCGTCACATCAAATGAGAGATCAAGTTCTGTGTAGGCCTGAAATGAACGTTGTCTAGAATACAGAAACTTTTGTTCAGAGTTGGGATGTGGTCGGTTGTAGCCTGGCGTAGTTTTAATTCCATTATCCATTTCTACAAGTGAGGTGAAACATGACGTGCCTCAGTCAGGATTATTGGTCAATTGTGGCAATAATCAAAACCCGTGACGATTCAGAGCGCTTCCGAGCGATTCACTCGCCTCGGTAGTGTGAGATGAGCACTAACCGATACACATACACTCATTGATGTTTGATTGCCTCACGTGTTCTAGCACCTCAATGGTGGAGAGAGCGAGTGAAATGATGGAACACCTGCAGAAGTTAGGCGTCGGTAACAAACCAATCGTTTGGGTCGGGCATTCAAAAGGAGGACTTTTTATCAAACAAATGATTGTTGACGGTAAGTTACTTGGTGATTCTATTCACTGGGTTCAAGATTGCATTTCTATATACTGAATCAGTCAAGTCAATTGTTAATAATTAAAAGATATTTATCAAGTTAATTATTATTAGTATCGAGCTCAGTGCCAGTTACCACCAACTGATGATTAGTGGATTAGGCAATAATTGGCGAATTAACTTGTTGTCGCCCATAATACGTACCTTATTTTTGTACCTTAATGAATAATTAACTAATTAATATCAACAGTTTGTGAATCGCCTCTTAGTGCCCAAATGATGAGTAGTTCTAAGTGGTATACTGATAAGCCACACCTAACATTATAGAAGTCAATTTAATATTAAAACAAATGTAAATAAATAATCAAACTGATGGTTATATTCCAGCATACGAAAGTGCCAACAAAATGTGGTCTGGTATGTGCCTAAACACAAGAGGCATAATGTTCTACAGCGTGCCCCATCGTGGCTCGCCATGTGCCGATATAAATCTTCCTTTGCTGCGACAATCTGTAGAAATGACGGAGGTGCAAAAAGGTGCGTTTGTAGAGTGCGTAATATCATTTTACAATTTACAGTGTTCTTACAATCTGAGTTATAAGTAACTATAACATTAACTTTACAAACTCAATATTTGAAGTTTGTCTATATTACTGATTGATAAATGGCCGAGTCTGGTGACACTCAAGTGTCATCAGATTTTCATGTTTGTGGACCTCGAGTGTTCCCAGCCTCCCATTCTGGTGACACTCAGGGTTGCGTCTTAGGTTCGCAGGCCACACTCCAGATTCGTTCGGAAGGGTTCGCCTTCATTCGGGAGGATAGTTTAGTTGTAATTTTCACTGCTAGAATGCACCCGACACCAGTTCTCGATATATAAGCTCCGTTCCGCCTGCCGGCGGTATAACGCGAGGTTTATACACTAACCTAACCCAATAACCTAACCTACTGTCCGCAACCTGGCTTTGTCCACATAATTTACCATGTTCCTTCACATATAAACTCTGTAGGAACCAATTTAAACTAAAAAAAGCCTCAGGCGGGACTAGATCAGAGATTCCTGGAGTGGGAGTCGGGTGTGCTAACCATTGAGCTGCAATGATCGATGACATGATAGTGTTATTTTGGCCATTTACTTCATGATGGTCACTCGGACTCGTACAAAGGAGCCGAACTCTGCCGAACGAATCCGGAAATTAAACTGAGTGTCAGCAGCCTGCTCGAGCCCTGAAGGCTGATTACACTCAAGTGTCATCAGCCTTCAGGGCTCGAGCAGGCTGCTGACACTCAGTTTAATTTCCGGATTCGTTCGGCAGAGTTCGGCAGACACTTCGTTGATAGATAGTACAGAGTACATTGTAGGTCTACTTGTCAGTTAATGCTTGGATTATAGGTATAGCCATCTTACCAACAATGATTGTAATTCAAGGTTCAAGATGTAATACAATTATCAAAAAATCTGTAGGTATTCATTTTTTATAAGTGTGTTATGTACAATCCTTATACAGTTACGAATATCTTCTAAAATATGAACAACTAACTGTTTTCTAACGTTTAGACTGATTGTAAATCATATGGGAGTTGATTTAGCAAAATATCATTTTTTTGGTGACAAAACTTTTCAACAGTATTTAACATCAAAATTCTAATATGGGAGGAACAGATATTTCTAGTAGTCTTCAAGATGGTGTATTAGTGAAAATCAACAAAATTATTTTGCATAATATTCAAGAGTGAACAGAAGAAAAAAATCAGCTTCATACCTTCAAAAATGTTAGAATCCAATATTATTAATTTTATCTCACATAATTTTGAAAGTATCAAAGAGAATAGTGTTTCTGCCACATTAGAATTTGTATACCTCACACCGTTCAAAGTGACTGGGCTACAAAAAAAATAATCACCTAATGATGCCTGTGTGCTCTTCACAGGTTGTAAGTTTGTAAATTGTATTTTCAGATTGCAGAGAGGTATTGGAGCTTCATGAAAAGTTTCTGAAATTGATCGACTCCAAGACTCTACGCGCAGACATATTTAGTTTTATAGAAACAATACAAACTTTCATGGCAATCCTGTACGTACAAATAGTTTCGTTCGAAACTGCAGGTATGTCACTGTTGTAGTTTGATGATGTCGTGACTCATGATATGATTAGAGTTTGTTGTATTGGATTAGATAAGACTAAACCTAATTATCTTCTGTTTAGATCCAGGAGTTGGTAAGATGAGCGGAGTTCCTGTGGACCACAGAAATATTTGCAAACCCACAAGTCGGTGAGTTCAATGTTATTGTTTTATCACTACACCAAGAGACTACTAGAAAATCAAAATGGTATACATAGGCCTATAATAACATTCTCCCTTGGCACATTAGATACAAAAAATGAAATACAATTTTGTTTACTGTTTGAATCCAGTTTGACATTTTTAATAGCTTCAAGTACGGCCTACTTCCAAAATAGTATCTCTAGTTCTTGGACGTTTTCGTTAGTACTCTTTCTTTAATTTAAAGTTGTTTGTGTGAGTATGGGACTAAATTTTTAGGTTAGATAGATGTACATAGAAGTTGGAAGTTCAACATCAATTTTAAATACTCAGCAGAGTTTTTTCTTTCAATTTGATTATTTTCATGCAACTACAAATCTTGACCAATAAAGCGCTCAATGACCTCGCTGTCGATGCGCCTTAAAACCCTAATATTCATTCATTCATATACCTACTGTCTTGCTTTGTTTTCAGAGAGTGCTTCTTATACAGAGAGCTGATCAATCTCATCAACGAAGTCGTGGAGTAACTTACAATTGATATACTATATACATTTTGCTACCTAGCTACCTAATTAGTATTTAAATAACGTTCATTAGAGAATAAAATGAAGAGATTGGAGAATACCTAATGATATGCTCGATGTGATATTGATATTGTCACGTGGTAGAGTATCTCCGTGGCTACTCATCTACACCTAGACATGGAACCTGCTGTCCAGCTTCTACTCGTACATCTCAGCTTGTGGCAACCCATTCCTTATTATCCATTGTAGCATCACGTACGAGGATAACTTGGTCAGTAGGTACGTACTAGGTATGTCTGAACATTTGCGCCTCTTGTGATACATTACGTACAAATCAACTTCTGCATTCCAGGTTGTTCATCTGGATAATGTACATGATGTCATGCTAGTGGGATTCCAAAGTGTGTAGGAATAGACACTGCAGTGACTTATAAATAATAATAAAGTATAGGTCAAGGGTTGATATGTACAAATAGAAGATGGAGGTTTCAAGCTAGGGATAAATGAATAACCATGGAGTTATGCTTCTACGTAACAATATTATAATAATGAAGTAGCCAAATGTTCAGTGCTACTTTTAGCTTTAACTTGATCAATGGTATAATAATCACTGTTTTAGGTGTTGTGTACTATGCCTCATTATAATGTACCTATATGGGTTTTCTTTTAATGGACTTGACTGGTACCATATACCATACTTATGTTGTTGAGAATTGATTTAATAATTAGTTGATTACAATAAATGATGGTTTTAGCATAAAATGTGATGAAAAGCATTTATTATTTCAAGAGATGTTCAAGAGTATCAATAAGGTTACTACAGAGACGGGTCGATCTGTCCAATGCGCTCTCTCATTCAGGAGATCTGAATTCGATTCCCACCATGGATACCACCCAGACAGAGGTGAATCGTGTTTTCCCTTGGTCGTTGAAGTGAATATGGGATTTAAGAGCAAGTCACGACAGTTTCCTTTCTACTGTCCCAATAACCAATTTGAAAACTTTTCATCGTAACTTCTCATCAACTTATTCATAATTCATTAACACCACTAGATCGTAGTTATTATTTTAGTGTGTTGTTGAACACATTATAAATAACTGAATAGCATACAGGGGTGGACTGTGACAGTATTGGGGCTACTGCCTCCTGTGTTACTTATAACCATTCTTCACGAGAAAATAGTGGGCCTAATACAACTAATTATATTCCCAATTCCTATATTACAGTAATAACTGAATTGCAATATGGATAAGTGCTTATAATCTTCAATAACTACCTCACTAATTAACTTATATGCCAATGTACTCATTTCAAGATAACAAACACTCAAGACCGAATAGAAAACTCATCAACTCAAGAAGAAACTGATCAAAGTTTTTTTCCCATAATAGTATATCAATGTCAGCCTTACACATATTTCCTTTGATATTTTGTACTGTGACTTCCCAAAGATGTTTGATTTTAAGTTTTGAGCAAAAGTTGAGAGAATTAAAGTACGTAGCAGGAATAGTAAATAAGCAGTAACATCATCTATCGAGTACAAACAACACGTTTATTGCAGAAAGTACACAGATAATATCACACAGCCTTTGCATCACTTCTAATTAAAACGCGTACAAGAATAGTTCATTACTTCATTAGAAATATTTCTAAATGACCTACCAATACTCTTTCTGGTTCAACAACACGATAAATTCACTTGTAGTTTATTATAATTCATCAACAGCTTCTGGAAGTACTAGGCCTACTAGTACATAGGTTTTCAAAAATTCATTTTAAAGGAAGGATAGATAGCATCAGCTTACTTTGAATTTGTTCAAATACTTGCTTGTGACAGAAATTATGACGGTAAGTTGAAAATGATATCAGAAGAACGGTGATAAGATGTGATGCAAGATGAGAGCTCTTCAACCGATACACTTGCATTGTTCGTCATGTAATGTACTGGCCAGTAACTGCCATTGAATGATACTGCTAAAATGTCACTCTTGAGTGTTATAATGCCAAAATGCACACAAAGCTATACATTGTAAAGTATTAAGCCTAATTACGACTGGCCATCGGTTCGCAATCGCAGTGTGGTCATAAGTCAACAATGTGCATTAAATTTTCAAATTGGATTTACAAATTTATTGATTTCTTTGTAACTTTGCTTATGTGACATGATTTGAAAACTCGGAAATAGGTAGATCATATCCGTAAATAGCTATACCTAAATCTAATGAAAAGTTGCACATGTTTGAAAAGAGAATTTATCCTGATATAGGCCTATGCTGCCAGGTTACTAAAATGAAACGTGGGTATTTTCCTGATGAGCAGTGTGACGATTTCTCAAACACTAATCACATCTAACGCAAGCCGAAAATAAAATTTTAAAAATATGTTGAGCCAATCAGTTCTGTGAAGCTCAGAGAAAAACTCGAAGATACAGTATAAGCTAATTTTATAATAACTTGATATAAATAATAATACAGGTTCTGCTCCCATAAATATCTCTTGATTACCAATTGAACTGAATCACTTTCAATACCGTACAGGCGTGGCTCTAAGACTTACGATAATACAAATTGAACATTTATTTGGTCTTTCTCTTGACGTATAATGAACACAATGTGAAAGTGTCTAATTTTTCGGCAACAATTGAATAGAAATTATCCGTAATTATTTAATATATAGTTAGGGTGTACTTCAATCTTTTGTTTGTGAAATACATTCGTTTATCAAGTGAAGAACCTTCTGATATAGGAAAGATTGGCGACTAGCAGGCTTGCAGATACACAGGTGGTCTTGAGGAATAGCGAAGAATTCACCAACACCAGGATCTGAAACAATGACCATCTTTGAAGTTTTTCACTGAATTTCTAGAATAGATAAGCCTTCTAGAAAAAGACTACAAGAGAATACAAAAGAGATTTCTAGGAAAGTAAAACTCTACGTAGATTTTTGGGTTTACTGTATTGAAAAATTGATAAGGTATGGACAATTTGATCAAGTTGCCATAAGAACTTTTGTTATTTTACTTAAAATCTTACTCTCAGCCAGTGGCGTAAGTATTGGCGGTGCGAGTGTGTCCAAGCGCCATATCAATTAGTGACGGAGAGCAATGTGGTTTCTGAATGTTGAGCTCTGCCCAACTTTTTTGCTTTTTGCCTACCAAAACCACCAGAAGTGGTTACTTTTCAGCGTTCAAATACAGGGTGCGCGTACTACATTCGGTGAACTAGCACTCCTAACGCTACCAAAAATCTTGCTAGACAAATTAGCTAGCAATTGAGCTACCGAACGCAAAACGCTAATTGCACCAAGTTCATGGAAAGACAGCTTTAGGTTCTATACATTTATATAAAATATGCTAGATGGATATGAAAGTAACTTTTACCAATATACGTTGAAATAGGCCTACATACCAGTACCTTAGATTTAGAGATTTATCATGATATATAAATCATGCACTGACTATATAGTATATACCAATATTTGAAAAATATGACAAAGAAAAATTACGCTCATACAAACTGAAATAAACTTCACTTTGTTCTTATAAATCACGTAGGCCTATAGACCTGTTTCTATTTAGGACTGATATTCGTTTTTATAATAGGTTGTGGAGGAGGGAACCAGGAGTAGAAGGTTAGGGGGTACAAATATTCTAGACGTAGTGTTAGTCAGGCCGAGTGAGTTGTGGGCAAAAACAGTGATTGTTGATGGCATTAGCGATCATCGGGTACCTATAGTCAGCTTAGCTTTAGCTCCGGTTCAAACCGATAACGTTGGGAAGAAAGTTTGGGGGTACAAAAGGGTGCAGGCAAGAGAGGTTCAAAAAGCTTTTGAGGATAGGTTTGAGAAGTGGTGTGAGATAGACGAGCGTGATGTTGAAGGTCTGTGGTTCAATTTTCGGAAAGTATATGAGGAGGTTAGAGATATGTTGGTTCCCTATAAGGTGTTGCAGGCAAATGCAGATCCTGCCTACTATAATAGTACGGTTAGGAGGCTTAAGAGAAAGGGTAGAAAGATGAGTAGGAAATTGAGGGAGTCAGGGGAGGGAAAGGAAGCGATCAGGGACCTGAGGCGGGACTTAAACGAGGCTAAGAGGGAGGCGAAAGAAAACTTCATGGGTGGTATGTTTAATGAACGTGATGTACAGGGTAGCTGGAATAGAATGTACAGGTTTGTTTCTAGTCAGAAGGGTAGTAGTAAGGAGTTGCCCACCTTAGTTGATCAGGGAGGGAATGAGTGGAAAACGGATAAGGAGAAGGCAGCAGCATTAAATAGATTCTACGGGGAAGTGTTCAATGTGACTGGAATTATAGGGGAGGAGAAACAACACTGGAGGGGGAGGGGGAAGAAGTCCTGCTTACAGAGGGGGAAGTGTGGAATGTATTAAGGAAACTAAAAAGTGGGAAGTCACCAGGCATAGATGGGGTGCAAAGCGATCTCCTGAAATTAGCGGGTAGGGGGGTTGTAGGTTATTTGCTAAGGTTGTTCCAAGCCTCACTCACAGCAGGTATAGTACCGCAAGATTGGAAAAAAGCGGAGGTGGTTCCAATTTCAAAGGGAGGGCAAAGGGGCAGGGTAGACAACTACAGAGGAATCAGTTTAACGTCACATGTATGTAAGATGATGGAAAGGGTAGTTATAAAGAGAATAATGGAGAAAGTAGATGAACATAGGGGTATTTCGGAAGTGCAGCATGGGTTTAGGAAGGGGTATTCATGTGAGACACAGTTGTTAGGTTTTGCGGAAGAGCTGGCAGGGGTAGTAGACAAGGGGGGCTGTATTGATGCAGTGTTTTTAGATTTTGAAAAGGCTTTCGACAAGGTAGATCACACTATATTATTAGGGAAGTTGAAACTGTCCATTGGGAATGCTGGGTTAGTTAATTGGATTGGAAACTTTCTTCAGGATAGAGTTCAAACGGTTCGAGTAGGTTTGGAGGTTTCAAGTGAGGTTAAGGTTACGTCAGGTTTTCCACAGGGTAGTGTGCTAGGTCCGTTATTATTTGATTTATATATAGATGATCTGACTAGGGTTGTTAATTCGAGAATAAGGTTATTTGCAGATGATTGTGTGGTACATAGGGAAATCAATACAGAGGATGTAGTAGCTATTCAGGCAGATTTGACGGCACTTAATTGTTGGGTTCAGTTGAACAAGATGGGGTTAAATGAAGGGAAGTGTAAGTTAGTCACCTTTGGTAGGAGGAGAGTGAGGGCTGATGTAGTGTATGATGTAGGAGGGAAGTCACTTGAGTCAGTGGAAAATTACAAGTACTTGGGGGTGGTATTTGATAGACGTCTAGGGTGGGGGAGTCAGATTGAGAGAATAGTAAAAAAGAGTATAAATGCACTAAACTTTGTAATGAGGCAGCTTAGGGGGACAAGTATGGAGATAAAGGAAAAGGCTTATTTCTCGTTAGTGCGTCCCATGGTGGAATATGCTAGTTCAGTTTGGGATCCTTATAGATTAGGTGAGATAAGGGATGTGGAAAGGGTGCAAAGGATTGCAGTTAGAAGGGTTACAGGTAGGGTTAGGAGGTGGAAATGGGGGGAGAATGAAAGGGGGGAGAGGGTGAGAATATTGGAGAGTCCATCTGAGATGATCCGAGACTTGGGATGGCGGGAATTGGAAATACGGAGAAAGGAGGATTGGATCTGTAATTTCTTCAGGGTAATGGAAGGAGAAGGGGGCTGGGGAGAGTTGAATAGGTTGATTGAAAGGAATGAGTCAGGGTATGAGGGTAGGCGAAGTCATGATAGAGCAGTAGTTATAAAGGGGGCTAGATTAGATGTCGGTAAGTTCTCTTTCTTGAATAGGACAGGTAGGGATTGGAATGGGCTTAGTAGAAGTATACTTGAGGATGAAATAGGGTTGAAGCTATTCTGTCAGAAGGTTAGGGAGGCGATAGAATAGGATTGATAGGGAACTTGCCACTGCGCATTTATGTGCAACTGCAAGAGTTAATAATAATAGAATAATAATAGAATAGAATAGAAATAATGCCAACGTGAGAATAATATAAGTTCTTCAAAATGAATAATATCCCACACACAAGTAGGTATATCTTGGGTGGGTAATTTGGCAAGGAACGGTTTTACGGGGTGGGAAGAGGTGAGGGGTAGGATAGGGATGAGAGTTCAGAGGAGTGGGAGAGAAGAACAGCTTGCTGTGGAGAGAGCTAGAACAGAAATGGGAAGGAGTGGTTTCACACAAAGAACATTAGGGGAGTGGAATGGGCTGTGCAAAGAAGCAAGAGGAGCAGAGAAGATTGAAGAGTTTAAGAGGAGAATTGAAAGAGAAGAACAACTGCCACCGCGCAAACGTGCGCAACTGCAGTAAAGAACACAATCAAACAATTATTTACAATTACAGTATAGGCCTATAATATATATTGAATTGGTAAAATTGAAATTGTCCATTGAAAAAAGTAGATATGTCAATGTGTAAATAAAAATGTAATTACTGGTATGTCGATGTGTAAATAGGAATGTAAATTGAAGAAATATAGTTTAGGACTTTAGGCCCTATAAAAAATTGAATTTTCAATCTGTTTCAAGTGACATACTTACAGTAAACCCTCGTTGATTCAAGTTTCAAGGGACTACCGGTACAAGAATGAAAATTAGAATTGAAAAAAATGATGTTTTCAGTTTGTATTTTCAATTCTGACCCACATGTTTTGCCCCCTTCTCCCTGCCACGAATACTTTCGGGTCTCGAACTATATGAGAGATTAACCATCTTGAATATTTCAGCAAGTGGTATTCAAGAGGTATTATTTTGTCAGCAAACACTAGTTTGAAACTAAAAAATTATTGTTTAATTTCAAGTGTCTCTTTTAACAAATAGGCCCTACCTAATAAATGCAGTGTTTACTATTTGGGTAATTTTCTATCTACGTGCAATGACACTACATCTCAGTCTGTTTCAAACAAAGATTTTGTAATAAATAAAGTTTTTACAATTATTTAGTTGTTGGTAGACGACCTTTCTCTAGTGGACACAAGTAACTAACACACGACTGCCCAGTTTGTTTGTAGTTTTACTTTACTGGACTTGACAACTAAATTCCGATGAATCAATGACACAATAATGATGGATAAGATGAGTGTTTGCGTGACTTACTTGCAGAGAGAACAGGGACGAAGTTGAACTTTATCCGCAGCGACGTCATTTCAGTCAACTTGGTTTCGGCAAAGCTGATTACTTCTATCGGGTTTTGTTCTAACATTTGTAAAAACCTGACGTGAAGCGACGCGAGGTGCGGTGAATCTGAATTCCGAACAAAACACTCAACACTTCTACAAGTCAGAGGTTACACTAAGAGACATTGTCAATGATGCAGCTCAAACATGTACAGTCTTAGTTCACATTCCGAATCTAAACATTAAAATAACACAGTCCCTAGACATTACATAGTTTTCAACATGATTTACCAAATGATTGAGATTTTAAAACAGAAAACAATTGATTTCACCTAGAATGTGATACTCAGTGTAACATAGCCATTGACCATCGTAAACTAACTAACTAATATCGTAAGTAACAGTATTACTTTCATCTCAATACAGTCACAGTTAAAATTACCACGAAATTTTGTGCCACGATTAATCATGAATCATGATTGATTTATTTAATAATTAGGGCCTATATCAAAATACATAATACATTTCTACCTGAAAAAAATTATATAATTATTTTCAGTCCGTTATCTACGGTAATACAGTACATATTTAAAATTCCACAAATATTTAGGCATACTGCAGGCCTACCTACAGACTTACTTGCAATCATCAATTCAGTATCATAGTTTTAGGGTCTAAATCCAGACTCCAATTTAACTACCAATCACTCAATCAGCAGGCATAACTTTATCTTAATTTCTATAATTTAGAATGATTTGATTCAAGAGTTTGTAAAATACTTGGGCCTGTAAGTTGGTGCCTAACAGTTTCACTCATACGTAATACTGTATTGGAGAATGAAATAATCAAAACAGGATATTATTAGATGAAGTTCAGGATGTTAAGCCTGGTTTCCACTCTGATTTTTTTTCGGGTCAGCCAACAAAATTTTGGCCGAAATTTTGTCACCAGTTCCAACTTTGCTTTTCAACAGCACTTTTTCGTGATGACAGCCAAGGCTTCTTTGAATCCAACTGAGCAATCTTTCAGATCTAGAAGTCGAATGCAAACATTCGTTCAGATCCTGTGGCCTATTTATATCTTGGTTTACATTCATCTTTGAAATTAGTTGAGAGAAAGCCTATGAAATGCGGGAATAAAATGAAAACTGAAATGCAGTGCTTTCAATATCAAATTCAATCGGTCTGGAACACAGGAAGACCATGGCTAGAAGTATGCCAACATAGCAACAAAACAGCTTTTTCGGTACAAAATTATTAAAGTTGGACCAACTTTCCCGAAATAATGTCTGGCTAAAATACACCGTCTTGTTCAAGGAGAAATTCTGGATTGTGATTGGAATTTCGTCGAACAACCCGAAAAAAAATTGGAGTAGAAACCAAGCTATAGTTTTACTTACTATTGCTGCTTCGTTGAATTTTCTGTAAGTAGATTATGTTATGAAAAATAATATTCTAGATGACAGACTGTACGGTAGAATATACTCTACGTGTAGGTGTAGATTAGGATACCCATTTTCTACAGTGTATATTCTACTGACAATATCATCATTTGTACTCACTCTCTCTGAGCTCCTTGACTTCGATTGTAGGAGATAACAGGAGGGCCGTGGCTGGAGCGAGTTTAGCCACTGGAGATCCTTGATGTGGACAACTGTAGAATATTATGCCTTTCGTGTTGGTGGTCAACAGTTTTGTGGATTCTTCATTGCTTTCCCATGCTGAACCACACAAAACAAATACCAAACTCTAGAAGCACTGCCCAACGTATTAGAGAAATATATAGACATTTTCATCTACTTTACGTGAAGTGGTTAAGTCAAGAGTTGTCATTTACGTTACATATTAGTTCACTCACTGTTTTTAAATCTGGGCTGAGCGCCTTGGCTGAAATATATATTCTATTTCATGGTATTTAATGAACCCATTAACAGCTAGCTTATATGGGGATATGAATGAGCAGGTGATGATAAAACACCAGTGATGATAGTGAACTGACATTTACAAAATCCCATGCCTACAATGGGACTTGAACCCGCGCCTGGTCTGGCTCCAGAATTCAAGTCAGTACCTTAACTGTCTGAGCCTAACAAGCTGCTGGCTGAATTATAGTTTCATTTCTGTGAACAAATTTTCAATCCAGAAATACGAATTCCATAGAATAATCCTATAATAATAATTGTCCGCAAGTATGTATGAGGAGATGTGTGTGGATACCTGTATGTTTGGTCTGCCTCAAATCACGAGAACGCGTTGACCGATCGACGTGAGGTAAACACCAAAATGCTCATTGCGATATGGAGAGAGTAATTGGGGGTGGCTACAAAATTCGCAGGGAAAAAGGTAGGCATTCAATCCAAATTTAGGCCACCAAAAAGATAGGCACATTTTGCAATAAGGAGAAATCCGAGGCCATGGCTCACAAGTCTGGGTGGATTGTTGATAGCGATTGAGTAAGAGAAAGGCCTATCGCCTAGCAATAACATTATGCAACTGTTTCAGAATGTGCTGACGCCGACAAAAACACTCGAGTATCTACATTCCATTAGCCTGCGATATAAATGACATGCTCTCGAAGCATGCTCTGAAATGAGCTTCACAGTAAAATGTTCCAACAATAATATCTCGGCAAGGACTTGACGGATCATCACGGAAAAGATACCAAATTGCTTGGCAAGGGGTGGCAAACACTTTCAGAGGTTTCAAAAATGCCCAATTACGAAACTATGAAATCCTGGCAAATTTAGTGTGTTTCTTTTAGTTTTAGTTATTATTCTTAGTGCAAGTATTCCACTATTTATTAATACAACAACGTGATTCTTATAGCATAGCTGACATAATATTTAGGGTTTAAGATAAAAAGAAGATTCACCAACACAAAATTGAATTGTTTGTTACACCCGAACTTATTACAGTAGTCATTACTTTCAGTTTGTTGAATGAGTGACATTATCAACTATAATTAATTATTCGTTTTGAAGTCAGTAGATTGTCTTTCTTGTGCCCCGCCAAATGAGCCTACCGGTATCTTGTCACCTCCAACTTTAATTAATAATTAGGAAGCAATACATTTGTCAAGTTTTACATGTCAACGAAATAAAAAGCTGAAGAA
The DNA here is from genome assembly GCA_964007535.1 of Brachyptera risi. NCBI lineage: Eukaryota > Metazoa > Arthropoda > Insecta > Plecoptera > Taeniopterygidae > Brachyptera > Brachyptera risi. Next base: position 62,205,407 of record OZ023326.1, read on the forward strand.
GTAAACCTATATAATAGGTGAACTTTTGATATGGAAAGAGAGATACAGTCGTAAGTATACATAGATCAGCAATCAACAGAAAGAAACACTTTCATCGCAGTACTCACCTTTACACAGTAGATATTTGACGAGAAGACCGCCCATAGAATGAGTCACCCAGACGATGGGACGTTCTCCGAGTCCTGCAGACTTCAACTTAGTTAGAAGTTCGTCGCTTCGTTCTTTGAGAGTTCCGCTACAACGGACAATACGTAAAAATTAAAAATAATAAGGCTGATTGAGAGAAAGGCCTGTGGTCGTCTCATCCGTCTGCGTGAATGAATCTTGACGGGATCAAAGTTTTGTAAGGGAATTCTGTCTGGGATTCCTGTAGTAGTCTTGTAGGGAAATCTTGTAAGGGAATCCTGCAAGGGATTCCCTATTATTTAGTAGCAGCATATAAAAAGAAGAAAGGCAGTTGACCTAACACACAAGTTTTACTAAACACAACTTATTAGTACTCAGCAAGAATGGTCATGCAGACCTACTCGCTACTTACTAGAGCTGTGCGAGCAGAGCTTTTTGAATTTGAGCAAGTTTGACTTATTTTCGAGCATGACTTGAGCAAGTTCGAGTACAATTTTAGTTCGAGCGAGTAAGCGAGCTTAATTCAGCAAGCAAATTCAATTCAATTTGAAATTGCATAGAAAATAGAGAATCAAAACTTTGTCACAAGTTCCAGACACTATTTTTAATACCAATCTGTTGAATGATGAAAAGATAACAAGTTGATCCTGTAACTCTAGCTCGCTCGAAATAGCTAAAAGTATTTCATGACTTGAAATTTCAATCTGAGAAAATATATTTTTGATCGAGTTCGAGTCCTGATCTCGACTCGATCTCGATAGAGAATTTCGAGACTAGCATAGCCCTACTATTTACTATCATGTAGTTACCAGTGCAAATAAATAACTGTGATAAATAAAGTGCTATCATAGCACCAGTGCCAACCTAACCTCGCATTCTATCATAAATCCCACAGTTTAGTTATCATTATTTATTATGTGCACACTTATTGGTAATAACACAAAAGTATAGTGACGAAGTCTTACAATTATACCAAACATAGCATTTTCCTTTTTCCTACACAGACAAAATTAGGTTTGATGGTGCATTTATGTGGTAGGCCAGTTGTGAAATGGATATAAAATAATTTTATTGGCAGTTTGCAGTTAGGGCAGTTGAAATAAATAAAAAGGATTTCACATTTAAAAGATGTTGAATTCAGGTAAATGTGGAGCAGTTATTTGGTAGGAGAGTTTTCGGGTAGGGAACTTATCAGGTAACACAATCGCAGATATCTTGATATAGATTTTGTGAATGAAACCTAGGGTCAAAACACATAGAGTAGGAGGTGGGTCACCAAAATTCAAGGGTGGGATCATTTCCCCCTTTCCACCTTCCTTTACAGTGAAACCTCTATGCATCGTTCCCGGATCCATCGTTTTCCTGCTTGTATCATTCATTTTTCCTCACCCTACATCAATGCTAAATTTTCTGGATGAATGGTTTTCCTGGATGAATGGTTTTATTTTCCTGGTCCCTTGAAAAATGGTGGATAGAGGTTTCACTGTATATGCGCCTAAATATCCCTTCCTAGGGCAACCCGACAGTAATTAATAGTATAAGTTTTTATTACCCTTGTAAGTGTTATTCTGTGTTAGCACTCAGTTTTTTCTATGAGGCCCAACAACCAAAAATCCATGTTACTTGAATTCTAAATAAAGTTGAAACGTTAGTTCACGTGTTGTGTGGTTGGTTACCTGTACTTCTCCTCAGGACACGTCGGATTCCAAGCGGTGATAGCCGTGTTGTAGTTGACGCCAATTATACGAAGAGATCCGCAATCGTTGGGAAGCCAGTCTTTAGGCCAGCAGGCCGTACGACATTCTTTGTCTTTATGAGCTTGCTTACATACACGGTGAGCACTTGATCTAACGGCCATACAACACATTGCATTAGACATTGACCTTTGACTATATTCTAGACACGGTAGGAATGTCGGAAGGGTTCCGGGCAGACCTTTACATCCAACTATAATTCCAATCAATGATAGAATAACAAATACGTTAAAGTAGAGTAAAAACAGACTTCTACTATGTGTGAATGAACCGTGGAAATGAAATATGATTCTGATAGTTATGTATTGATTTATAAGCTATGTACTGTACATAAAACTATACCAACTAGTAACTACTAGGGATAACATGAATTAAATGTGGATCGATTCATGATTTATTAATCCTTGAATCGATCCTGAAATTAAATGACGAATCTTTTTTTTACTCTAGTTCATTAAAAAAATGTCATAATACATTTTTTAGAACTGAGATCTTTTGAGTGCACTTGTAGTGCAAGTCCCATAGATATCATAAATAGGGGCTTGAAACAAAAGTAGAAGTCTTTTTCTGTTTGTTTGATACCTGCTAAATCCCATACGTAATATCACAAGGTTGACTGTTTTGGCCAGGTAGAAATGAGACTTTTTCTTTAGGTTCAAGCTGTACTACCATAATTATGATGTCTATTCAAGACTGTTTTCTTTATAGATGTGTGATGATCTTATTTTTAAACTAAAACTTCTTGATCAGATCAGCTCAACTGAATGCCATTTTTGTGTCATTTATTGATCACCAACACAACACACATACAGAGGAAGAGATTGTGTGAATAATCGACAACCCCCCCCCCCCCCCCCCCCAATTTTGTCGCCAAATGCTTGAGAGTTCATGGTTTTTGGAAGTTCACAAAATATATGAAAATGATTGATTTTAATCGATTGAACCAAACGATTATTCAAACCTGATTTTTTGAGATTGATGTTATCCCTACTAACTAGACCTTCTACCCTAAATTATGTTTATAAATAATTAAATACGGTACTAACCTACTGTCATGAACACTAATGGTACACATAGAGATACATGTTACTGTGCTCTGGACTTACAACATATAAGTAACTTACTTGATTTGACTCCTGGGAACGTGTGGACAGATCAAATACATAATCAGCAATATAACTTGCAAAACTTTCAAACAGCAACTAAACCAGAGGCATGACACCTTAAATTGTTTTAATAATGAAGTTGTTCAAACACCAGGACACCATAAATTTCTGTGTGATTTAATCTAGTTTTAGTGTTATTTACTAGGGTTGCCAATCGATCAAGAAAATGTAAATGATACCAAAATGTGCCATATTGAAAATTGATGGAAAATATCAAAAATTTTGAAACGTTAGGAATTAGTCCAATTACATTAGATATCAATTCAAAATGATGATGTTGAATATTGATTTAGATTTCACATGTTTTCAGGTCTGAATTATATTTTTTTTAGTCACCTGAAATCAATTTGTGATGCTTTGTGATGATCATGCAACTTTACTTACACACTCCCACCATAGCTCCTCGATTATCTCTGCTCATGTACACTTCAAACATCATCAAAGGGCTGACTTCAGACTGAGAATCACACAGAATGGTCACAATAAAGGGAGACTCTTGGCTGTCAGTGAATTGAGAATAGGGAAACATGTAATTGTGCTGTCTAAGTATTCCTAAAATGAAGTGTGTTTATAATATCTGACAAGAATGTTCATGTTAGTGTAACAGATTATTTTATGATATGGGTATCACTTCCACTTGATTAGTCAAACAGTACTCTGCCCCCCTCCCCTCTCCCAGTCAACAACCTTTTTCACCCAATATACTTTGTTGAGAAAGATGTTTGTAGATGTTTGTGTTGTGGTTGCAGTGGTTCAGATAGATGCCAGATGTGTCTACTCCTGGAAGGGGAGAGCAGGTTGACTGCCAATGTTGCAGAAATGTCTACTGATAATAAATTAATTAGTTCCCAGTCAGTTATTTTCTTTCATAATTTAGATGTTTAAAAAAAAGAGATGATGGAATAAAGAATATTATGTCTGTTCTATCTTTTCAATTTGATAAACATGATTATGAATTTATTTTCATTAAATATTTATTATTTATTGTTTCAGTTCATATTTTTTGGCATTTTTATTTATATTGAGTTTAATGCCACATTGTAGGCCTACTGATGACTAAGATCTATTGGCATTGGTGAATGATGAATGAGATGCTGAGAGATGGAAGGTTTTTATTACCGGTAGGTATTTTTGCATAATGGGAAGGAATCCCTCAAGGCCTGTTGTTGAAGAGCTTTCCCAGTATCAACGTGAAGAACAGACGGAAACTACAAAAAAACCTCTGTCAGGATGATCGACTATAGCAGGAATCGAACCCCGGTCTCCTGAATGACGGTTCAGAGTACTAGCCACTGGACCACTTTGTCTCAGTAGTTTATAATTTCACTCCACTGATTGTCCCTATTGCTAAAATTAATCCGGCAGTCGGCAGGCGTAAATGATGAGAAATGGGAGTCATGTGCATGTGTGTTCATGAGGTCTATGAAGGGTTCATGTACCGGCAGATGTAGCTGAGTGGTTAACGTACTTGCTTCGTGTGATCCGGGAGGTGAGAGGGCATCGAACCTGGTTCGATCCCCGCCACCGTCCATCTTTACAGGGATTTTTCGTGGTTATCCTCTGTAGTCTAGGTTAATGCCGAGATGGTTCCTACAATATCGGCCACGACCGCTTCCTTCCCACTATCCTTCCCAATACCTAAGAAACCTTCATCTCATCATCCCATCATCTCATCAATCATTCATTCGACGCCAATAGATCTTAGTTATCATTATAGTGCGTCGTTAAATCCCAATATATATATATATATATATATAAAAAAGGGTTCATGTTGTATTGAACGATGACATAAATTGTTGAGACATAGACAGAGACAGACATATCATACTTGAAAAAGAGGCTGATTTGTTTGGCTTGCTGCTAATTTTTCCAAGTCAGCAATATGACCAATCTGGCACAAGACTGACAGCATGTTGTTTTTTTATTCAATATTTTTCGATATCGCAATAAACGAAAATCTAACGGATTGATTTCGATATTGTTCGAAACCTTGATATCGAAAATCGATCGAAATATTTAAAATCAATTGGCAACCCTAATACATATACACAAATACGATGTATATTATATGAATATTTAACCTTGCAAAACCAGAACGGTTAAGCACGGATTCAAGTGAGTCTGGGTTTATCTAGGTACAAGAATGTGCCCCTGGTGTAGAATTATGTAAATCATGACACTAGTGGATATTCATAGTGGTGACGGTCATACAACAAAATAACCAGAACAAGCAATATTTCGAAGATCTTATTACCATTGAAATCTTGCTCGCTTTCATCATTGTGTTGTGTTTGTTTGATGATCACCAGTTCTATTAGTTTTCATGTTTCAACAAAGACCTTAGTATCTAACTTCATTAGAAGACATAAAACAGATCTTATTTACCATTTAATGCTTGACGACATTGCTCACTAGTGCTACCTGTCGCAGTGGAGTGAATTAGAAGAGAGATATCTGCTTTACCACCAATATGTTCAATGCGTATAACACCGAACTGACGTGATTATCGTGTTGTGAATCATTCATTGAAATATTCCTAATAAGTTATAAATAGTATGGATACGTACGAATAAACAGATGTTTCAATTGGTCAAGCCTACTTACATTCCCGCTTCTCCCGAATCTGAAGAATTACTTCACTTTTGCCTTGATCACATAATTAAAACACTCGGTGATACAACAGATAGCGTTGTCTCGCCCACTCATAATGGAACTATAGGCCTAGGCTATAATCATGAAATATACTAGTTCTGAAAAAAACATTAGTTGGATAATTATGTGGATCCAAGAAGGTGTGAGAAAAAATCATTCTGGAAATCATTCCAACTGGCCCGCCTAAAGAATAATTCACTCCACTACGATACGTGCGCTAGCATCGCTCTGTCGCTGATTAGAAGGCTTAGTTTTACGTCTTCTAACGAAGTTAGATACTAAGGTCTTTGGTTTCAAGTTGGTCTTATAATTATCATATTATGAGTACTCATTAATTCTGTTTACCCTGTATACGTGTAAGGCCCCCTTGCCTTCCCGTTGGTCTCTTCTGGACAGTCAGCCATCACCATCTCGTAGTCGTGCATAATTTCCTCCCACTCCTGAACCTTCAGGTCGGTGACGTTCTCCAAGTACTCGGTTGTGCCCACGTCGCTGGTGACAGTGTGCGGCGTCGCTTCGGCTGTGACGTGATCATTGGTACAGTCGCGGTCGCGCTGGCGCCATGTCACAAACGCGCCGCCGAGCAAACCGTGGACGAACACCACGTCCAGCTTGGTCGTGGGCAACGTGCGGAATGCGGGGTGGAGAAGGTAAATGTGGCGCAAGTAAGTGCCATCCAAACGTTCGTCGTCGTCGAGGTTTGCCAGAGCACGAACCGCTGGTGCTGACAAGTTTATATTGGAGTTTTGAGCAAAGAGAGCAAGTACACCGATCCAGCCTGGCAAAGAACTTGACAACTATTAGAATGACTAGTCAGGCAAATACATAATATGACTGAAAAGTATCAGACGACAAGCCAAGAAATGGAAATAATATTTTACTTAAAAAGTACAAATAGTATTCTGGTAATAGTATTACTAGTAAAACACTGTAGTCTTGTTTTGAAGTGAACGAGAGGTGTCAAAAAGTAAAAAATAAATTCTCAAAAATGCCTGATTTAGGCAAACTGAAACATGAAAATATTCTACAGTCAATTGTAGCCTGAAAGTCAGTAAACCCATTGTTTTCACTTTTTCCATTTTTTAAGAATGTTCTACATATTGGACTTTTTCCTTGTTCTGAAACTCATACCCATAAGTTGTTTCAAAAATATTTCTCAAACAGGATTATTCAGAAAAACTATGTTTTGTTCTGGTACTAATATTGTGGCAAGGGAAAGTTTGAAATTGATTGCACAATCTTCTAAGCATTGAAACAACAAGGACAAAAGTAATTTTAAAATTTTTATACAGTATTTATATGAGTATTCATCATTCCTCTTAGGTACCGGTAAATTCAAGCAGCTTGGCAATGTAAAATATCAATGCTTGTAGGCCTAGCATGGGTCTAAAATTTTTGACAACAGAAAAGAAACCAATAACGAGCACTCACCAGAATCAAACATACTTTGCAATATTTCTGGGCATATTGAAATATTAGAAACAACTTTGGCCAACATTATCAAGATGTCCGTGTTGTCTTTAAAATGTCTGTACAAATCCATCAAGAACGGCAGACCTCCAAGCGTGACGATATCTGAAACAAGTTGATAATTAGACGAGTTTTAGCAAGGATTCAATTTGACATACTGAAAAAAATTGGTGTTCGTTTTTATGTTTTTTTTTTTTGCTTTTTTTCATGTTTTTTTGTCGGTTCTCCACAGGTCAAACGGCTACAGCTATCAACTTCAAACTTTTTTTCATAATGGTTCCTCATCTAACTTAGATCTGTATAGTTTTGTAGCATTATCGGATGGTAACTTTTTTTTTCATGAATTTCAAAAATTTCAAAAATGGCCATTAAAATAACACGGCGGAAAAAAAAGAAAATATTTTTATTTTCAAAAGAAATGAAATTCCGCGTGAAGTTGATTTACATTTTGATACACATTTCTGAAATTTTTCAGCTTGATCGGGTGAGCCATTTCGAAGATAAACCATAAAATGTGCTAAATTGGTACCACTCGAAGCAGTTTTTACCCATTTCTAACTTAAATGTCACCCAATTGGCGAATGTGGGCAAAAGTTTGGCAAAGAAGTCAACATACAACTTTCTGCTCGTCTAACAACGCATATGTAGCGTTTTCCTAGTATTTAGCAACATACTCGGTGATTAATAACTGATTACTGTTATGATCGATGAGACTTGATACTATTATGAACTACTTAAATGTAATACACAAAAGTATTTCCACTTTAGGATCGACAATAAGCCTGCCGATGGCCGATCGATTTGAAGTGAATAGACTACCAGCAACTTGGAAGAAATATAATAAGACAAGCCTAATGTCTGACAGTAGGACACTGTTTTGAGTTGTCAACTAATCAATGCATACAAGTAAATGAAGATTGTACAGCACATTAAAAAACTTTTTATAAGAGTACAGAATCATTATTTACTAAAATGTGGAATTATGTTCAGACACACAATAAATATTTTACCAAAGGAATTAAAAGTAAAAATGTGAACAAACCAAGTAAAAATGTGAACAAACCTTTCGCATTTTCTCTAATATTTGAATGATGGAGTAAATTTTCTACGCACATTGGCAGAATATCCACGGTACGAATAAGCTGCTTTGGCACTTCTAGCGTAGGATCCTCATGAAGATTTACGTGTCTTTGCTAAAAACGTAAAGTACATTCTCAAAGCTTCTGATGTCTGCAATTGTGTGGTAGGCCCATTTGCAGACTAACCTTAGTACATTGTTCATGAATCATGATAGAGATTGTTATATGATTGGTAGAATGAGGAATTAGTAGATTGTTGATTTGAGTGGGCCTTGATTGTTTATTGTTTTCTATTCTTTTACCCGTATTAGTAGGCTATTTGGTAAAAGAAACCAGTGAATGGTTTCATATATATATATATATGAGAAATACAGAAGTTGAAGCATTTATATTAAATAAATGAATCAAATGAATCAATCATATCTCTTTGAAAGTACAGTAACAACACAGACTGAATAGAGCAACTCATACATACGTGAATTTTAGGGAAAGCTTTCTTGATGAAAGCAGCTATACACGCATGACTATTCTTGCTTTGAAGTTCCATCAGAAATCTATGAAATTGGTCCGTTAATTGTTGCTTTGTTGGAGTAACGTGCAAGTACGGTGGCGGCAGAAAGAATCTAAGGTCGACGCCCTCGGAACGAGCCAATCCAACAGCCGTTCGCTTATCACAAACTTGAGCAATTTGTCTGAAGTCAGAGTCTGACGATACATAAAGAAACAGAGAGGAAATTAAAGACCAGTTGGCCTCACTTCTTCAGTCTACAGGTAAAATTATGGAGAGGCTCGTAGATACAGATATTGAATAAATTATAGCACAAAATTATGGTTTTTCGAAGGGCAACATGGTTTTAGATAAGGGTACTCGTGCATTACCCAGTTGCAGGGTTTCACACAAGAACTGGCCAACTCCTTGGATAATGGGGATGACATTCATGCAATCTTTCTAAACTTTGAAAAAGCCTTTGATAAGGTTCCCCACAAACTTTCGATTTATGAATTAAGGGACACCACTCTAGATGATAAAATTACAAATTGGGTGGCAGAATTTTCAAATGACAGAACACAGAAGGCGAACGTGGAGGGGAATTTTTCAGAGTACCGTACATCAAAATTGACTCGGGCGTACCACAAGGTAGCCTAATCTAGGTCTCCTGCTTTTTAATGTATTCATCAATGATTTGGGAGATGGAATACATTTAAAATTGAGACCATTTATTTGATTCATTTGTCCGATTTACTACAGTTGCGCTCAGTTGCGTGGTGGCAGTTCCATAATCCATATCCATTTTCATTTTTTAATCTTCTCTTGAACTCCTCCAATGTCGCGACATCCCTTGCCCTTGCACTGAGACTATTCCATTCTCACAGAGTTTTCTGTGTGTAGCTGTTTCTTCCCAAGATCGGTTTCACACTTTCCACCACAAGCCGCTCCCCTCCTCTCACACACAGTTTCTTTCTACCCAGTCATTAATCCTATCTAAATTCTTCGATCGAAGTTCCTGTGCATCCTCCTCGCTCTTAATTTATATGTTGATTAATTTCAAAGTCTTTCATATGTGTATTATAAAAAAGTATAATTTTCCCTCATTCATTTATTCATTTTCCAAATTTAAAATATTGTCATGTAGATCCGTCTCTCCATGGCCACTCTCCTACCCCTAGACCTTTACCCTCTATCCTTCCTATATCCGTACATGTATTCGCATATACCTCACCTATACCTCAGTATCCATCATAGGCCACCGCAGTGCCTATTCCTGTCAATCCTGGAACCCGCTAGCCTCATAACATCTACGCTACGCGGGCAGACTACCCAGAACCGGGGTACGCATGCGCACAACCAGTTACTACCGACTGACTGCTATTATGCTGACTGGGTAATGACTGCTATTTACGATCGGATCTGGAAGTGCATCCAAGAGATTCGAGGGGGGACACGCCATCACAACGGAGACTGAAGAGTTGCCGAGAGGGGAGACGACTTTGGACTGCCGAGTATCTTCATCGCGACCCCACTCTGTCGACCTCAACTGTTATACGTTAGGACCTATAATTAGGTGGGTTCATTTTCATTGAGTGCTTCACCCAATTGGGAGGGAAATGAATCTAAGGTTTCGGGGTATGTCAACCAGTTACCTACAGTAAATAGTCTTCTTTTATTACGTATGTCATTCAATTCTTTAAGAGAGGAGACCCAGTCTGGTCCCAAACCCGATCCCACAACTTAGTGTAGATACCCATAAAAGCCAAGTTGTAACAATATTACATTTTTATCCTAAAGGACTACACCACACAGTCGTCCGCAAATAGCAAAAAAGGTTTGGGATATCAGAAATAAAGCGGGCAAGTTGAAGAAAGTGAAGGAAAAGCCTAGTGAGATGATTCAACAGCTGGACCCCTATTCCTGAGATGAATGAGATGTGAGAAAAATAAAAATGAGTGAGAAAACGATTATCTCACTCACTTTTATTTTTCTCACATCTCATTTATCTCAGGAATAGGGGTCCTGGGATGGGACAATGGAGGAGAGGAGGAAAAATGACAGGTTCCTAAACTTTTTTAGGGCAAGGAATGGCTACGTTGGGTAGGGAGAGGTGGGATAGAGAATGGGGTAAGAATTCAAAGGAGTGTGAGAGGAGGCGAGCGGCTTGCGGGGGAAAGCTTAAAATCGGACTTGGGAAGAAACAGCTACCGGTACCGGTACACACAGAGAACTCTGCGAGAATCGAATCGTCTCAGTTCAAGGACAATTGGAGCCGCGACATTGGAGGTGTTCAAGAGAAGATTAAAAATAGATATGGAACTGCCACTGTGCAACTGAGCGCAACTGTAGTAAATTGCAAAAAAAAGCAACACAATGTAAGCAAATTGGTTTAAATATTCATATTTCTTTTATTCATCTCTTATTATGTATGCCTATCCCAAGTAAAGATGTAGTGACATACCATTGAGGCTTTTGAGAGTAGATAAGGTACTGACAGCTTTGAGACGGTCGCCTCGATCACCAAACTTGGCCATTGCCAGCAAGCGCCAAGCATACGAGTGCTTCCATGACTTCCACCATTTCATTGGCATATCGAACACATCACGTGTTGACTGCGGCGTTTCCACCTCATCGTTCATCATACAACATACTTCTTCTAAGACAACAATTAAAAAGCAGATGAGCATCCACTTATCTACAAGAAGCGTATGAATCCAGGTAGAAATTGTGAAATATGATATATCGTGAAATATGTTGAATAGAGACAAACTGAGCTGATATTTATTGAAATCTAATAAATCTTTTGTAGTTGTTGGTAGTGAAATTCAGAAGAGAAAGTAAGCAAGCAGTTATATGGTATATTCAGATCCACAGCTACAAACCTTTAAATTTTGGATCGTGAATGTAAATGTACTCTGCCCTCTTTTTTTCAAGTTCCAAGACATCAGACTTGAACATCTGATTGAGTGCATAATATGTCTGATATACTTGATAGCAAGACCAAGTTACACTGGAAAACAAATACGTACAGAATTAGTTTTTAACTTCTATTTTAAATTTTTAATGATGCTTCATACGGGGGTACGAATGAGGGGGTGATAATGAAACGATGAAGTGATGCTTGGTTAAATGACCTACAAAAACCCATGTTTTATGCGGAACTCGAACCCACGCCCAACCTGACTTCAGTTCCTAACGCAGTGCGATAGCTGACTGAGCCCTGGGGGAGGCGGCACAGCTGAAGGAGGAATTTAGATACTCAGTGGCGGTGGCATTGAGTTTATAGTGTTGAACACTATAAACTCAATGGCGGTGGTACAGTTTTAGGTGGCCTTCCATCGACAACAAAACACAACCTAACTTGGCCTAGCACACGTTTTAAATTGCAAATACCTATTAGATGTTCATTTATTCTCCATTTGATTGATACAATCATGATACAATGTACCAATAGAGGATTCATCATATGCAACTGAAATTACTAGTACGGTACTCAACATTGTCCCTATTATGTCAATTTTAAATCAATGGGTTTGCTAAATGATTAAAAAATTGGCTATGGATAATTGTAAGGTCAGCCGTATGAATACGCGTAAATAGATCGTACGGTCAGCGTTGTCATTGGTTGTTTATGTTAGTGACGTAGGATTCGTTCGGCTTCATTCGGGAGGATAGTCTAGTTTTAATTTTCACTGAGCAGAGTGCATCAGACAACAGTTACCGGTAAATGAACATGATATATAAGCTGGGTATACGTGAGGTTTATACACCAACCTGACCTACCTAATCCAAACCACTGTCCGCAACCTGCCTTTCTTGACATATTCGACCATGTTCCTTCATATATGAACTCTGGGGAACCAATTTAAAGAAATAAAAAAAATAAGTCAACAGGTGGGATTTGATCAGGTAAAATTGTCATATACCGCATCACGGCCAATTTCCACTTTTTTTCCAAATTGTTGTTTTTTAACAGATCTTGATTAGATCTATTCATAAAAACCACCGCACACTAGGAATTAATAAGATATAATTGTAAAAACTTACTCAAATGTGACGAAATTCCTATAACCACAAGCTTCGCCATTGTTCGTTGTTCAAGTATATAAGCTCTGTTCCGCCTGCCGGCGATGTACACGAGATTTGGACATCAACCCAACCCAATAACCTAACCTAGTGTCCACCCTTCGCACTTTTATGATCTCCCTTGTGAAGGTGGACAGTAGGTTAGGTTATTGGGTTGGGTTGGTGTCCAAACCAACCCAACCTAGTGTCCACCCTTCGCACTTTTATGATCTCCCTTGTGAAGGTGGACAGTAGGTTAGGTTATTGGGTTGGGTTGGTGTCCAAACCAACCCAACCTAGTGTCCACCCTTTGCACTTTTATGATCTCCCTTGTGAAGGTGGACAGTAGGTTAGGTTATTGGGTTGGGTTGGTGTCCAAACCAACCCAACCCAATAACCTAACCTACTGTCCAATTTTCTCACTTTTGTGATCTCCCTTGTGAAGGTGGACAGTAGGTTAGGTTATTGGGTTGGGTTGGTGTCCAAATAACAGAGCGTATATACTTGAACCATAAACAATGGCGCAGCTTGTAGGTATAGGAATTTCGTCACATTTGAGTAAGTTTTTAACAATTATATCTAATTAATTCCTAGTGTGCGGTGGTTTTTCTGAATAGATCTAATCAAGATCTTTCAGAAAACACCAATTTAAGGATGAAAAAGTGGAAATTGGCCTTGATGCGGTATATGACAATTTTACATTTGATCAGAGCTCCCTGGCATAGGAGTCAGCTGTGTTAACCCATGTGCTACAGTAGTCACATTGTTGAAAAACGTTATTTGGCCATTTATGGTCATCGACCGAAACAACGCGGTCATGACGTCACTGACCGTATGATCTATTTTCACTTGATCATACGGTTGACCGTACGAATATACACTCCGTAAAATATTAGCCTAGGCCTATGCAAAAATGCCTGGGCCCAACTTCGACAGGGCGCCTAGGCCTAGGCGATGCCATCCATGCCACTGAGTAAATAAACATCCTTAGGAGACCACTTTATCTATAGCAATGCCAAAGACATTGTTTTTTTCTAGACTTAAGTAACCCTCAGCACTGGGTAGGCCTACATACATATCCTTGACTCAGGCCTTTGCCATTGGCTTTGTAGTTTCAACATTACAAACTCAATGCCTAGGCCTATGCCATCAAGTATAGAGGTTATACTTAATGCCTATGCCCTCAGCCCTAGCATTGAGTATATAACAACACTATATAGGCCTACTCAAGGGCCATAGATATGCAGACCTACAATTTTTTCAGGGCAATGGAAGGAGAAGGGGGCTGGGGGAGTTGAATAGGTTTATTGAAAGGAATGGGTCAGGGAATGAGGGTAGGGCTAGACAAAGTCATGATAGAGCGGTAGTTATAAAAGGGTACTGGATTAGATGTGGATAAATTTTCTTTCTTAAATAGGACAGAGAGGGACTGGAATGGGCTTAGTAGAAGCAATAAATTCAATGAAAGAAAGAAGTGAAGAAGTGTAGCCTAGGCCTATTCAAGGGGGATGAAATAAGGGTAAAACAATTCCTTCAGAAGGTTAGGGAGTCGGTCAGACAGTCGTGACCAAGTATAGGGAACTTGCCATCGTGCATTTATGCACAACTGTAAGAGTTATAATAATAACAATAATAATAATAATGACAGGGCCTAACAGGGGCAACACTAAAAACTCAATGGCCTAGGACTGGGTGCATAGGGGCCTAGATTCTAAAAGTTGAGAACAAATCTTACCCTCCTGTGACAATGATTGATCCTGTTGCTACGAGCAATCGTCTGTATTTTGAAAACGGAACCATGAATAAGCAAAATATATTATCAATATCTTATTGAATATAATATCAAGATAAGAGTGGTAGATAGGCCTACATTCTCGTATTCAATTTTAAGGTTATGTGCGCGCTTTATTTTCATTGGTATTTGGCACACGGCACACTGACAGCCAGTCAGTCTGCTGACAGCTGGCCAGACTGTGCCTGTTGTCACAAGTCAAACGGTAATAAAGAACCAAGATGCTCAAGGGCACAGGGTTTGTTTGCGGCCAACTCTCAAACGGGCAAACGCAACCCTCAATGCATCTTGGAAAGGACCAAGATGCATTGAGGGTTGCGTTGGTGTGACCATAGAGAAGTTAGTAATGACACTTTTCTATGGTTTGACCAAGATGCATTGAGGGTTGCGTTTGCCGGCCGCAAACAAACCCTCTATGCATCTTGGGTTTGACCATGGTAGAAAATATAAGTACATGGTTTGACGAACGTAGCAATTGTTTGGCCATACGACTTCAGATAATTTTGGGGAGTTATTGCCTTTAAAATGCTGATCCAAAAGTTCGGCGATGGAAAAATATGTTCCTGTCCAAAAAACTCATCACTGAAAAAATCTTCGACACATTATTAAAAAAAGAAACATGTGTCACAAACCGGTTACGACTGTCGGGTCAGTCAGGTGCCCACATCGAAGATAATGATAGTCAACTACCTCTTTGGTGATAGTGGCCCAAATAACTGGACCTCTATTTTATTTTCAACACCGCCTGTGTTATTTGACTTGTGAGAACAGTTTCACCCGACCCAGTCAGCCAGCTGATTTTGGGTTCAAAGAAGCTGTGTCGCAGTGACATTAGTCCAAAGATCTCCATATTTATTACTAATAAAATATGCATGCTGCAGGGCAATGACACCTTTCTGTGCACCTTTTGTGCGACACGTCACACGTGTAATCATTTGAATTTCTTTCTATATATATCTTTCTTTATACTTCTCATAACTAATTATTGTAAGATTTTTTTCAGCAAGTTAAGCAGTAAATTATTGTAAAGTACTGTTGACATTTACCAAAGTCAGAATATTTGCAACTTTACAGCTGTAGCCTATTACTTGGGACGAATTAAATCAATTAAATATCTACACCCATATAAATTACGTATATATTCGATACTCAAAATATTCAATGTGTGCTTGATCTTGAAATGATTTTTTTGTTAAATATATCTAAAAATCTTTAAATTTTTCAAATATAAGTTAATGTAATAGATAGCCTGACGCGATTGATTAAAAAAAACATTAAAATTGTTCAGACTATTCAACACAAAAAATATTATTCGCATTGCAGATTGCAGCATATCGAATAACTTTGAGAGTTTTTAATTTTGGTCAACACAGATGTATTGTGGCAGTCAACCTGTAACTAGAATATCTTTTGAAACAAAACCCAAAATATCTACTAGACGCAAGATAGCCACCATAGGCCTACAAACTAGACTCATTCAACAGTCAACGCCATTTTGCCACGGAAGGCTACGTGACGATACAGCCCTGTAGAAAGTGATTTGAGAATTTATTAAGATATATTCGGAGGAATTCTTGAACTTCTTTCGTAGATATAATAGCAGAAAATGTCGTCTTCTTATAATAACAACGCGGAGGAGAATTCGTCGGATCGCAATGTAGAAATATGGAAAATAAAGAAGCTAATCAAAAGCTTAGAAATGGCTAGAGGGTAAGAAGCATGCTCCACACAGCTATGTCGCTGCAGATTTAGGCCTATAGCTACGTCCCTGCATGGATGGCTTGAAAAATTGGGTATCGACCGTCTCCTAGTTCAAACCATGTCTTCAAAATTACTTATTACCAGTGTTAGTTCCAAGAAAAATGATGCTTGGTTAATTTCAAGTCCTGGATTATGCTTAGTATCTGATGACCCTACTAACTGGGCTTATGGATGGGAATTTCCATGCCATATGCCATGGTAGGCCTAGGACTAGGCGTAGGCCTCCTAGGCCTAGTCTCTACTTAATGGCTAGCCTAGACCTGTTAACTGCATCATAAGGTCTAGGCCACTGAGTAGCTATACCTAACACTCAGTGGCCTGGGACCCTTAACTCAACATTTGTACATTCGTAAAATTACCTAAGCTGGCATTAGATTTGATCTCTGGATAGTTCATTAGTAGGCATAGGCCTCTGCCCCTTACTATTTTAAGTCATCAGTGACTGTGCCTAGGAAGCTAGTCCTAGCTATTTTAATTGTGTGGCCTGACCCTAGCCTAGAGCCTGACTCAATCAGGCTTGTCCCCAGCTGCCTAGCTCAACTTTCAAAATGACTGTCATAGCAAAATTAGGCTTAAAACTATGCTAGGCATAGAAGCCTAGACCTAGGCAAGTGATTAATTAAGATAATGTTTTTACAGAAAGGAACACTATAAACTCAATGTCCAAACCAAGTTTGAACCTGGCCCAAGTGTTCTATAGGCCCAAGCTTCATAGCCTAGGCCTAGGTCTAACCATTGGTCTAACTAAAGGCTTTGTTGTGTAGGCCCAACTGAAAGTAGGTGCCTGTATCTAGATACCAATGGCAACATAGTGTCAAGAGAAGTCATTGTACACGCGTGAATTACAAGATCACTTCTTAATGGAAAATGCAACGTACTTTATGCATGGTGAAATAGCCGAACGGTTGGTTCACCTTGACTACATGCAAATTCTTCACAGGTCACTGCAATTGTTCATGAAAAGTAGTGGCATTTCACTTCGGCGGGCGATAAATTCCACTGCCAAGCAAAACTTTAGTGGCCCAAGTTTAAGCCCTCAGGCAATAGTCTAATGCAGTCAAAGAACTAGGCCTACCGGTAGCCCAACCATTGATTACGTGTAAGCCAACCGGTAGGCCTATGTCATTTAAGCATGCGGTTGAAAACCAATGCCAATACTGCTGTACCGGTAGGCCTATGTAAATTGCTACATAATACGTGCACGGCTACCTTACCAAAAATCAACATTTACTAAACGACCATCTCAAGTATATACCTATGACTCAAGCTGGATGTTATTTTTTTCAGGAATGGTACAAGTATGATTTCGCTTATCATTCCACCTAAAGATCAGATTTCCCGAGTAAGCAAAATGTTGGCCGATGAGTTTGGAACAGCGTCAAACATCAAGTCGCGAGTAAACAGACTGTCTGTCCTAGGAGCAATCACATCTGTACAGCATAGATTGAAACTCTACACAAAGGGTAATATTTTATTGAAGTTATTTCATCCTCCATTATAATATTGTTGAAGTTGCAATAATGCTCTGTTGCTGTAGTACAAAATTGGCAGTTGAAAAAATTAATGATTACTGGCTTCAATAACCTCAGGCCTAGGCCCCTATTGTTTATGCTAACATTATTATTACGGAGTGCTTATTACCACGTTACGTTCTGAGAGTCAAAACGTTACGTGGCAGCAACAATGATAATTGCTGCCTCGTGACGTGGCAGCTATTTTCAAAATTGCTGCCACGTGACGTTTTGGTGTTTCTCTACGTTTTGGGTCAACATTATGTGGCAGCAACAATGATAATTGCTGCAACGTTTTGGTTTTGAAGATGGTTACGTTTTGAGTCAGAACGTTACGTGGCAGCAACAATGATAATTGCTGCCACGCAACGTTCTGTTTTTTTCGTTTTTAGTCAAAACTTGTTAAACCTACGGTAAAAACAATGGATTACTAAGTGTTGTGTGATAGGCCTATATAGGCTTAGCTGAAACTGTTTTTTATAGACTTACATTAGCTGACATCACGGTAAAAACAAAGGATTACAAAATGTTGTGATAGGCCTATGCCTAGCTAAACGGAACAGTCGAACGTACATTTTGACAAGACTTCGATCTAGTACCTCTGAATACAGAACTTAATTGTAGTTTTTTTCTAGTGATAGGTCAGTTGACATTACGGTAAAAACAATGGATTACAAAGTCTTGTGTAGGCCTACTGGCCTGGCTAAAATAGAACTGTCAAAACTCAAAACGTAAGTTTTGTCAACACTTTGACCTTGTACCTTTAGTAGTTTTCTCAAAACGTTACGTTTTGACTACTTTGTTTTCAGTAATTCCAACACTAGGCCTACCGTTCGTTACAAGAAAGACAAAGCTAATTTTTGAGCGCGATCATTTTATAGGCGTAATATGAAGCTATTTAGGACGACTTTTTTCGAGGCTCTCATCAGCTGGCATTATGAACTAGGGTACGAACCTCAAAAAAACCCTGCCTCTCGTTGACTTGCCTGAAACAGATGTGCAGATGTGAGATTTTTACCTGGAACTATTTAAATTGAGCAATTTTAGAACAAAGTTGTTTCTAAGTAGGCCCCCTACTATTTTTTGATAAGTTATCCTATTTCTATCTTGTCCTAGAACCGAAGTTAAACACCCAAATTCAAAACGTACGTTTTGACATTGTTCCATTTTGGTTAGGCCGAACACGGCACTGCAATCGTATGTGTTTTTTTACCACACTTTAAATCGTAGGTACCGGTAGACCCATTTTATTTTGTGTTTTAACGACGCACTATACTGATGGCTACAATCTATTGGCATTAGTGGATGATGAATGAGATAAAACGTTATTTTATTAGGTGTTTGGATGGTGGGAAGGAGTCGGTCGTGGCCTGTTGTTAAGGAACCATCCCAGTATCAACCTGAACGACAGAGGGAAACCACGAAAAACCCCTGTCAGAATGGTTGACCATGGCCATGGGGTGGGTCTCCCGAATGACGGTTCAGTGTGTTACCACTCGGCCACACGTCTCGGTTAATTAATTCTTGTTACCGTAATGTCAGCTGATAAGCCTAGATAAAATGTCGTTCTGAATATAAATATTTCTAAACATAAATATAATTACCAAAGATATTTCTATAATTTTCACATTCCACCTATAAAATGATGTGTCTTGGAAATTAATTCAGTCTTTCTTTGAACGATCGTCTTGGAAGTAGGCCTACCTCATGTAAAAAGTCAAAACGTCACTTTTTGAGATTCAGCAAACTTACGTTTTGAGAAATTTTTCTTTCATTATTATTATTGCAATTAACGTTCATCTTCTAGTCCTAGTCTTAACTTCCCACAATTGACCATTGTAGATGGGCGTGACTTATACGAAGCAGGGGAAATTTTAGATACCTTGATTGGTTATTTCCCTATTTTCCCCTGCTTCACTGTCCACTTGATTGGTTTTTATATTTTGTGACATCACGAGGGCGGACGATCTACAATGGTCAATTACGTCCTAGATCCAAAGATACAAGTTCAAAGTCATATCAAAACCTACGTTTTGACAGTCTTTCGTCAAAACGTACGTTTTGACAGGTCAGTTTTGACAAGGCCTATAGGCCTATCACACAACACTTAGTAATCCATTGTTTTTACCATAGGTTCAACAAGTTTACCACATGTAAATAAAGTGTTCCAAGATCAGAAACCTGAACTAATTTACGACCTTTCTATATTAATAATCACAATCAGTAGACAGCGTAGGCCTGAAAAGGAAACATTGTTTGCTCGGTCAGCAGCTGTAAAACACATCCACCATATTCAAAACCAAAATGTTACGTGGCAGCAATTATCATTTTTGCTGCCTCGTAACGTTTTGACTCGAAACGTAAAAAACCAAAACGTTGCGTGGCAGCAATTTTCAAAATAGCAGCCACGTAAAGTTTCGATTCAAATCGTAAAAAACCAAAACGTTACGTGGCAGCAATTTTCAAAATAGCTGCCACGTAACGTTTCGACTCTCAAAACGTAACGTGGTAATAAGGTCGGCCTTATTATTATGCCTATTTGCCTCTGGTCTTTGGCCTAGTCTAGTAGTAGGCCTACTAGTAATGTAAATACTGACTGCTTTTGTATTGATAAACGTTCTAAGATCGTTCTAAGATTTCCAAAATGTGTTCTAATTGCATGTCACTTGTGTTTACTTTAGTGCCTCCAAATGGACTAGTTATTTATTGCGGAACAATTGTGACGGACGAAGGGAAAGAAAAGAAGGTTAATATAGACTTTGAACCATTCAAGCCTATAAACACATCGCTATATCTTTGCGATAATAAGGTAAGCAAGGAAATATGTTTAATTCTTCGATTATTCAATATTTTCATGAACTATGATATTCCTGAGCACTTGAGAAATTGTTAAAAAACTAACAATAATAAGAGATGGAAAATCTAAAAAAGTATTTAAAAAATAATAAAAACAGTAGGGCCTATAAAAAATATCAGAAATTATTTTATACAAAAAAGTCTCGAAATCTCGAAATTTTTGAGCGAGTTCGAGTTCAGAAAAGATTTTTTCCAGATGGAAATTTCGAGCATGCGAGATTGGAAGGATAAACTTGTCACCTTTTTATCAATCAACATATTGGTATTAAATATACAGTGTCGGAAACTTATAAAACAGTTTTGTTCCTTCATTTTTCCCTTCGATTTTGCATATAAGCTTGCTGAATGATTGCAAGGCACATCATCTCACACTCAGTGACACTGGACTGACTCCGAGTGAGTTCTGCTAAGGTGTAGTTACCACCAGGCATGCACAAACATCTCTCTCTCTCTCAGTTCCTCCCCCCTCTCCAGAACACATCCACACTCTGTCAAGGACAGACGAATAAATTGCACAAAGTAACAAAATAATAAATTTGTGAGAAAATTAGGTCAAAAATACATCGCGATTGAAATGTTTAGCGCTCTGTTCGAGATGGGCATGAGAGAAACCCTTGGTATTGGCTTGCATTATTTGGCTTTTGCTAGCCGAGACTTGAGAAACCGTTGTGAGTGGCCTCAAGTACACTAACACTATATTGCGCGATTTTATTGGCGCTCGGCCGTCCCGAGTCTGACGTTTCGATCTATCCTTGACTAAGTGTGTTTGTGTACTGGAGAGGGAGAGGAACTGAGAAAGTGAGAGAGAAAGAGAGAGATGCGTGTGTGTGTCTGGTAGTTACTACAACTCGGCAGAATAGAACTCACTCGGACCTCGGAGTCAGTCTAGTGCTAGACTGTGTGAGACGATGGGCGTTGTAATCATTCAGCAATGATGAGCAACATACACGATAATATATAGCATTTACACTGAAAATAGCACGTTCACTGTGATAAAGATTAATGCATTGACTTGTATTTTTGGAGATTTTGTGCGCGCATATAAGTCGCACCCTCCTATAAGTTGCACCCCTGTTTTGAGCTCTAAAATTTCTAAATATACATGTGACTTGTATGCGAGTAAATACGGTATGTACATACGTAACTGTATTGACTACAACATAAATGTTGATTGTTGACTACAATATCTCATTGTAATGCATTTTCCTGAATCCTTCATCTTCCTACATTTTAAAAATAAAATTAATACATTTCAATTTATAACGACGATCGCAATAATACGACGATTTAGCTGTCGCCACTCAAGGTCGTACCATCAGGTTGTACTGTAGTGCTTGAACTCGCTCGAGTCTTGCTCGAAAAAAGTCTATCTTGTTCAAAACTCGCTCAAAATTGAAAAGATTTGCTCGCACCACAACCCTACTGCAGTATTTTGTACCGTATATTATTATTACTTCATTGAGACAGGTTTGCATTGAACAACTAGTGTTTGAGTTCCTAAACTTGAGTCATCAAGAGACTATTTGGAAGTACTGTAGGCCTACCTAATTATGTACGGTAACTAATTATACTGTAACATCAACTTTTAATATATCCAGCCTCCAACCTGTCTCTAGACGTCATTGCATTGGGCAGTGGCAAGTGAAAGGTCTCTGGACTTGACGCAACCATCTGATTTTCTTCTTCCCAATAAAGAAGAGATGAGCTGAGCTGTCTTTATAGTGCAATTTTAATCCTAAAAATATGCTCTTTCCATGCCTTACTACTTTATACAGTAAACCCTCGTTAATTCAAACTCGGTTAATCCAAAATTTGACATATTTTGAACTTGAAGTCAGTCCCCGGCTGAAGGTATAGACATTTCAATGTTGATGAATATGGTTAATCCGAATTCCAGCTAATCCGTAATTCAAACTAATATTTCGACCGCTCAATTGCTTAGGCACTGTTTTCGGATTGGATAATCCGAAATAGTTCGAGTGAATTCCTTGAATTGATCATTATTTTCCCAAATTCCATCCTTTTTATTTGACGCGTAACAATAGACTGAAGCCAGCTCAGCTGTTCGCTGCCTTGAGTGCGTAATCCGACTCTGAGCTGCTCCGAGTGCGCTCACTGCACTGTCTGTCCTTGACGAGCGTTAAGCTTGGAACAGTCAGACTCGGAACGACCGAGCGCCATTGAAAGCTGGCCATCTAACGTGCTCGTTTGTTGTTGAAGATAGCCGAATACGCACAATCAATGAAACGGTTCCTCGCACATGTGGTATAGCTTTCTCTCGCGCACAATACGAAATTGCTTCAATTCTAACCGGGAAGTGTGATGATTTTCGTGGCAAAGGAGTTTTTTGGTTAATCCAAATTTTTATAAATCGAAATCACTTTTTGGGGTCCCTTGAATTTCGGATTAACGAGGGTTTACTGTAGTGCCTTATATTCGGGGCCCAGCTACATTCCTAAGAACACTTATTTTATCACATCCTACAATCTTCTACAAAAAGGACCATTCTGTAATTATAAGATACTTATATTCCGTCCTTTTCTTGTTCGTCCTGTTTTAACATGTTTTCTCTTTTCCTTGTTAGTTCCACACTGAGGCCTTGACAGCGTTGCTAGCGGACGACAACAAGTTCGGGTTCATTGTTATGGACGGTAACGGAGCGTTGTTCGGAACTCTTCAAGGAAATACACGAGAAGTACTACACAAGTTCACTGTAGATCTACCGAAGAAGCACGGTAATTGCCAACTTGAAATCATATTAGCCCATATTGTTATCAATTAGGCCATGTTAATAATGGGCCTAGATTATTATCTTCATAATATCATTCTTGGGGTTGTGCAATGATCAATGTGATGTGGTTTAATGTGTGCTTTTGAAATAAGTCTGAGAATTGAACCAGGTCCTAAATTAATGAGAGTTTTTGAAAGGGTCGGCTGGCTGTCTGTCTGTCTGCTGGTGAACCAAAGCACTGGTTTGAAAACATATCTAGTCTGGCGTGGGCTTGAATGCTTTGTAATACGTGAGTTCAACAGTACTCGTTTCCTCTCCTTAAATAACATCTCTTGATAGGGTCGTGAAGCAAAAAGTAATGCACGTCTTCTGAAACTAGGCGTAGATATTGTTCCAAACTTGTTGTATTGAGTCTAGATCCCTAGGCTTTTTAAATTGATATTTTTGTTTTGACTGAAAGTTGAACTCTTGACATCCTTGAGTTTGTACAAATTGATGATAAAAGGATGTATCAGATTGTAAAGTATATTGTTTCTGCAGGTAGAGGAGGTCAATCAGCTCTTCGTTTTGCTCGATTAAGAATGGAAAAGCGCCACAACTACGTGAGAAAAGTGGCAGAAGTTGCAACGACTCTCTTTATTAGCAATGACAGGCCGAATATTGCGGGGATAATCCTTGCAGGTAGTGCCGACTTTAAGACGGAACTCAGCCAGTCAGATATGTTTGATGCGGTAAGATATCAACTAGTAATAATAACTTATTTTGTTTGCTGCCATATGTTGTATTCTTGTATATTAATTTGTACTTTTGTGTACTATTTTCCAAGCTCATTCAAGTATAGGGCCTACCATAGGCCCCTATTACTACTAGAAGTCTAATTATTCAATAATTCATTTGTGACATTTTAAAATAATTTTCCATTCTAATTCAACTTTCTCTGGTGTGAGTAGAAACTTCACTGTTTTTCGCATCAGAATGCTCTAGAGTCAAATCTAAATCAGGCTCATAATTGAACTCTTGTCTAATCTACCAGCCGCCAAGGATATGGTAGACTGGACCTAATTGTTCCCTCCAGCTCAGAGAAGTCTTGCTAAGAACTAGAACTGCCATTATCATGAATGTGTGTCTTATATTTCAGAGATTGCAAGCTAAGATTATCAAACTAGTGGACGTGTCATACGGAGGAGAGAATGGTTTCAATCAAGCAATAGAGTTAGCCGCAGAATCACTGCAGAACGTTAAGTTTATCCAGGAGAAGAAACTCATCGGTAAGTTGCCACCCGTTTACTAACCTCGTGTCGTACCCGTGACTCAGTCAACTATCACATTGCGATAGAAACTAGTCGGGTTGGTTGTGGGTTATGTGCCTTATGCAGGACTCGACCCGCATAAGGCATCGGTTTTTATAAACGTCCTTTCACCTATCATCACTTCTTCTTATCATCATCACTCGCTCATTCGTAGCTCTGGATAACCTAGCTGTTGGTGGGGGTTGAAAAAATCACCTTATATTCCCACGTGAAAGAATGTCAGACGATGGATTTACTACCAAGGTTTGACAGTAAAATCCTCGTTGAACCAAACTCGGTTACTCCAAACTTTCCAAACTTTTGACATATTTCAAACATGAATGCATATTGCTCATTTTATAAGTCAATTATTAGCCAACCTCCTGACTCAGTCAGCCAAGATTTTGCTTTGGAATCAGTTTCCAAAGCAAAACGTCGTTTGTAGGTTTGAGGTTTTTGAAAATATATTAATAAGGGTGGGCCAGTGGCAAATCGTCTCTTAGGAGACTGGTGTTTGATTCCTGCCATTATTGCTAATAGTTTTTACGTGGAACACCTCCGTCATTAAGGTAAAGACAGTAGGCCTACTCGAAAACGGGCTACGAACGTTTCCTTTCCACTATCCAAAACACATGATAAAATAACCTGTCACCTTAGACATCAGTTCACTGTGTTGTTAAACCCAATATAAAAGATATTTTGTCAACATCATTCACAGATAACTCGCTCATTTGCATGCCTAAATAACCTAGCTGATGGTGAGATCAATGAGCAAGCAATAATCATTCAATACATCAACTGGTTTCCACCTGTTGTACGATGGACAGCCATAGCTGATAAAGGCGCTAGGTTATAACTGGCTGTATCTTTTGACCAGGTCGTTACTTCGATGAGATCAGCCAGGATACGGGCAAATACTGTTTCGGCGTGGAGGACACGCTACGCGCTCTTGAACTTGGCTCCGTCGAGACGCTCATCTGTTGGGAGAATCTCGACATCCAGCGATACGTCCTCAAGAACCACGCGACGGCCGAAGACAAGGTCTTGCATCTTACGCCCGAACAGGAGAAAGACAAGTCACATTTCACAGATAAGGAGGTATGGCAAGACTCTTTACAATGACTTTGTGGACAGTATGTTCAACCAGTACACAGAAAAATCAAGTTCAAATAATTGAAATATAAAAATTCGAAAAATAATTACGACTTATATTGCAGACAGTACAGGTAGGCCTACAAAAAACGCAAATAATGAAAAAGGGGAAACTCGAAATTATCGACTTCAGCTGAATTTGAACTCAGAACTCGAAAAATCAAGTGCTTGCACACCCTGAAAATTTGTGAACATCTTTCCTAAATCTATGTACCTTACCTTCGTTGCATGCCTCTATAGGCCTAAGTATAATTACCGGTACAAAGTATACGTAAACCTTTGTTATTAGAAATTCGGCATAATTCGAAATAAACTCATTTCCCGACCTCATGTGTAGGTCAGAAAATAATGGTGAATATTTCGATAATTTGTAATTCGAACTGTTTTTGTCTCCAATCACTAGTTTATAGCAATACAATCATTGTTTAATTCGAAGTGTTCTTCCGACACATATAATAATAAATGCGGTGTTCCCTATTTGTATTTTCTTCTCCTCTTTGGGTGTGTAATATTAATATAGAAAAGGCTCTGCTACAGTGATAAAGTACCTAATTTTATTCCATGGTGTTACTTTGTTTCCAGAGTGGGGTAGAGTTGGAGCTCGTAGAGTGTCAACCACTACTCGAATGGTTAGCAAATAATTACAAGAACTTCGGAACGACGCTTGAGATAATTACAGATAAATCACAAGAGGGATCACAATTCGTCAGAGGATTTGGCGGTATAGGAGGTAAGTCAAACGGCGTAACTCGATGGTTTGTAGCGTCACTAACAAGTTCTACTACCTCGTTAGCTGTAAGACGTACCGAAATTCATTAATTGCATATCATTGTCTAATATCTACGTAAAAATGCTTGAAAGGGGATCTTGAATCAGCTTGAAATGGAGGGTTTGTGTGTAACAGTATTTCTAGGATTGAATCACAATGAAGAATTGATTTGGTGTGACCATAATATATAATTGGGAGTTGGAAAGCATTATGCTTGTCTGGGGTAGGACATCGGTGAAAAGTTGGTCTAGTTGGCCTAAGTTCGTCATCAAAGAAGTCAAGTCGGGTGTGGGTTCGAGTCCCGTATAACGCATGGGTTATTTAATCATTCCTTTGTCCTCTCATTTGTACCCCCAAATAACTTTGATGTTAGTGAGATCGTTAAGCAAACAACAATCACCAAGCTTAGACCTTTTTTCAAAAGGTCAATGTAACTTGAATACCATTACTCGACTAATAAACTGGCTCTCATTGTTATTATTATTATTATTGGAATTGCATACCATTCCGTAAAGCTGTCATTGATGACGTGGCGTAGTGTAGGTTAGTGTTAGAAAGCGGATTATCACGGATATGTGTTTCCGCTCAGGGATTCTACGCTACAAAGTTGACTTCCAGTCCCTCCAGGCCGACGAACCGTTGGATGACGTCGACTTGGACGATTACTAAATCGTTAGCTCCTTGACTCTTCATCAGGTAGCCAGCCGTCAACGGTTATAACACGTAGTTTCCCTCGCACCATTTTGTTTTTATTATTGCGATTTTGGTGGTGCATTTCTTTCTTAATGCATTCGTGTCGACAGTTCGATTGTGTTCGCTTTTTTGTTGTTGTAGCTTACATCTAGAGTTTGATTTTTCAGTTTTGGTGTGAATGTTTTTATCTCTGATTGGATGTTTTTTTTATGTTGACCAGTTGTTTTGGAATGTTATGTTGCATTGCTAGTACCGTAACTTCTTTAACCTTCACCGAGTTTCGCATGAATACCATAGATTCTCAAGTTGTTTTCTATTTTTAATTCCGATTGATTAATTAACGCAGCAATATTTGCGAAAACTTCTAGTTCCGACGGGGTATCATATCTGACGAGATATCTCTTGTGACCAGGTCGGAACTACCAAGCTCTAAGTTGTACATGGCTAGAAGATTGCAGATCTCTGTTTCATAAACGATACAATTGGAGTATGGTAGTCAGTTACTATTGGCTGACCAGATCACATGGTAACCCATCTAAATATTATGGTAGAGATGTTTCATTGGCAAAAGTTGGTTCAAACCAATCAGATTAGATGTGGCAGTAACACTGGTCAACATTCAGCACAACTGGTAGAGAGTAGTGGAAGCAAAGTCTTTATTGAAATCCCCAAGACAAAGAAATGTTATTGTTTGTAAATCAGCCCACTTGAATTATACAGGTAGTTAGGCTCAGTACATTACTTTTATCTTCTTACTTATTTTTATTTACTTTTTATTTTTTTATTTTTATTTTCCATATCCTTTTTTAATTTTATACTGTAGTTGTGTGATTCTAGAATAGCGCACAAATTTGTAATTGAAAATACTTATGCTAGGAAATGTTGCATGGATGTTTGTAGCTAACGTTTTGTCTTACAACAGATCTCTGGCTTTAAACTTGTAAAGGAAACAATATACGTACTAGGACGAGTGCAACCGAGACTAATGTGTTTCATAAAGTATGCATGCCAACAAATACTCGTCTTGTTTTCTGTGAGAATAGTTGGTTCATAATAAATAATAGCTGTGGTTGTAATAATAACCTTGGAAGATTATTTAGGCGGTCAGTACATGCACCAGCCAGAATATGTCGACTTCATTTAGTGAACCCTCGTTTCCTATTGCACTCTCATCCGACGGTGGTTTGACAACAATGCTCAAAGTCGATACTCTCTCAACTTTTCAGTATTGTTGTCAGTTGTCGACCAATGGCTGCAGGTATATTGTCATGTGACTGTAGCCAGCCATTTCATGGCATGACCTGCAGCTTGTTTACTGTGTAAAGGCTATCTCAAGATATTTTGCCAAGATTTTGATTGTAAAGGAGTGAAGAATGTTCAAATAATTGGGTTCTATCAGAATTAATTCAGTGAGGATGGCAAATAAATATTTTTCTTATGAATGAATATTAGGGTTTTAAGGCGCATCAACAGCGAGGTCATTTAGCGCCTATTACATCAAATATTCAATTATTTTATGTGTAATCCTGTGGGTATAGCATTGATCCATATCTTCACCAGTTAATAAAATGATGAATGTGTTGAGTAGAGCAACGTATATCTAGATTACGGTGAACCATTGTTTCAGTGAACAACCATTTTGAGTTTTGACCATCAGAAAACAATCAATACTCAAATTTCAATATCACCTAAACCTGGGATTATAGCTATCGTACCGATGGATAGACAACCAAGATCGGGGTTATCTCAGAGCTGTGCAATTAGCTACGTAAATACTTTATTTCAAAACAAAAATGTGCTATTATTGTTCCCCGTTACAAATAAACTCTCGTTAGTCCAAACTATGTTGATCTAAAATTTGACATATTCCGTACACTAAGTCAGTCCCCAGCTGAAGTTGTAGACATTTCAATGTTGATTAATTTGGTCAATTCGAATTCCAGCTAAACCGTATATCGAACTGATATTTCAAACCTTCAATTCCTTCAACACTGTTTTCAGATTGGATAGTTTGAGTGCATTCCTTGAAATGGCCATTATTTTCACAATTTAAGGATAGATCTCGGCACTTTGAGCTGTTTTTTGCTTTGTGTAAGTCTTTCAACTGAGTGTGGTCTGAGCGTCTGACCATAGAATGAAGAAGATCTACATGGTTTGACCTTGAAAAGCACGAGACCATGTTCAGTTTGAAACAATCGTTTGCAGTCAGACTTGGGACGGCCATGCGTCAACAGAAGCAGACCATATGACGGTTGGTCTGAGTTAGCTGAGAACACACAATCAGTAAGGCCCCTCTTAACGGTTTCTCACACTTGGTTCTGCCCGGTGGCATAGCTTTCTCTCGCGAGCACACAAAATTGACAAAATCCAATTTTGTATTGATCGAATCCAATTTTTCAGGGGTCGCTTTCATTACGTAAGAATTAGGTTGGCCTACTGTAGTTTCATCTCGACTGCACTATTAAACATCTTCATCTTGACGTTTACTTTCAATTGGATAATTTATAACTTGGATTTCGTATTATATTTTTTTTTAAAACATGGTCACGTCATTTTTTCACGACAAATTTCTCCTGTACACGTTGAAGTCTTCTTTGTAGAACATCTCTTAAACGAATATAAAAAATGAAACTGGTCGACCCAGTAAAAGTCAAAGAAAGTATTATGCAATAATAATGTCGATGGTTGAAGTGGAACTCTAACCATCACGCATAATTGAAGAGATTTGACAAATCACCGTTACTGTGCTTCGCATCAGAAATAGCATGGGTGACATCACAGTTGCGTATACATCGATACGATGGCTATTTTAGCTAAATTATTCAAGCCAAAAGTAAGCTTTTTAATTAGATATCAAAAAGTTTTTTGAGTGGTGCTGCTTCCAATGAAATTGAACATTCTTGTCCGATTCCTTTCCATGCCGATTATTATTCTACATCAACGGTCAAATTGTTCTCACCTCCAACATATGCGACTTGAAGCCCAAATACATGTAATTAGGCAGTAATATTTCATTATGTGGATCTTGCCCTATTTCTATCAGGTTGTCTGACTTATGTTGTTGAAATTGTGTTCCGTTTCCAGGACTTCTACGCTACAAGGTGGACTTCCAAAGTATGCAACTGGACGACCTTGACCAGGAACTGTACGATCTGGATGATTATTAGGAAAAAATAATTTAATGAAATAATTAAGATGAATTTATAAATGTGTTTACAATGTTTGAATTGCAAATGAAAATTGCAAATGAAACCATGTTTTTGTACTTGATGAATAATCATATATAATAATATACAGCTTTCAAGATATTTAAAGAGTTTTTTAGTAGACGTTGCTTGTATGTTTGTACTAGGTAGTTGGAAAAAACACTATTTTCAGTTGGCAGTATTTCTATCTTTTACTATCAAAACACATGATTTTATTCTTTTTCTTTGCATTCCATTCAATGTAAACTGCTGAAAATAGCATATTGGTCTGGCCGACTTGACACAGAACTTGTTCACCTCGGTCGGATTGGGATTCTGCATTAATCGTGTGGACTGCAGTGCTCAAGCCGCAATATTTACGCCAATTGAAGATTTTACGCAAACACAAGTCCATTATTAATTTTATTTAATGTAATACTTGATAGTAATTTCATTCAAGTTGTAATTTATTCTACTGTGAGCTCAAATTGGGTTGTCAAATGTTCATTAAACGAACCTATAGACAAAACACGTATTTTTTACTAGGTCG
Organism: Brachyptera risi; assembly: GCA_964007535.1. Lineage (NCBI taxonomy): Eukaryota > Metazoa > Arthropoda > Insecta > Plecoptera > Taeniopterygidae > Brachyptera > Brachyptera risi. The sequence continues at coordinate 62,236,498 of OZ023326.1, forward strand.
ACACTACAACTTTTCAGTGGCGGCTGTAATGAAAGCTAACACATGCTACTCTTATTTTCACTGTTATTATTCTTCCATTTTATATGAATATAAACGTAAGAACATCGTAAATATAATAGCTATAAATTTGGGGGCGCTGAAGAGCGAATACCGGAATAAGGATAGTACCAAGAGTGAACGTGAGCTTGGCGTGCTAACAATGCTGTAAGAGCTACTATTTTGGGGAATGGTCAGAGCACAGAGTAGCTATGGTTTGGATTTTTGGGTCAGGTTATGATCGTTTCCTTGAAGGGGCACATCCTCTTTTCAAGTAAACACGCCAAGCCCACGTCACTCTTGGTAGTATCTTTATTCCAGTATTCGCTCATTAGGCATTCCATAAATTTTTTCAATTCAGCCCAACAATGACGTACTATACTACACGTACTATCTACTATACGTACTTACTATAGTGTAGCCCTCATATAACGAAATTGAAGAGGAAAGAACAGCATACTTCTCCCTCTGTTGTTCAGTCAGCTAAAGAACCACTTTAAAAACAAAAGTCAACATTGGCCGTGGGTTCGAGCTTGGCATAAGACATGGGTTTTTGTAAACGTCCTTTCACTTTCATCACTTCATAGTTTCATTATCACTTGGCCATTCGTATCCTCTTGTAACCTATCTGTTGGTGGGGTTTTTAAGCAAACAATAATCAATCAATCAACAGAAAAATATAGTGTTATACAATGCTCATTGTATGCAGTGGTGTGTTCGTGCTAAGATCTTGCTTGATACCTTTTTTCATAGGCCTAAATGTATATTCTACTACCTTTTTGTAGTTTTTCCAGATGATATATTTTGAAAATATTCATTTTGACTTTACGAGTTTCAAGTGTGGGCAGACTGCAGTTCATTCCAAATTTATCAACTCCATGCTACTGTATATATAAATGAAGTATATATGTATACATATATAGATTTAAAATAATGAAATTGGTTCTAGTTTTTAGGATAGAAAAAAGTTCATCCTGCAGGGCAGTTTGTGGGGATCGTTCCTCCATTCCCATCTACGTTGTGAGGTTTGACACCTTTCCTTGTAATCCCGTACCGGCCAGTCAGTAATTACTATTTTATTATTTACGAACACACCACTGATTGTATGTGTGAAACTGGTGATTGAGAATGACTATTGATTGTATAGATTTTCTTTATATGGGTTGCATTGTAGTCTGTACTGGATAATTTGATAAATGAATAACATGCAATTATTTTATACGTGGATCTAGCATACTACCGGAAGTGATGTTTCCGACACTAGACAAACTTGATTCAATTGTTTTGTTGATACAGTAAACGTAATTGCAAATTGTAAAAGTACATGGGCCTACATCCTAATGTGTTGGTCTAGAATTAAATGACATATTGTAAAACATAGACCAAAAAAAAACTTGCTGTAGCCTACTTCATTAAAATTTTAAATTAAATGTGTCTGTGATTGTTCAATAATGCCTAGACCCCATATAGTTGAATAGTGTTTCCTACAGTGAAGATGCTCGGATGGAGAGGTTTGTAAGTGCATGGTGTGATTGCATGAAAACAACCACATTATTATTATTATGTAAAATAATGTGAGTTCAGCTATATGCAGTACATGGATCTGATTATTAGTAATAATGAGTGGCCACCAGAGCCATTTTTAGGTAGCCAGCTGCCCATAGTTGAATGGTTTGTGCCCCTCCCCCCCTCTTCAAAACTGATAACATGCGTTAACAACAACCCAAGGCATCACTAGGATATACTCCATTTCAACAAGACGGGGCAAGGATAGTATTGGCATACTATGTCGAAAGGTAATTATTTAATCAAGTCAGTCCCTGCTTAATCATATATGTATGTGTGTATATATATATATATATATATATATATATATATATATATATATATATATATATTTATATATATATATATACCTAGACAGTCGTCATCACTAAAGATTCACCCTCTCAAAAGTACTTGTTTTAATCGATTCAACAGGTTTTGGATGACTTACGTAACTTCAATGACAAGCGACAAGCCCATCACTGTTAATTTTTTCAACTTTTGCTCCCATATCATTGTAACAGTTGGAAATGTCATCAAGAGGCTACTTTACATCTCACAACCCATAAGTAAAACCTGCAGGGAACGAACAAAACAGGACAAAAAGGGTCAATACAGGCCTTTAGCTCCAAACACATGGTGGGTAAACGGTAGGACCAATCAGTCTAATTCTTTTTGCAATAAAACGATGAGTGTATCTGTGCCTCTACGTTCACTAAAAATCATAATTCTATGTTATATTACTCTGAAAAAATGGTAAAAACAATGAAAAACAGGTAGAATCATGTTGATTTTTGACAATTATTTTGAAAGGGCTGATAACATACCACGAACTAAAGCTCTTCGTACGAGCACGTATTGAATGCTAGTGATCATTTAACCGAAAACTGTAAGTTAATTCGATGATTGGTTTTACGTTGCCAACTTGGGCCCCAAACATCTGCAATCAAGCCGGTAGGCAAGATGTGAAGAGGCCCAATGCATGCATGTGCCTAATATGAATGTTCAAATAATTCAATTGTACCTTAAACCCATTTTATTTTTGAACTGAAATTAAATAAAACAAAATGGCTTCAAATGTTATGCCATATAGGTGACTAAAACATACAACTTCATACATTTGACCACCAAAATCAGATTTGCTGGATTGTTTACAGAAAATCAGGTTGCAAGGTTTTGAACATACACCAAATACTGTCATCGACAGTCGAATAGATCCACATGGTGAGGAATGGTAGGTTTTACTATGTTTCTTCCTTGGATTCTAGCTATTATACCGATGGATTTGGCAACAGCATTCCAGAGCTGTGCAAACAGTCATGTATAAAAAACAAATTTGCTTTCACCGCAGTTCAAATTACATTGCTTTCTTATATATTGCACTATGCATTAAACATATACAGCGAAACCTCTATCCATCGTTTTTCAAGGAACCAGGAGAACAAAACAATCCATCCAGGAAAATTTAACATCGATTATATTGGTTGAGAAAAAATGAATGATACAAGCAGGAAAATGATGGATCCGGGAACGATGCATAGAGGTTTCACTGTACCATAGTTGAAATAATATACTTCATATTCTTTTTATGCATATAAACAGAAAAGCAAATATATGTGTTCACTTGAATTTTTTGAACAGCATTTCTTTTGTGTACATTGAAGACTTCTTCGTAGAACATGTCTCGCAACTATTAGAAAAAACAGTAAACTAGCCGATCAAGTAGTTAAAGATTAGGATAAAACGTGTTTCATAGGGTTTCTCATTATTTCGAATTTCTCACTAATTGTTTGTTATATTTACATTTATTATTCACTTTCACTGTTCAACTCCACCTTGTTCATTTTCTAACATATTTAATTTAGTTTGTAATTTATTCGACCTTGTTATGCAGACTTTTGCTTCAACCATTGCATTACACAATATTGTGTACATTACAATATGTAATGTACAATTAATGGAAATAAAACTTGACTTTCTTTCCATTATTTTTCTATATTTAATCCACAGTCAAGCTCTTTAGGGCTTTGTGAACATCACGTGACTGTTCATTCATCTATATATATGATCTATGTTCTTTTGTTCAATACTAAAAAAAAGGAAACTTGGAGGGTCACAATAATCCGAGTCACAATGTAGTATGAACTTCATCCACCATGTATTACTGAAAGATCTAATAGTTCACCCTCATGTTTCAAAGCTCCGGAGAGTCTGTATTGGGAATAAGCATGAGTTGCGTATCCATATAGTTATAATCCAAGGTTGTACAGATGATCAGGAAAGAACATTAATCAGCAGTACTGGTAAGTAAAAATAACCTCAATTTATTATAGAAATAACAACTTTTGTACAAAATATACTGTAGGCCCCTATATGCCAAAAATCCAAGCTACAGCTTGAAAGAATTTTTTGTTTGTATCTCATGGGCTTTACAAGTGCCTTAATGACTCTCATTGTGAAGAGGTGGGAATTATATTGTTATAATTGTAATTATAATTACAATTATAATAATTATTCATAATTATAATAATACAATTATAATTATAATTGATATAATGTTATTAATATTATAGTATCAAAATTGCAGCTACACTAAATACAGTACATGAATGAGTAAATTAGATTAATATGGTACATTGTATGTTTTTCGTGTCTTAGGGTTTCGTCAGATCATATCGTAGGACGTAGGATAAGTATTTAGAGTGTAGCAGAGTAGAGAGTAGTAGCCAACGGAAGTATCAAGGCAAGAAAGTTTGCTGTTTAACAGGTATTTTGGGTATGGACGTCGGAGGCAATGTCCTTGGTGGCTCTGGAAGACCTGGAAAAGATGAACACCAACTTAATACAACGAACACATAGACTGGAAGGAAAGAGAAACAAGAAGAATAAAAATGAAGGGAACAAAATGAAAAAAATCAAGATGTAGGATCAAGCAAGGACAGTTGGCTTACTTGTTCTCAGAGCTTTTAGTCTATCCTCCAAGTCAGTATCTTCATCCAGCTTCTGTGTCTTCTTAGGGGGCGTGGCCGGTGGGGGTGGTGAGGAGGGCGCGTTCGATCTCATCAACTCAGCCAATTCTTCTTCTAAATCCTCGTCCGCAGATACATCGATTGGCTGAGCCAGCGTGGCTTGAATCTCCGCGTGAATATCCAATACCTGAAATCACGAGCATATTGACGTGAGGGTCAAGGTGAGACGAAAGATTTGACAAGAGGAATAAAAAGAGTTAGCTCACGTCTTCGACATCTGACATGGTGTCAGCGACACTGCCTTCGGATATTCCGGCTTCTTTGAACGTCGTCTTCAGAGCAGCAACACCCAACTTGTACGCATCCAGAACCTACAAGGTAAGACAGACAATTTATACTACCCTCTTTGACAACTGTCAGCTAAAATCGTTACATGTTATCAATTTTAATTGAATTTATTCATGTTAGGAGAGAGATCTAGTTATAAAATAATGATTGTGAAGATATTAAATATACGGTAATATGTAGGCCTACAAATAAAAATCAATAATAAATGAAAAGAATTGGCCAACATTACTTGTGTTAACAAAGTAAAGTTCTAAGAGATAAGAATGATATGAAACATAAGCCTAAACATCATATCGTGAGCTTCCCTAATTTTCACTGAACTCACTACTGGTAATGGAGCACCATTTTCACACTTCGGAGCTAAATCAAATTTTCAATTGGGGAACTTTTAATCAAACACACTTTTGGATAAATTGTGTAGGGTATATGTTAAGATTTTGATTTAGAGTCGAATATATTACACAAACTAGCAAGTTGATAGAAAGGTTAGTAAATATCAAGTATCAGTTATCAAGTATTAGTTATCAAGTAGGGTGTAAGTATTTTTTTTTTTTTTAATAACATCGAAACTAAATAATTTTCACTGAACTCACTACTGGTAATGGAGCACCATTTTCATACTTCGGAGCTAAATCAAATTTTCAATTGGGGAACTTTTAATCAAACACACTTTTGGATAAATTGTGTAGGGTATATGTTAGGATTTTGAACTAGGGTCGAATATATTACACAAACTAGCAAGTTGATAGAAAGGTTAGTTCATCAAGTATCAGTTATCAAGTATCAGTTATCAAGTAGGGTGTAAGTATTTTTTTTTTTTAATAACATCGAAACTAAATACAAAATCATTGTTCCCCAATCAAGGCTATGGATGAAAAGTAGGATCATTTGGACAGGGCACCACAAGAGCGATCTTACCACCCCATTTTAATTATTTAAAACCAATGAACTTCAACAACAGGATTGCGCTGTCGGTGACCATAATTCTCCGATTAATTTTTTTTTGTATAAGTATAATACAACTAAGGATAATAGTTATATAGATATTTTAAAAGTTGTGATATTTATGTTGCCATGTCACTACAAACTTTTATTTGCTTTAGTTATAAATCCTCAGAAAAGCAATGTTGAAGAACAGCAATTAAAAACACTTACTTTGGCGTCAGATTCTGCCTCTCTGATACGGCCGAGTAACAGCTGAACATTTTCAAGCGCCGAAGCTCGCTTATTTATACTTTTCTCTAACTCGTTTTTCTTCCTCAGAGAACTTTTAGCCTGAAAATCAGAACAAAACATTTTTTACCGTACACTAACAGCTTCATGGGACGACTGATGAGGTAATTGAATATTTTTCCTTTCTGGTGAGACATTTAATGAGTCACAAAATTATTTCTGTCCATTTGTTTGTTTCTTTGTTTTATTATTTTTTTTTTTCAAATAAATACAGAGCATAAATACATGAATATAATTTTACTAACCCTAGCAAACATAATTATAATACACTAGGAAAAGGCGTTAAATGTGTTGTCGCATTGATGGATGAGCTAGAACATATCAACTTATCTCTGGATTGGTCATTATCCACCTTGAGATCCAAACAATTACGTCATTGCCATCCTATTTCCTAATTAATTTCCATGATAATAAAAAAGGCTCTGTTTTAATCTTTTCCAATAGCATTAACCATAATTCTATTTTTATTTTTTAGATATATTCGGACAAGAAATGTCCGAGAACGGTCTTCTTGATTATAATATGTCATTACAATTTGCATCATCAATTTCAAATTTCTATGTGGCTCTGGCTTGTGACGTCACCAAGTAGCTAATCATTGTTAACGCTATTAATTGGTGACACCTGTTGCTTGGATAACATGTGATATCCATGGATATAACATGAGATATGATGTGTTCTTGATAGCTTTGAGTGATTTAAATAAATTGGATTATATATTTTTTTTAAACGAAACGGCTGATCTGATCTGACTGAAAATTCGGAACAATGTGTATAATTATTATATTGAAATTCCCTGAGAATTGGAAATATTTTTGACAATTTTTTTCCTCTGGGTTATTCTTATGGGATTTTTGAAAACTTTGAAATGAGTTTTCTCAGAAGTGGTTCAACCGATTGCGCCTCAAAACTATACAGTATCGGATTAGATAAGGACACTTGTGTATGCCCAGTTTCAACTGATTTTGAATCTTAGTTTGATCTGTGGAGCGCAAAAATAAAAATAAATTTTAAAAAGCACTGTTTTTTTCGAGTACCGGTATAGTAAAATTGAGTCTTCGCTTCGCTCATCCAATAACACATTGGTCTGACATTGGTTGATCTGCTCACAATATTAATAACTAAAATTAAATACTAGAAAATATAAGAATTCATTTTAATAATGATATATTATATTGTATTATCGAGAAACAAGACCCACATAAGCCGATCGAAGTCTGTGTGTTGGGAAAGAAGAAAGATTAATTGCATTTGAAAAAATAAAAGCCAAGAGGGAAGGTTCTTGATAGATTGTTGGTACATAGATTTGTAAGCTGGGTAAATTTCATGTATTTGCTATTTGGAGAGAAAAAACTAATAAGCTAATTTTGAAGTTTAACATATAAATTACGATATATAGTAGAAATTGTGAATGGTCAAGGGGAACAATTTTTTTGTTATTTATTGATGTACCGTATCAATGTTAAATTAGTATATTGAAAATTTAAAATGGAAAAAAGTTGAGAATTTCAAGAAAAGTTTGGAAAAACTAGTTGAAAAATACATTAAACCATTACATACAAGAAAGCTAATGGATAGTTAGCATAAAGATGACAATTGATACTTTGGTTGAGTAAACCTTTCTTTATCAGATAAACTAAATTTGATCATCATACCTATAACTGTTTTGATTCAAATGACTAGTTTAGCTGTTACCTTTATTTACATAAATATGGCGTGACTTTTCTTGGTTTTGTATGCCAAGCGCATACGGTTGAACTGTTTATTTTTAGCTTAGCCCAAAGGCAGTTGTTTTATCCATACCATACAAGAAGAAATATCTTGAGAAGTAATCAAATGTATGTAGTTCGATTGCATGTTTTGTGACCATTCTCAGTGTCAACTAAAGCATAAACAATCGTACCAGTAGTGACTTTCCGGATGAACATTTTGTTGTGAAACTGCTTCACACCATGCAGAGAAGTACTTTCTAAAATATTGTTGATCCATAAAAAGCATTCACAACATTTTCACAAATAATCACCCCGGTAGAAACTTTTTGCCATATAAAGACCCCTATAAAGATGCCTTAAAACTGAATTTCGATAAGATTTATTCAATTTAGACTGTTGTACTCCAGAGTCTAGTAGCTGCCTACTAGTGACTAAGACGATGATTAAGACAGACTAAATGTTCATAAAATCGATATCTGCCAAAGTCCAGGAATATGACTGTCACAAACATTTGGTCAGCTCTGATTCGCAATACACCAGTCAGGCCACCTTGCTCACAACGTCGTAACGACAAACGAGGACAGTACGAGATCACACGATATAGCATCCACATTCTCTGTCCCTCTGCCACACAACGATGAGAATATCATTTGTTGCAATTCGAACTTGTGAAGCAAACCTGTCTGCTATCTCATTTATACATCCCTTTATGCACATGAACAATCATACCGCGACAACGTATTCACGGACACACTTTTACCACCTCTCCAAACGTAGAACACATCGAGTCTTTTCATTATTTCTTTGTTGTAAAAACTTGTTCAATATCTTATGATTGTTTTGCTGACAATTTTGAAGGATTTTTTTTCAACATTTGTGTTAATTTATATTCATTTTTAAGATGATTGTGTTTTTTTAGGATAACAATGTTGCCTGTAGATATAAATGTTGACCTTGTACAGTTTGACTTGTTTGAGTTGTACAAAACGGTTTCAAAATTGACCACATTCGTTTTTTTCCCCATTGACGTCACAAGGCATTACATCCAATCACTGGCGTCGGAATGGGGGAGGGGGCTGGGGGGTGCACTGGCCCCCTAACTTTTGACCAAAGGGGAGGGGGATAGGGAGATAGGGATATAGGGGGGCCAGAAATTGGATATGATATCATGCTTTTTTTGTTCTTCATGTCTCAACTCACCTCGCTATATTTTTACAATGTGTTGAATGACCTATATCTAACTATTTCTTTGGGGTGCCAAGATCGCACTTGTGGTGCCCTGTTCAAACGATCCTGAAATTTCATTCTTTGGCTTTATGGGGGAACAATGACTTTAGTGTCAAGTTTTCAATGATAATAAAATAGGATATGCTATTTTGTTTCGTTGGTTGTCGTTGACACCCACTACGTAAAAAATAATAATTCTGCGTGCAAATTAATTTTATTCGAAGCACCGTATGTGAACATATCAACGAGTGATGAGACTGCGAGATCTTTCAAATAATATTCCAACGAATTGATATCTCCTTTTTATTAAACTTAATTAAACTTGATACAAAATACTCGTACTGGCAGACGAGAAGAGACATATCAGAAGTAGAGTTCCTACTACAATCGTGACGAATATATTCTCAAGGAGAAGCAGTTCTGACTACCGTACATCAAGTTGCATCAACAGCTTGAAACATTTTTTTTTTCATCCTGATTGATGGTTTTCCATGGTTTCCCTCAGACGTCCAAGAATTCACAAGCATTCAATATTGAGAAAATCAGAAAAAGAAAAAAAGAGAAAAAAAAGAAAAAAAAGAAAAAACAAGAAAAGAAAGAAAAAAAGGGTTGAATAATAATCAAATACAATAACTAGAATGAATGAAATGAAAAAGAAAAAAAAATGAAAAGAAGAAAGAAAGAAAAAAAAAAATAAAAGAAAAAAAAATGAAAAAAAAAATGAAAATAAAAATGAAAAAAAAGAAGAAAAAAAAAATTAAGGAAAATGAAGAAAAAAGAAAAAAAAAGGAGAAAAAAAAAGAAAATAAAAAATGAAAAAGAATAAAAATAAAAATAAATAAATTAATGAATGAAAGACAAAAGGAAGATGAAGTAAAAAAATGAAATGGAATGAGGAGAAGAAATGAATGAATGAATAAAGGAAAAGAGAGGGGAAAAAAAGAGGAGAGAGAAAAAAAGAGAAAGAAAAAAGAAGTAAGAAGAAGAAAAAAAAATATATATATATATCAAACACAACAAGAAGAGAAGAAAAGAAGAGAAGAAGTTGGAAGAAAAAGCTCAAGACCAACAAACAACTTTTTTTATCCATCCTGACGTGGTTTTTCGTGGTTTCCCACAGTCCTCGAAGCAAATGCTTGGATGAAGTACTAATTGGCCACGACCATTAATTAGTAGAGCGATAGGCCTAATTATAACATTATAGGCCTATCACTAATTTAATTTGTGCTTTTTGTATAATGATCAATTTTACATCTGCTGTCAAGGGAAAGAAGTAATTGATCATTGCCCAAGAGACTTAGTTCAAAGTGGAAGATATCAACATTCGTGTGTTTCACAGCCTTCTTTATTCAGATCATTCTTCTCTGATACTGCCCTTTCACTCGGGCTATTTTGACGGGTTCGCGCATATTTGCTCGCGCAGGCAAAAATGGTCTGGTATGTACTGCACCCTGGTATCTAAAGATCCAACTTCGAACAATTGTCATTCTTTTCTACAGTCATTCTTGTCACAATATTCTGTCAATTTCTTGCGACGTTATTGAGGTTATGTCATTTCTACATTTTGGCTAGGGCCTATAGGCTTACCCAGATTTAGACGTGAACGATATTTAGCAATGCAATGCAATGAACAATGCAAAGCAATGCAAACAACATCAAACAAAGCAATGAACATCATTCAAGAACTGTCCCGGTGATATTCCGGATCCATTATATTATTGAATAAAATCTTTCATATCATTTATTATCATAAACAAATTTATAAGTTGGTGACCTCGCGAAGTCACGGCCTAATAGAGTGGGTGCGTAATTCAAATTATCTTACGGAAATTCCCAAAGTTATTCGTATCTTCGCAGATGTGACACTTCAAACAAACTGATTTACTTGAACATCTTTGGAAAGTGACGTCATGGTCTGGAAACAACGGCACCATCGGCGATTTTGTGAACTAAAATAATTGGACATCGGTTAACATGGGAAGCATACCCCGAGTGAAAGGGCAGTATCAGAGAAGAATGATCTGAATAAAGAAGGCTGTGGTGTGTTTATACTGAAAGACTTTTATCTACTGCAAAAAATTATGGTCACAGACAGCGCAGTCCTGGTGTTGAAGACCATTAGTTTTAAATAATCAAAATGGGGTGGTAAGATCGCCCTTGTGGTGCCCCGTCCAAACGATCCTATCTTTCATCCATAGCCTTAATTGGGGAACAATGATTTTGTATCAAGTTTCGATGTTATTAAAAAAAAAAAAAAAAAAAAATCATTGTTATCCAATCGAGGGTAAGTAAGGATGGAAGGTAGAATTGAAATTTAGTTGAAAGATGACAATTATGCGATATGAGATTTATAACTAGTTATTACTTTTTTTTTTTTTTTTTTAATAACATCGAAACTTGATACAAAATCATTGTTCCCCAATTAAGGCTATGGATGAAAGATAGGATCGTTTGGACGGGGCACCACAAGGGCGATCTTACCACCCCATTTTGATTATTTAAAACTAATGGTCTTCAACACCAGGACTGCGCTGTCTGTGACCATAATTTTTCGCAGTAGATAAAAGTCTTTCAGTATAAACACACGAATGTTGATATCTTCCACTTTGAACTAAGTCTCTTGGGCAATGATTACTTCTTTCCCTTGACAGCAGATGTAAAATTGATCATTATACAAGAAGCACAAATTAAATTAGTGATAGGCCTATCATGTTATAATTAGGCCTATCGCTCTACTAATTAATGGTCGTGGCCAATTAGTACTTCATCCAAGCATTTGCTTCGAGGACTGTGGGAAACCACGAAAAACCACGTCAGGATGGAAAATGTAAGTTATTACTTACACCCTTTTGAAGTTATTGAAACTATTTGTGTTTCCTCTTTACTAGAATTCCGATATTTCATATACCGTTCTAAGGTTATTGGATGAGCGAAGTGAAGACTCAATTTCACCATACTCGAAAAAAGATGTCCGTTTTTTTTTTCGTGCTCCACAGGTCAAACGGAAATCGCAATTCAGTTGAAACTCAGCGTACACAAGTGTCCTCATCTAATTCGATACTGTATAGTTTTGAGGCGCAATCGGTTAGATCCCTTCTGAGAAAACTCATTTCAAAGTTTTCAAAAATCCCATAAGAATGACCCAGAGGAAAAAATTTGTGAACAAAATATTTCCTTCGAGAGAATTGACGACTAGTGATTGACCCGTCCACAAACGTCACAAAACAGAACATCCAATCAAATGGGCTGTTTGTTATGTGGGTAAATTGACATTGCCCATCAAAGTATTTCTAAATGCCCAAATGAAGTATAGATCAAGGTGGCCTGCCGATAAGCCACGCCTATCACTAGTGGTCAATTCAGATTCTCAGAGAATTTTAATATAATAATGACACACATTATTCCGAACTTTCACTCAAATCAGATCAGCCATTTTGATGTAAAATAATATAAAATGTAATGTTTTAAATGACTCAAAGCTATTAAGATACCAATTAAATCCAAGTAACAAGTGTCACTAATTGATTGGAAACGATTAAAACACGGCCTTCTTTATTATTGGATGAGCAAAGCGAAGACTCAACTTCACCATACCCGAAAAAAAAGCCTTTTTTTTTGCGCTCCACAGGTCAAACGAGAATTCAAAATCAGTTGAAACTTGGCATACACAAGTGTCCTCATCTAATTCGATACTGTATAGTTTTGAGATGCAATCGGTTGAACTACTTTTGAGAAAAACGTTTCAAAATTTTCAAAAATCCCACAAGAATAACTCGGAGGAAAAAAAACGAGACGCGTGGCCGAGTGGTAACACACTGAACCGTCATTCGGGAGACCGGGGTTCAATCCCCGCCATGGTCAACCATCCTGACAGGAGTTTTTCGTGATTTCCCTCTGTCGTTTAGATTGATACTGGGATGGTTCCTTAACAACAGGCCATGACCGACTCCTTCTCACCATCCAAAACACCTAATAAAATAAACTTTCATCTCATCATCTCATTCATCATCCACCGACGCCAATAGATCGTAGCCATCATAGTAACTAATCGTATTGCCTTAAAACCCAATATAAAAAAAATGAAATACAAAAAAATTTGTCAAAAATATTTCCTTCGAGAGAATTCAAATTCTCAGGGAACTTCAATATGATAATTATACACCTTGTTCCAAACTTCCAGTCCAATCAGATCAACCGTTTTGATGTAAAAAAATATATAATGCAATTTTTTAAATCACTCAAAGCTATTATGAGAACAATTAAATCCGAGCAACAGGTGTCATCAATTATTAGAAACGATTAAAACAAAGCCTTCTTAATCATTATAGAAATTGATTAGGAAATAGAATGGCAGTGACGTCATTGTTCAGATCTCAAGGTGTGTGTATATATGTATATGTATATGTATATCTACATCTATATCTACATCTACATCTACATCTACATCTACATCTACATCTACATCTACATCTACATCTACATCTACATCTACATCTACATCTACATCTACATCTACATCTACATCTACATCTACATCTACATCTACATCTACATCTACATCTACATCTACATCTACATCTACATCTACATCTACATCTACATCTACATCTACATCTACATCTATATCTATATCTATATCTATATCTATATCTATATCTATATCTATATCTATATCTATATCTATATCTATATCTATATCTATATCTATATCTATATCTATATCTATATCTATATCTATATCTATATCTATATCTATATCTATATCTATATCTATATCTATATCTATATCTATATCTATATCTATATCTATATCTATATCTATATCTATATCTATATCTATATCTATATCTATATCTATATCTATATCTATATCTATATCTATATCTATATCTATATCTATATCTATATCTATATCTATATCTATATCTATATCTATATCTATATCTATATCTATATCTATATCTATATCTATATCTATATCTATATCTATATCTATATCTATATCTATATCTATATCTATATCTATATCTATATCTATATCTATATCTATATCTATATCTATATCTATATCTATATCTATATCTATATCTATATCTATATCTATATCTATATCTATATCTATATCTATATCTATATCTATATCTATATCTATATCTATATCTATATCTATATCTATATCTATATCTATATCTATATCTATATCTATATCTATATCTATATCTATATCTATATCTATATCTATATCTATATCTATATCTATATCTATATCTATATCTATATCTATATCTATATCTATATCTATATCTATATCTATATCTATATCTATATCTATATCTATATCTATATCTATATCTATATCTATATCTATATCTATATCTATATCTATATCTATATCTATATCTATATCTATATCTATATCTATATCTATATCTATATCTATATCTATATCTATATCTATATCTATATCTATATCTATATCTATATCTATATCTATATCTATATCTATATCTATATCTATATCTATATCTATATCTATATCTATATCTATCTATCTATCTATCTATCTATATATATATATATATATATATATATATATATATATATATATATATATATATATATATATATATATATATATATATATATATATATATATATATATATATATATATATATATATATATATATATATATATATATATATATATATATATATATATATATATATATATATATATTTATATATATATATATATATATATATATATATATATATATATATATATATATATATATATATATATATATATATATAACCAATCCAAAGATATAAGTTGATATGTTCTAGCTCATCCATCAATGCGGAAACACATAACGCGTTTGCCTAATTATAGAAATTAATTAGGAAGTGGGCAGTGACGTAATTGTTTGAATATCAAGGTGGATATAAATAACCAATCCAAAAATATGTTAATATGTCCTAGAATCGAGCTCATCCATCAACGCGGCAACACACAACGCGTTTTCCTAGTCATAAAAAACTGGTGTTCCGCTAAATCAACTCCCATGGACTCTTAGATAGCTCATTTAATTTTTTCACGAAACTACGAATTTATAATGATGAAAAACAGATTTCACAAAGAATTAATTCTTTTCATATGTTCTATGAAATATCACATGAAATGTATCAAGAAAATGGATTTCGTGATAACAGTTAACACTGTTTGGATTTGATGTGCTCGGCATAGTTCAGCGTTAGTGTCACACGATGTGTCGTGTTACATGTTGATGTTAGGTGCATGCCTGCACCTAAGATTATAGCTATCTACGATGGATACGCAACTAGGACGTCACTTACGTTAGTTCTAATGCAGAGCTATAATGATAGATGCAGAAAATGCAGACCAAGCTATATGCATATATGCTATAAGCTAATGCAGATCGTCACGTATCCATCGAAGATACCTATAATCCTAGCCTGCACATATCCTACTGTTCAATAGATTTATGACACTTCTCAGTGAATCTGGTTATTCTGTAAACACACGGAGAAAACTCACATAGGCCTACACTTCGAACAAATGTGGCGCCGAAAGGGCCTTCCCCGCACCCTTTAACCTCGCTCGCGCTTGACGCAGTAACCCCGATATTTCGCAATGATAATATTTTATTAGAACAGCAGTGTATATAGTGATTACTTTCAAAGTTTGGTCGAATTCTTGTTGCGGTAGTCGGGCTGCGTGACTTGAATCACGGTTTCGTGTTCAAGGTGCCTAGATAAATCGACCGAGTTTCCAGATAGGCCTATTATAAATCCATAACCTGCCTATTATTTAATAGGCATATTATTGTATAGCTCCGTATTTACATAATTCGCATGGTAAATAAGCTCATTACAAGTTACGATACGAAGTTATAGCAGCAGTTAGCAGTCAATACTTGTGCGAATACTTTGTGCGGAATAGAAAAGAGAATAGCGACCAAGACAAATCCTTCTCGCGATTTCATCTTATAATCCATAGTTACGATCATTACGAAATGATACATATTATGAAGGTATTTATGGTTGCGATGTTATAACTGCCGACGTACCAAGGACTAAGGAGCTATTTATGACAGTCTTCAAGGAGGTAGCTAACTGCGGTAGTCATCAATACACACGGTAGGCCTACGGGAAAATAATTTATTTTATCGAAAAATAAATAAATGTGTACTGCGCAAACGCAGTATATATTATCGTAGGTCATTGAAGGGTGTAAACTGTAAAATGAGCGAGATATTTGGATGAAATGCACTCGAAACTAACACATTGTCTTGAAAACTTTCACGTCTTGAAAGCCGTGAAATACTGTGCCATGATGAATTGATTCTGAAAATTGTTCTAGCTATATGATCTAAACAAAAATAAATGATACCTACTTGTGTCCACGAAAAAAGGTACGAACCACCACACTGATTGATTGAAAAAATCTCGTAAAAAACTTCAGAAATTACGTACATAATGTATAGTAGCTGCAAATTCAATGTTTTAACATTTTGTGTTTTGCGCGTTTTGTACTGGAAAATTATAATTCCTAGAAAATGCCACAGCTAAATAAATATAAGCGATATTTGTGTTTATCATGATGGTATCTATAGACGACCTTCTTATTTCGTGCATGTAAGTATATTCAAAGATTAATTTCTTCAAAACGGCTAGTTCGACCTGGGTGAAAATTGACATAAATTTGTAATAAATGGATCTTTCTTTTGTTTACATTCAGTATACGATTTTTTTTTTAAATGGAATATTTTCGAAATTTTCGTTTTTTTTTTTAAATGTTATCATTTGTTTTTTTCTCAAAAGTGGTTTAACCGATTTGGCTCAAAAACTGAATCAAACTATACAGTTCCAAGTTGGATGAGTAGCCTACCGTAACCAACTGTTTCATGTTGATCAACCATAACATATGCACTGCATACAAAAAACAAACAAACAAACATACAGACACGGTCTATTAGATTGGCATGGATTCTAGGATTCTATAGTATCTAGTCTCTCTAGGATTATAGGCTTCTGTCGAGTGACGTCACCCATTGTTGAAAGAGACAGACAACAATGTCCACCAGTTGGAATTGACCAATGAGAATGTTTGGTAGTCCACCAGCAATGGTAACTATAGTTCTGTCAAGTGACGTCACTCATTGTTGAAAGAGACAGACAACAATGTCCACCTGTTGGAATTGACCAATCAGAACGTTTGGTAGTCCACCAGTTTGCTGTATTGCCATGGTAATGATTGCTTGTCATTTGTTGTGTGTCAGAAGCCTTTTGTTTTTCATTTGTTACGTGACAGAAGCCAATATAGCCAGAACTCTATGATCTACCATGGAGTTGTATTGTTATCTAACAATGAAGAGTACTGATAACTAAAATTTATTGGTGTCGGACGGATGAGATGATGGGATGATGTAATCAAGGTTTCGTATGTGTAAAGGCCCGTTTTCATGGCTCGCGGCAGGCGGCAGGCGTTTTTTCTCCTGACCAATCAGAATGAATGAAATCCCTACCGCTTGCACTTGTTGCTCTCTGCCGTGAGACATGGAATAAATTCAACTTTGGAAAAAAACGCCGCGGCTAAATACTCTCACTCATACAAGTGGTCATACAAGTGTTGGGGTTATGTCGGAATATTACTTCCAAAACAGTACTTTTCAGATATACACCATGATGGTTCTTGCGTGCCACGTAAAGGACCGTTTTCATAGCTCGCGGCAGGCGGCAGGCGGCAAGTGTTTAAAAAAACGCCTGCCGTCTGCCCTGTTCACATAGTCGCGTTTCTTCACACTCACTTCGAGATTTGTCCAATTTATTTAAATATGTAATTCTTGTTCAATTCAGGCGGTCAAGTGATTTTTAGTATTGTATTACGTGGCACGCAAGAACCATCATGGTGTATATCTAAAAAGTACTGTTTTGGAAGTAATATTCCGACATAACCCTACCACTTGTATGACCACTTGTATGAGTGAGGGTATTTAACCGCGGCGTTTTTTTCCAAAGTTAAATTTATTCCATGTCTCACAGTAGAGAGCAACAAGTGCAAGCGGTAGGGATTTCATTCATTCTGATTGGCCAGGAGAAAAAACGCCTGCCGCTTGCCGCCTGCCGCGAGCCATGAAAACGGGCCTTAATACGATACTAAAAATCACTTGACCGCCTGAATTGAACAAGAATTACATATTTAAATAAATTGGACAAATCTCGAAGTGAGTGTGAAGAAACGCGACTATGTGAACAGGGCAGACGGCAGGCGTTTTTTTAAACACTTGCCGCCTGCCGCTTGCCGCCTGCCGCGAGCTATGAAAACGGTACTTAATGGTAAGGATAGCGGCGCGACGCGGTCGTGGCCTATTTTGATGAAACTAGAAACCATTTAGCTTAGACAACAGAGGGAAATCACGAAAAACTTCTGTTAAGATGGACGGTGGCAGGGATCGAGCCAAGGCCCGATATGCCCCTCATCTCCCGGATCTTATGAAGCGAATGCGTTGGCAACTGAGCTGAATGTGCTGGTATCATGATATCTAACCATACGAAAGATGGCCTATAGGCCTGCGAGTAGGATCTAACCAAGTAAAGATAATGCAATTATCAATTTCTTATCTATGATCTTTGTGTTACATGGTAATCACGCGTAGTAAAAACTTGTTTACTTTAGGAATGATAAATCGGCCTACAAAATAACCATGCACTTTTTTAACTGTGATTTAAATACCCAAAGTCAAAATAACCTTGACTTTGCACGGTTTGAAAGGTTAATCATACTTGTAATGAAACATGAATGTACAATGTTGTCTTCTGTAATGTAACAAATGACAAATTAACAATCGTTGGGTTACTATGGCAATACAGCGTTCTGAACTGGTGGAGTACCATTTACATTTTGATTGGTCAATTCCAACTGATGGACATTGAATTTCAGCAATGAGTGACACTGAGTCACTGACTACAGAAAACAGCTAGTTCATTTGGGGGAACTTTTGTGTACGCCTACTCATTGGTTTCAATTTTCAAATGCACTGTTG
Source organism: Brachyptera risi (assembly GCA_964007535.1). NCBI lineage: Eukaryota > Metazoa > Arthropoda > Insecta > Plecoptera > Taeniopterygidae > Brachyptera > Brachyptera risi. The sequence goes on from OZ023326.1 coordinate 62,255,636, forward strand.
GAACAATTAATATAGCGCATAACTTCTATGCCCTTCAATCAAAACTGAGAACTTTCAATATTTCCAAGATTTGTATTGCTCTTTGTGACACAGCAGAAAGTGTGCCTTCTCAATTTTTATTCTGAATTGTTGATTTTTGTTATCTGCATATTTAATTTTGTGTTTTACATTGAATGGTTTTACAAATGATTTTGCAGTAAAATAATTGCCAAACAAGTAATAACATTCGTTTCACCTATTGAAAGACAACACCGCTAGACAAAACCGCTAATGAAGCTGCCCTTCTGACTCTTTTGTTTTTTATCCTCATGAATAAATAATCTATTCAGCTGAACACCTACACACACCTACACGCTTAATAATGACGTACATAATGACCTGATTATTTATGCTATGAGAAAATCACTTCAATTCATGAGAGTCTAAGAGTTAATTCCCGAACGGCATAAATAAACAATACACATATATAAACAACATTTAGGTTAATATGATATTGATTGTGGTTCATGTTGGGATATGGAAAAAATTATGCTCAAATTGCTCCTGCATTACAAATGTATACTGAAGTACGATTACCACAAACTGCAATCTGGGCAAGTTACTGAAACGGAGATATTCAGGTATTTTGTTAGCTGTTTTCCAAGGCGACTCGTGAACGTTTCAACAGCTGAGGCCCCAGATAAAATAAAACTGCATGTAAACCCACAATCACAAGGAGACCAAGCGTACAGAACTAACCACGTAGATTTGTTAGCTATTTTTTTCCACAATTCCCAACATCAGCTTCAGACTGAAAGCTCAAAGGCTTCCCGGAAAAGTAAATCAGGATATTCAATGTCACGGCACGTAGGCCTATAGCTGTCAGTACCACCAGGGTGAAAATGTAGTATGCCTGCATTAGACTATCACTGGGAGAATGCAGGTACATGATTATCAAGATGAGAGAGCTATTTACAAATAAGATCTAGGCCTATTTGAGTGCTATGTACACTGCAACTAGATTTTGAAACTATTAAATTTCTCTCGTGGTTAAAAGTATATTCAACAAACAAAGCAACCAAAATTGATTTCCTAAATTCTAAACAATTGAGAAATCAATTTGGTAACAACAATATGTTTGTCCTTTCAAAAAAATGGTTTTTCTGTGTGTACTGAAACAATGTTTATAAATAGGGCCTACCTCTGAATATTTCATTTTGATAAGTTCGAATTTAAAAATTCCCACATTCCAACCAAATTTCCAAACAATCCAATTTATTTTCTAAAAAAAAGGGGGAAATGGCATAAACAGGCACAGAAACAAAAGGAATGTTTTAACAACAAACTTCAGAAAAACGAGCAATTCTATTGCTTCCTAAATGGTGATCTGTGTGGCGCGAACTAAAAAACAGTAGAAACTTGAAAACGAACTCCAATTTTACTCAGCATAAAGTGGGAATCTTTGCTACGCTCATTCAATTGACCACTAGTGATAGGCGTGGCTAATCGCCAGGGCCACCTTGATCTATACTTCATGTGGGAATTTAGAGATACTCTGATAGGTAAATGTGAAATTTCCCACATAACAAAGCCCATTTGATTGGATGTTCTGTTTTGTGACGTTCATGGGCGGGTCAATCGTAGTCGTCAATTGATTTCAAAAAATGACTTTGTAAAAAAGTGCTCTCCCTATCTCATAACAGTGAGAAATATGACTGACCCGCAAGCATTTTGCCATGGTCTTTTTGCCGGCTACACAGCCATTGCTGCCCACGCCTTCACAGCGATGTTACAAGAATACACGTTGAGTCGTTGAAGGTATCAAACTGTTTTAAGCAGGTTGGCCAACCAAATTGAAACAGATTTTGTAAAACTAAAATATACAAACAAATTGAATTGACTGTAGAGAAATTGCGCTAAGTACGTATATTCTGGTGACGTATAATGGTTCATTCTGAAATTAAATTAGAACTTCTGAAAAACAGGGACGTCGTTAGGATTTGTGTATTGGGGGGGCGCACAGGTTACATGAATAAAATTATGTCCTCCCAGCTGGACACCTGCCATGCGCGAAAAGGGGCCGCCCCCCAGCAGAGCCCCGCAGGGAAATTTTGAAAATATGGACATTTTTCAAGAGATTTTTACGATTCACAAGTGGTTTTGGATTCTTATAATTGCATCATCATGGACATTTTCGAAGCCATACTTTCGCGATTTCTCCCAGCAAAGCCCCGCAGGGAATTTTTTGAAATATACCCATGTCATTTTCCAAGTGATTTTTCATATTTACAAGTACCGTAGTTTTGGAGTCCAATGATTGAAGCACTATGGACATTATCAAAGCTATTTTCAATACCGGTAGTATAATCAATTAATCATTATGGACATTTTCGAAGTTATATTCGCGATTTCTCCCAGCAAAATTCCCAGTAGTGATTTTTAAAAAATATGGTCATTTTTCAAGTGATTTTTGCCATTCACAAGCAGTCTCGGAATCTGATAATTTTATTGAATCATCATCGAAAAGAAAAAAGGAAGTGTAAAGTAGTAGAGTGTATATACTGATACGATTCATATTAATAAGTCATCAATTCATGTTATTTTATTGTGTGCTTATTCGTAGGTCAACATTATATATTTTTAAATAGGATAAATTATTGGGGGCGCGCGCCCCCCCTGAGACCCCCTAACGACGGCCCTGCTGACAAATCTATGCATATTTGAACAATAATTTGTTAACAAACTGTACGTGGCGTATACATACTGAATATTATATGTACTGAATAATGTCTGCTAGTTTTAGTGCATGTCAGTGAGATTTCGTCAGGATGCATTTTGATGTGGCTTCATCGACCACTTTACGTGGCCGTAACCGTCCATATAGATATAAGTCCTTTTCAATAGAAAAGGACCTTCCTTGTACATATACTTATAAAGTAATTCTATTCTATCCAGGGCCATATTAAGGCACAGGTTCACGAGACCCGGGTCTAGAGTGCGAAATCTTCGAGGGGCGCCAAATTCTCAGCATGCAATTGAAATTTTGTATCTATATTTTTACTCAACTCATAATAGGTCTACTGATGAATCATGAAACTGTATAGGTCTAGGTAAGCACAATCATATCATATTGTTCATTATTTATATTATTTATGCTATATTGTTGTATTTTCTTCATGTATTTCATATGCTAGGCCCATGTATTTTATATGCCTAGGTATAATCATCTGTAATAATGACAAAATAATTTTCAAGCAATATGGTAAGCAAATTGTTATATTCCGATTCACAAGGCCGTGCATGCTGACAGCAGATTGTTTATCAGGACACTTTCTTTTTCTAATCTCTTTGAACCAAAATGACCTTGGATATTTTCCTTCGAATTAGCATATTTGGCATATATCCACGACGAATATTTGAAAAAGAAAAATACACTAGAATTCCCCCCCCCCCCCCCACACAAAAAAAAATGTCAAAATCGAACATGGCCAACAAAACAATTTGTTCAA
>OZ023326.1:62264123-62339123 GCA_964007535.1 Brachyptera risi
TTAGTCATGTATCAAGATTAATTAAGCAGGCCTAAAAAATAAAACCAAGAATATAATTTTGGCAGCACAAATTAATTAATTAAAATTATTTTAAATTATTAATATTAAATTATTAAATTATTGAATTATCATTTTAATTATTTTAAATTAATTTTTTATAATTTTGGGGTCACGAATTTCTTGCAGAAGTGACTCTAGTGCTGATGCGCGAGTGCCAAACAGTGAAATGAAAAAAATTAACCTGGAGCCTATTTTCGAATAGGTAAAAGTGTATATTCGTACGAAGTGTATATTCGTACGGTCAACCGTATGATTAAGTGAAAATAGATCATATGGTCAGTGACATCATGACCGCGATGTTTCGGTCGATGACCATAAATGGCCAAAATAACGCTCTCCAACAATGTGACTACTGTGCACAGCTGACTCCCATGCCAGGGAACTCTGATCAAATCCTGCCTGTGACTTATTTTTATTTTTTCAAATTGGTTCCTCTAGAGTTTATATACCGGTATATATATATATATTTTTTTAATAACATCGAAACTTGATACAAAATCATTGTTCCCCAATTAAGGCTGTGGATGAAAGATAGGATCGTTTGGACGGGGCACCACAAGGGCGATCTTACCACCCCATTTTTAAAAGTTTATAACCAATGAACTTCAACACCAGGACTGTGCTGTTGGTGACCATGAATTTACGCCGCAGATAACAGTCTTTCAGTTTCCGTATATATATATCTGGACATTATCAGCATTAGGCCTATTAAGAGTAAACAAAACACACAAATGTTGATATCTTCCACTTCGTGTGTTTTGTTGGAAGATTACATATAAAGGAACATGGTCAATTATGTGGACAAAGCCAGGTTGCAGACAGTAGGTTAGGTTATTGGGTTAGGTTAGTGTATAAACCTCGCGTATACCGCCAGCAGGCGGAATAAAGCTTATATATCATGTTCATTTGGTTCCTCTAGAGTTTAAATATATAAAGGAACATGGTCAATTATGTGGACAAAGCCAGGTTGCAGACAGTAGGTTAGGTTAGGTTATTGGGTTAGTGTATAAACCTCGCGTATACCGACAGCAGGCGGAACGGAGCTTAGGCCTAGGGCTATCTATAATGTTCATTTATCGGTAACTGGTGCACTCTAGCAGTGAAAATTACAGCTAGACTATCCTCCCAAACAAAGCCGAACGAATCCTACGTCACTAACATAAACAACCAGTGACAACGCTGACCATACAATCTATTTACGCGTATTCATACGGCTGACCGTACGATTATCCACAGCCTTTCATCTAATCCAAATGACCTAATCGACCTAAGCAAACTAAACTTTTCACAAATATTCGTGTAGGCGTAGGCCTAGTTCTTCTTCACCTAGGAACCATAAATATAAATCACGATTTTCGTGACTTGAAAATTCGTGTATGACCACTTTGTGTAATTTTCTTTTCTCCCGATTGGTTGTACACTGTGATGAAAATGAACTTACTTTAACAACTGCCAGATTAACGTACTCATCCTCTCCAGTGGTAGCTGTTGGAGTAACTAATGAATCTTTCACTTTGTTGAAAGACCAAACTATTGGTTTTTTTACTAATACGTCCATAGTCCAAGCACTCCAGGATTTTTCTGGAGGTACGTTGACAAAGTCTGAGTATAATGACAGTTCGTTGTTTCTGCAAAGAAAATAAATACATTTGGTGGGTGGGTGTAAGAATCTAGCTAGGCCCTATTTGTGACAGAATCTAATAGGGCCTATCAAGTTATAATTTACAACTTTATGATTGCGATACAATCATTCAGTAGAGCATGCCTTTTGTGCCTTAGATTGTACACTTATACCGGTACCCTATTCACACCGAAAATGTAAATCACGATCAACGACTTAATCTCGATTACCGTGCAGTGTGAACGCAACTCCATTAACGTTACCTAACAGTGATTAACGTCTTAATCTCGTTCAGCAAACCATGTAAGCGCGTTAACGCCATTAGTTTATTACCCACAATTCCATGCGTACATTTAATCTCAAGTAGCTTGATCGAGATTAACTTTTCGGTGTGAACAGGGTATTAGTCAATGGCTTAGGCCACCGGGATTCCAATGTGTCAGGCCAAACGGTTAGGATAACGCCGTGACCCTAGTTCAACCTTTTGTAAATTTCAATAAAATAAGATAAAAGTCTAGGCTTACCTCAACATTGTTTCAATCACAGTCGGAAAACATAATGGTGCTCTACCATTTCGTTGAAATGTCTTTCTTAAATCGGCAACAGTGAATGAAGAAACGCTCTTGTCAAGGCACCAGTCACTTATTAATGTTTTCCAAAACTTCAATTTAGAATCCCAATCTAAAGGATTAACAGTCCTCTGTCGAAATTGAGAAAATAACGAATCCATTTTCATGTCATCCTTCCAGCAATCTGGCATTTTCTCCTTTGACAAAGGTAAGGACATTGGTTCTTGATCGGTCAAACTAGGCCTAGGCCTAATATTTGTCGCCATTGTAGGCTCAAGTGTGAGGAATTCTACTTTTACAGTAATTTGGTTCTGTCAAAAGTATTGAAAATATTTTTAACTATTACACGTTTCTTTGCACAATATGAGGCCTTCAATGACCTAATAGGAGAAAATGATCAATGAAATGTGGGCCTGTAGATACACCTTAATTTTGAGGTTATGGTTGACTGCACTGCAGTTGAATATATTTGGAGTCGCACTAGTCACGGTCTTCTGAGATCTGTAATCTGTCAGTTCACGCCAATATCACGCGTTCAACATCGAGCAGCACTTACGCTTTTCGTGATCACTGTTAGTGTTATGGAGTTGTTGGAAAGATTATTATGCTTTTCCCATATTTGTACTGCCTGCAATGACATCTCTGTACCATAAAATGTGCAATTCATGAAGAGGTCTAACTATTGTGTAAATCGGTGTTATGAAAATGTTCACAGGCAAGTTTGGTGTCAAATGTACGGTAAACCATTACTATTGTGAAAGGGGCGGGGCAGATCTAGAACATAACCCCATTAGCCCGTCATTATTTAAAAAGCGGATTTGACAACAGCTGATTTTATTGTTGTGATCCATGGTGGCAGGTGATGTTCTATAGGAAAATAGTTGGCCTAGACTAGTCCTAGATTAGCTATACCAATTAGTAAGTATTACAGCAAGGTTTTGCTTCAAACGAGACATAATCATGCACTTCTGCCACATCCCTAGTATTCATCACCAGACTTCTATTTGTACTGCTGCACGTAGAAGAGGTCAAGGCCATTGTTATTATTTTTGCCTACAGGGTCAGTTCGTAGCCTAGAAGTTCTAGGCCCTCCTCTGCATTTGACTATCTTATACTTGATTATCATCATGCTATCATGCCATTAGATAGTCCTAGGCTAGCCGTAATAGACCTAGGTGCAGGGTATTTTAGAATTTTTAAGTAGGATAGTAGCATAGTAGGCCAGGCCTTGTTGATCAAATATATTAGGCCCTGTTATTATAGACTACAATCACCAAGAGAGCACTGCTTCAGTGGGTACATTTGACAATACAGAAGTGTTGGAAACCACAATCTGATTTTTTAGGCCTAAAAGTAATAAATAATTGTGTGACAAACAGGTATAAATGGTAAGTATCAGTGTGTGTAGCGTATTAATTTGTGGAGTAAGGGCCTAGGCCTACTTTTAAGCCTTCAAGTGCAAAAAAATCCCTGGAATGACATCAGTTATTTTGGTGGTTCTCATGGGCTAAGCAGGTTCATATTATCTGCAAGTTATTCCATAGATGTAAATTCACTATTGTCAATGACACATCACAATTCAATAGTAGGTAGGCTATAAAGTAAGTCTTCCAGATCATAACTATTACATCTATAAGGGGCTGTCCAGTGTTGGGGAAGTTCCTCAAATAATAGGGAAGTGTAGTAGGCCTACCCGCGCAACTTTTGGGTTCTTTCACTTGAAACACGCCCATTTGATTAACATGGGTGTACATCTTTGAAACGCCACAGTTTCTTTATTACTGCACCTACACGAAAAAAAAATACTTCGTCATGTTCACTGTATTTTTCTCATCATTAAGAGAGCAATAAAACAATCCAAAACATCAACAAATTTAAACTATTTGATGAACAAAAACACCTTGTAATTGCAACGTTGCCAAGCGAACGTATGAGAGAGATAGACGAAAAGCAGTTCCGTTTCCTGTTTTTTCGTGGATCGTTTTGAACAGTTAAAAGCATAGCTGTGTTGTATAGCACAATAATGGAATTCTTCAAAGAAGAAAAGAAAAATGCAGGTGAGCGCTTACCTTATAAGTTTCATCCATTTCTTACACTCTCCTTCCTTGATCCGTAGGAAATCTGTAAAAGCTCTCTGTTGAATTTGTGCTTGATAATGGACACTCGGGAACACAACAACACACCATTTTGAAATAAGATCTAATGATGCCTCCTTGAACGTGTCATGCGCATGTCGATACAAAAATATCGTATGGGCCGTGACACACAGAAGAAGCAGTCGGGAGACGCTTGGCATCACCGTAATTTGAGCGTTGCAATATCTCGAGTTTACAGTCACTAACGTGGGCGGAACGGAGCGGTTGAGTAGAAGTTTTCGACATTGCAATTACAAGGTGTTTTTGTTCATCAAATAGTTTAAATTTGTTGATGTTTTGGATTGTGTTATTGCTCTCTTAATGATGAGAAAAATACAGTGAACATGACGAAGTATTTTTTTTTCGTGTAGGTGCAGTAATAAAGAAACTGTGGCGTTTCAAAGATGTACACCCATGTTAATCAAATGGGCGTGTTTCAAGTGAAAGAACCCAAAAGTTGCGCGGGTAGGCCTACTACACTTCCCTATAGAACTTTTAAAAGTCAAGTTACTTAGTATTTGAAAGGAACTTCTGAAAGTTATAGTTACTTCCCTAAAAAAGGAACTTTCAAGTTCCTGAAAAATAAAAATTTGTTTTTAAAAGTTACTTTTGCAGAGAAATTATAGGATATGATTTAGGAGTTGTATATGTCCATCGCAAAAAGCATACATCGTTGATTAATTGACTTAATATTTCTTAAAACAACAGATACACGTCACTACAGTTGCTTATCAACTCAATTTGATGTTCTTTATTAATAATAAACATTTTTGGAAATTTCAGCTGAATTGATTGAGCCGTAGCAAAGAGAAAAATTAAAATCTGACATTTTGTAAGGCTGTATGAGTAGGTCTTCTGTCCGGTGGCAAAGTCAAAAACTAATATTACACATTTCTTAATTTTTGTTTGAGACAAATTAAAATTTTAAAATACACATTACTGGTGATTTTCAGTTTATGTTATCATCTATTTTTTGGAAAAATTAATACGTCAAGCTCTGTAAAGTTTTGAAGCGTTGTCTTCACTTATCGCTCATCTTATAGCATAATTTTAGTGTTTTTCTAGTTAATAATACTAGCTTCCAATACTGTTACGTAATCTGGGTTACCTAAGCATCAGGTGAATTATGCTCTTTATGTAGGCTTACTGTTTCTTGAAACTTTATTCAATGGTGGACCTTACATTATAGACGACGAAATAATTCCACAAGCTAGTTTCAGTTAGGCCTATTACTTTAAAGTAGGGTTGCCGTTCGATTTCGATCGATTTTCGATTATAGGTTTTCTTTTCGATTTCCATGTACTTTTCGATTCTCGATTCGATCGATATCGAAAAGTTTTCGAAGATCGAAAGCGTACAACAGTACAAGAGTAGCGCGAGATGTCACGAGTAACGCGCTCGCTTCCATTGATAACATTATACTTATAATATATAGTGCGTGCGGGGTATATAAACATGGTATTTTGTTTGCTACCTAACACGTTTTTTCTTCGATTCGATTTCGATTCGATTACGATTCGTCAATTCGATCGATTTTCGATAAAAATGCAATCGATTTCGATTCGATCGATTTTCGATATCGTGAACTTCGATTTCGATCACGATTTTTTTATCGAACGGCAACCCTACTTTAAAGGCATACCCAATAGAACTATATGCAGGCATATGAAAATCAAAATTTCTCACCCTAATGTGTTTATTTCGATTTGAGCAGGATATGGTTGATGCGCCTATCACCTTCTTCATGGCCAAACATAAACGGCACATGGCAGACAAATTATTGCCAATTACATTTTTTTGTTCTGAATGAAAAAATGGCTTGTACGAAGCCACCGGCAAAACATTGTTTTCGGCTGTCAGTGCCATATTTCACCAAAGTAAATATTTCTAAAACTAAGTATGATTTCTAAAATTAGGTAGGAATTATAAACTATAAAACGTAATTTAACTGATTAATTAATGCATTACTTGCACCAATGTTTAGTTCACTATATAGTCTGCTTGCATATATGAAGAAAGAATAGTCACACAATTTAATGAACAACTAAACCACAGAACACACGTGTTGTCACTAGTTCAGTACACTTTGGACTGACGTTCGATTGTTTTGAGAAAAGTGATTCTCCAAATGTTGCGCCCCCGCCCCTGGATGGTAAATTGTTTCATATACGTATTTGGATTTTCCCATTTATCTAGTTTGTGACATCTAAAATGATGACGAAACTGTCGGGAAAAACTCATGTACATCATGTGTATTCATTGCTATAGGCGTACCACCACAGTGTAGCCATATACGTGGTGCGATCCAGGTTTCCGAGTATTAGGATTACAGAGGCCAACATATTTTAAAGACGATGAAACAAAAACTGGAATAGATACTGTTCTTCAAATAAAATGTAGGTAATCGTATAAAAAGAACTTCTCCAAAAGTTCTTGAAATTTAGTAACTTTCAAGTAAAAAGTTCCCTCGAGAAAAAAAAGAACGCGTTCCTTTGAAAGTTCTTGAAAAAGGAACGCTTTCCTTTTGAAAAGTTCCTAACCAACACTGGGACTGTCCATAAAATAACTTCCACAATTGTGGGGGGGGGGGGGAGGATACACTAAGTGACATCTACATTTACACTACCAGTACTTGGGCCTATTAATAATTTCTTTTAATCTTTAGGAAAATCAGTTTTAGCCACGTAATTTGTACGAAATTATATTTTAATGCAAAATGTAGGTACCTCCTCAGGAATTATAGTGTTATTAGGGTTGCGATTTGTTGGGCCACCAGATATTTTTGATGCATACAAATGCATTTACATTTATACAAAAAATATATGTGTAGGGTAGGCCCTACCCTAATACAAGCTGAGTTATTAAAAAAATGTGGAATTACCAAAAATTGAGGAAATCTTTTTTCTTATCCCAATAAGACTAAGGTATATCACTGGTATCCTAGTTTTTCTAAATCTGCATGAATAATTTCATTGGGGGGAGGGGGGGGGGTAGTGAATATTGACTGGATTGTGACATCATTAAGAGGGGAGGGGAATCATCTCTGTGATCTTCTTGGACAAGGGGGGGGGGAGGTGTGTTGTACCCTAAAATTGTGTGACATCTTTTATGGATAGCCACTCAGCAGAGAGACTGCTTGATAGAATTAGAGAAATTGCTCAGTAACAAGTGACCTAGTAACTAAACGAAGCTCATAATTTTACCCATGCCTCTAAAACATCCCTTCAAATGTTCTAGTCTACCTATAGGCCTATTCATCTTGTAAAAATTGAAATGTTTTTATGTTTTAGAGTTAATTGCTGATGGTTCACTCATACTGATGGTGTTTCCACTTTCCTTGTCAAGCTTTGAACATATAGTACCCAGCAATGGGGCCTCACAGTCGTAAGAACTGCCTTCGAGGCCGCAATATGGCAAACTCGACCTCAGCACCTAGCTTCCAAAAAGGATGTTCAAATGAGACGACTGTAGTGAACGGCAAAGAAGATGGCTTGACAGAAGATGACAGTGCCCCATGTAAGCAAACAAATTATTCGAAAAGTATTCGAAAATTGTTGGAAGCATCATTATGTTGAGTTCTGTATTTAGAATAGGCCTATGTCCAATTAGTGAGTTGCCATTTGTTTTGACACAGAAAAATACAAATGAATAATAATAGGTCAGTATGAGATTCGATGAAGTGGTAATATATAAGATTAAATATAAGCAGAAGGTTAGGACTGGAGTTGATGGAAATTAATAAAATATGCATAGACCCGAGTTTGAAATCAATTAGGACCAGGGCCTTTGGATGTGAATAATGTTGCAATTTTTTAATACAAGATTTTCAAGAATCATTATTCACTGATCACACTTACCAGTCTTAGTTGTGATGACGTTCGATATAATAACTCCCTCCCTAAAAGTTCCTACATTGTCCGTGAAAAGTCGCTATATTGTCTGTCTAAAGTCGCTATACTGTCCCTGAAAAGGCCTTCGATCAGCTGTGTTTCAGCCCTGTTTCACTCCTATATTGGCCGTGATTCGTCTCTGTTAGGGCGCTATTTAACCGCATCTTTCTGCAGTCTGTTTGCCTATCTATATACGGCCGCGAATCGACCGTGTTTCATCCCTTAAAACTCAATAGTCCCTGTTTCGGCCGTGTTATTTCAGTAAGGGTGCTCAATAAGTTTTAAATGTGAGACAGTACACATCCAGGGTATCCAAGTACCTTACGTTATTGCTGATTTAATTAAATGTATATGACGGTTAAAAAATCATGAGTGTATTAGACCTATAACAATCTGTAAAGAAGTTCAATGCTGCATTTACTACATTGTATGGTGTAGGCATACTAGTTAGTACCTATTAGCACAAATAAATTGTGAATGTCATAATCTGGGATATCAAAGTATATTATTGCTGATTCCAGTATATTTATATAGGCCTAAGATGATTAAGGTTGTTATATAAATATAGTAGACCAAGATTTAACAGGTGTGACTTGATATATAATACAGACATTTTCTTTTCAGCCATGCCTTGGTTTGGCATGGACATTGGTGGCACATTGTGTAAACTAGTATATTTTGAACCAAAAGACATAACGCCAGATGAAGCCAAAGCCGAAGTGGAAACCCTAAAAAACATTCGCCGTTACTTAACGAAGAACTCTGCTTACGGCTCATCAGGTCACCGAGATATTCATCTTCAAATGAACGACGTTACGATCCGTGGTAGAAGAGGGACCGTGCATTTCATCAGATTTCCAACAAGTGAAATGGGCAATTTTTTGGCACTCGCAAAGTCAAAAGGCATGGCCAATCTTGTTACAACTGTGTTTGCAACAGGTGGTGGGGCATATAAATTTGAAGAAAACTTTTCCAAGGTATGTAAGCCAAGGTCATATCATTTTTCATCAAATTGAAATTTTGGTTTCAGTTATTATAATTCATATTAAATACGGTAAGCCATATAAAAGTATTCATTCGGGCATACATTATTATTACAGTAATTATTAATTACCGGGATATTGATTTGAGGTTGCCAGTTGATATTCCATTTAGATGTAGGCAGTGTCGGACTGGCCCACCGGGGAACCAGGGGATTCCCCGCGAGACCCTCGACCTGGCTGAGGCCCTTCAAAACTCTACTCATATAGACCGTCTTCAGGAAAATATGTTACGCTAAATAATATATCATAGGCTCACAGAAATAGTAGTTTGGCAATATGATTCGGTCGTGCATGGGGCATCGTGCAATTACAATAAAACGTATTCATCAGTCTAAAATTATTTTAAAACTCCATATTCGATTAAGACATAATTCTAATCAATTGCTTCATAAATTAGAATCAAAATGCTTTTTTAAATGAAGTTGTGGGTGCTGTATATAAACAAGCAAAATTGAATAAGCTTACAAATTCCTACTTTATTATAACAATGAAAACGGTATACATAAGCCATAGTTACGGATGAGCGAGTGTAGAATAAGTTGAATACCCAGCATTATTAGCGATTTTCATTCGTGTGTACACTTCTCTATCTATTCTACTCTTAAAACCATCAGACAACCTCGTATGATCATGCGTACCTGTTGTTACCAGTGAGAAAAATCTTGATCCAGGTTGTGATCACTAAAAAATATCCAGGAGGATAAAAACCGTAAAAATATTAAAAATATAATGCAGCAAAAATCCATATTTTTCTGATCAATATTTTTGAAATTTTCGTTTTCAAGTATTTTTCCAGCCACGCTTTTATTAAGAGAAATGTTCAAGATTCCATGTTTTTTGGAAAAAAATACTGGCACAAAATTGCTTAAAAACTATATAGCTCTTACTTGTGTAGGTCTGCAACTTTGTTTAATTCAAAATGTTTAACGTTTTTAAACCTCAAATAGTCAAATAAACTACACGCGAAAATTGTGGACGTATATTAGTACATGTATTATTTATAGTAAAGGAACCCATTGAAAATCTAATTGAGAAGTATAATAGTACACGCCTATTGCAGTGCTCACTTACTTGCCATAATTTGGTAGTACATATTATGAATTTTCGAAGTCGTAACTAGAGAGCCGTCCGAAAATTCTACGATTCCATTATGTGCTCGAACCCTCTTATCACACCTTGCGAGGCCCCAAATTAACTTTGGTGTATTCTCACACTGCCTAGCCTATATTCTTATACTGTCTACGCTACCTGTATACCTTTTTTGTCTCACACTGCCTACGACGTCGTTTCACCAACTTCCCCCACTCTGTATCCCAGCAGTTGGTCATATTTTGTCTTGTACTGCCTACGCTACCTACCGACCCCCCCATTAATGGGAATAAAATTTCCGCTATTGGTGGTAAATTTGAAAATTGAAATACTTGAATATCTCACTTCTTTAAAATTACGTCGTTTTCTCAATGAGAAGAAGATGAGACAGTGATAGCCTAATACAAATACTAATACGAATAATAATATACTAATCAAGTCTTGATTAATTGAAGATATAGAAAACGTCAACTGAGACGAGTGTCCGAGTGGTTTAAACACTGAACCGTCATTCAGGAGACCAGGGTTTGATACCCGCCATGGTCGACCATCCTAACAGGGGTTTTTCGTGGCTTCCCTACGTCGTTCAGGTCAATACTGGAATGATTCCTTAACAACAGGACACGACCGACTTCTTCCTAACAAAAACACCTAATAAAATGACTTCTTATCTCATCATCCCATCTCATAAATCATTTACCGACGCCAATAGATCGTAGTCATCAGTACAGTGTGTCGTTGAACCCAATATAAAATAAAACAAATAAATAAAGGAAAGGTCGTTACAGTACAATTGGGTAGAATTAGGCTCTCACTGTCTTATCTTCTTCTCATTGAGAAAACGACGTAATTTTAAAGAAGTGAGATATTCAAATATTTAAATTGTCAAATTTACCACCAAATGCGGGAATTTTACTCCCATGATAGGGGGTCAGGAGGTAGCGTAGATAGTACAAGACAAAATATGACCAACTGTGATGCAGAGTGGGGGAAGTTGGGGAAACGACATCGTAAACAGTGTGAGGCAAAAAAGGTATACAGGTAGCGTTTAGGCAGTATAAGAAAAGGCAGTGTGAGACTCAACCTTAGGCCCCAAATTAACTTTTCCCGGGAAGCCCTTACCTTCCCAGTCCGACACTGGATGTAGGTCTGGTTTGATGATCATCATCATCTATATCATATGATTTTTTTTTACATACCGGTTTAAAGAGTCATTGTATTTTCTCATTGTCTGATTTGCTTTTACTGACTCTCATTGAAAGCGATGCGTTACAATCATTGGACGCGCTGACCAATCAGGAGGGCACCGATTTTATGGTGACGTGCGAAATCACGATTTATTGAAAGTGTGTGTTTTCTCATAATATGAGCATGAATCATACGATTTGGCTTTCAAATCTGTCACTTTTACATCGCGTGAGTTACTTTGTGGATTTTTACATGATATCATCACGAAATTACTTGAAAGTCGGTCAAAATCACACATATTTTAATTGTTTTTTTGTTGGCCTATAAAATATTTCCAGATAATGTTCTTCACAATTCTGAACATTCCATACTTGTTCCTGGAACCCGATGAAAAAACTAGGGGTGTGCGAGTTTGAGAATTTGAGTTCGAGTTCGAAAGAAAATTGCGAGTTTCGAGTTTGAGTTCAGAAAAAAATGGGCCCTATTAAATATTGAGTTTTTAATTGGTTTCGAGTAGAGTACATTATACAGTAAATCCTCATTAATTCGAATTCAAAGGGACCCCTCAAAACACAATTTGAATAATTGAAAAAAATGTGAAAAAATCGTTTTTGTTTGTGTAGTATATAGTGTGTGTGGATAGTTCCCTACCACTTTCCCCGGGAAATACTTATCACAGTGTTAAAAGAGTCTAGCTACTGAAAGTAAGGATTAAAAAGTAAAATGCACTTGACAACTTGACTTGACAAGGCAATAAATATAAATATTGGAGCCTAGAATGAAATAAACAAATGATAATCTCTGCATACTCAAGCTGACTGATTTATTTACAGTTGATCAACTACTTACGACCAATGGGAATAGTATTCACTCTGTCAATGAAATAATTTTAATTGAGTATAGGTAAAGATGTGGTCTCAAATATATTATCTGGAAAGATATTTTTCTTCAACAGCAGCATGAAATGTAGTAAACTTTTCAATTGACAAGAGCATATTTTGACTAATTTCCTGCATGGATAGGAAATCCCTTGTTGTCATTGGTTTCCATATTTAAAGAATCAAATTGTGAAGTTTTGTAAATCTTTGTA
Organism: Brachyptera risi; assembly: GCA_964007535.1. Classification (NCBI taxonomy): domain Eukaryota; kingdom Metazoa; phylum Arthropoda; class Insecta; order Plecoptera; family Taeniopterygidae; genus Brachyptera; species Brachyptera risi. The sequence continues at coordinate 62,276,809 of OZ023326.1, forward strand.
GGGCCCAAGGAGAGCATTCAGTAAAATCTTCAACTTTAAAATCTAATCTGATTGAAATGAAAAACTTGAAGAAAGTCTATTTTAATTATTTAAATACATGTATCTATCCATCTACCAAGTTTGAAGAAATTTGGTTTTGGTATTTTTAGGAAAATTAACGTACGGTACATGGTTCAACCTATGCCTGTATTGGGAGAATGCAAAATATTGAGTTTTACGTTCATTTTCAATTGTTTCTGTGCTTGACTGCAAAAACAACAACCAAGTAGGTAATTCAAGGATACAAATAACCGGGTGATCCTGAATGAAAAGCATTTTCAAGAAAAATGCGTTACCGGTAATTCAAAATTTATTTGAAACCTCGTGCAGTACTGCTCTCTGTAACTAACAACGCTACACAGTGTTTACTTAGTTACTAAATTGCAATTATTTTCTACTTAATTTTTCAGTACGGTAATCTTAACTTCCAAACTGAAAAATATGGAACAATTTTGAAAGTTGATTCAATGATTATTTTTTTTGAGAATATAACTTGGAGGCAAGGCATTGTGTATTACTATTGAGAGTTTAATGTTCCTGTTATGTTTGTAGGAAGTGAACATGAAACTGGCCAAGTTTGATGAGCTAGACTCTCTGATACGTGGCATGCTGTACATAGAAACCAACAACCCTAACGAGTGCTACTTCTGGGTTAACCCGACCGAAGATGACAAGTGTGAGAAGAGGGTCTACGACTTCAGCAATCCATACCCGTTCATTGTATGTTCTCACTTGTACTAGCATAATCATAGTCAAACCGATACAGTCAAGAAGTCATTCAAGTCAGATCAAATGCAGAACAAACTGTGGAAATCATAGAATTACTTTCAAACTACAGTAATACAGCTGACCCTCGTTAGTCCAAATGCAGTTTATCCGAAATTTTACATATTTTGAACTTGGAATCAATCCACGGGTGAAGGTATATGCATTTCGATGTTAATTTATATAGTTAATCCGAATTCCATCCAAACTTTAATTCAAACTAGTTTTTGGGTCCCTCAATTGCTATCACACTGTTTCCAGATTGGATAATTCAAAATAGTTTGAGTACATTCCTTGTAATAATTATTATTCGGCCAATTTACGTGACTGAATGTGAACCTTGACGAAAAGTAGACCCTGGTGAATAGAATAAGCATTCGTCAGTCTGTGTTGAGGCGGCCGAGCGTCAATAGTAGCGTGCTATTAAGTACACACACAATCATTGAGACCCCTCTATTGTTTCTGGTCCGTGGCGTAGCTTTTTCTCGGGCGCAATACGAAATTGACTAAATTCTTATCAGGAAGAGTGATGGTTTTGTGGAAAAAGAGTTTTTTGGTCTGTCAAAATTTTTATAAATAGGTCCTATCCATTTCGGTTTGTGAAGTCTACTCCAGTGAAAAAATTGTGAAGTAGGCCTAATGACATTTTGTAAGGCAATTCAAATAATTCTGTATAGAAATATGAACAGAACGTCATCTACGTCACGAATGAGAAAATGGGCCGGGTCCTATTATTTTTTTTTATTATTATTATTTAACTCTTGCAAATGCACATAAATGCGCGGTGGCAAGTTCCCTAAGTACCCCTATCCCACCATCTCCTTAACCCTCTGACGGAATAACTTTAACCTGATTTCATCCCCTTCAAAAACATTTCTACTAAGCCCATTCCAGTCCCTACCTGTCCTATTTAAGAAAGAGAATTTACCGATATCTAATGTAGCCCCCTTTATGACTACCGCTCTATCATGACCCCGCCTACCTCCATACCCTGACTTATTTCTTTTTATCAACTCATGCAGCTCCCCCCACCCCCCCTCTCCCTCCATTACCCTGAAGAAATTACATAAACGATCCTCCTTCCTCCGTATTTCCAATTTCTGCCACCCCAGGTCTCTTATCATCTCAGTTGGACTCTCCAACATTCTTACCCTCTCCCCCCTTTCATTCTCATCCCATTTCCACCTCCTAACCCTACCTGTAACCTAAATGCAAATGACCAGATTATAATTTCTGAAATTGAGATGAACATTTCCAGTTCACATTTCACATTTCAGGAAATGAATATCGTCATTATTCATTGAGATCCAGTTTCAGGGTTGTGGCATCCATTGAAGTATTTTCAATTTTCAATAAGTTTCAACAAAACAACTACAAGCCAGACAATTTATTCTAAAATATATACAATTTGAAGCAATTTTACGTTGGGCCTATACAGTACTTGAATATTATGCAAGGTATTATTATCAACATTGAAACAATATAAAGTGAAACCTCTCTATCCATCATTTTTCAAGGGACCAGGGCCCAGATTCACAAAGAGTTGTATCTTATAACGTCGTAGCGCTACAACCGTACTAAACTACAACCGACATACGACATCGTAACTTTATTACGGTTGCATTCTTATTACCTATTCACAAAGAATTTCAAGAGAATTTTACCGTGGTGTTATCTTTGGCACCAACTGTCAGTGGCGTTGCCGTGTGACGTCATTGTTTTCGACTGTCAACCAATGTGAGCAAAGAGCGGGATGTCAATTAGTTTGTAATATCGCGATATAAACATCAATTAATTGTTTCCTACAGCTAGATAATATTTAAAATCAAAATGAACGAATAAAATGTTTTATATACTTTTACGTTCGTTTTTTTCTAATTGTTGTCAATTTTGTTGTTGTTGATTCTCAAGAAGGCTTTGCATTTTTTTTTACCGCCAATTCTGTCAGCTGTTGGTCGAGATTCCCAAATGTAAGGTTAAGATTGAATATTAAATATGATAATCGTAATTAGGATCGTTTCTTTACTCTCAACCTCTCTAGATTTCCATTTTTAATCTTTTAAATATGTTCTAATTGAATTCGAGTGAGCGAAGTTTCCAAAATCATCAAAATCATTTGCCAGGTGAGTGTTGTATCTCCACTATAACCAGTCGGGACCGGTGATAACTTTATCACCAACTATTCTTAAGACTTTTGCTTAAACTTTTTCGTGAATACGAGTTATAACCAAGTCTGGTAGTAAGTCCTGTAACAGTTGTAGTTTACGATGTCGTAAGAGATACAACTCTTTGTGAATCCAGGCCCAGGAAAATAAAACTATCCATCCAGGAAAACCATCCATCCAGGAAAATTTAACATTGATTAGGGTGTATATGGAAGTGGGGCTAGAAAAAATGAATGATACAAGCAGGAAAACGATAGATCTGGGAACGATGCATAGAGTTTCACTGTAGGCCTACTGGTACTTGAGATGTGTTGCAAATGTTTAGTGTGGTAGGTAGGGCCTATGCTAAAAGAATCATAACTCCAATGCTCCTCAAAAAGCCAACTCGAAATTTTGTGTGGATGTTCATAAAGGTGTTGAGATCATGCATACCAAATCTTATTGTGTTCTGACATAGAGTACCAGCATTGTTGACCTCTGACCTTTGGGAGATGTAAGCTGATATACCAATGAATGTAATCGTGAGAAGTATGTGAATATGGTTGTTTCTAGAAAGGTCTCGGAAGCTTTCTAATGAGCTTTCTGTTGAGGCATGTGACTTGATTAGAACAGAAATTATCGAGAGTGTAGTCTCAGCAGGTTACGCGGACAAGATTTTAAGGTCAAATTTGTGTGACCTTGAAACTTGAAAACCGATGCTCCAAAAGAATTGAAAAAAACACTATTGCTAGTTGCCAAGGTCAGCATGTCAACCAATTTTTATTATAACGGTAATTAGAGACTGTCACTTACAATACATTGGTTGATTTGATATGGAATCACCCATGTACATAAAAAATTCAATCATATTCTATCCAATAAATCAGTTGGATTAAAAAATTTGAATAGTTTATGAATCCGTTTTGAGTCGTCTGACAATATTGTACGAGTTTGAACTGATGAACTAGGTATATGGTTTCACAGTTTTATTTTAATCCCTCTCCCTGTTTTGATGAATGAATAATTTGGGCCTAATTGTATTTCATCCCCAAAAAAATATTTGAGCCCATGCAATAAATTTTACATGTTTCAATAAAGCTAAATGTATGGGGTTTTTCATTCTTGTTATAGTTGATTCCTTTAACAATTCAAATTCAATGTTTGTGCCTTTTTTTTCATTTTTCTGTCCCTCTATTCATCCATTTTGTATGCTTATTCTTGAAAACTACAAAGTTCTAGTTTGGTAAAGTTCGAGAGGTGATACAAACTGGCATGTCCATCGATGAAGTTGTCTGACTTTGAGAAGCATGAATAAAAATTAAACACAAATAAATGGTTCTGAATAGAAAAAAAGATGAAACATATTCTTCAAATTCTGAGTCAGGTGATGAAGTTTTTTGTTAATTTCCAATGAAGAATCAAACTTTTGTTGAATTAATTAAGGCAAATAAAAATCAGAATTTTTCTGTAAGTTTTTTTTTCAAGAACTCTTATTTTATTTGTTTTCTAAAACATGAGTATTTTCAGTGTCGTGAATTAATTTATTGCACTAAATATTAAGAATAATATCTTTTGTATCCATCAAAGTTTTACAACGGTGTGAACTATGTAACAAACCAATATATTGTCATAAATGGTGTGTCCAGTATTACCAACTTTGTTACAACAACCTCATACTTGTGATATATCTGGGACTTGACTGCCGGGTTCCCAATAGTGTTTATTATACACTGTTTTAGACAATATGTCTGAAAGCATTATCAGGCAAATAGCTATCTGGAACATTCATCTCAACTTCATATTCATAATATATAAGCGATTCATTTCCCCAAATGTTGTATTTTTAGTTGATGTTTTTGTTACAGATTGTGAATATTGGTTCTGGTGTAAGCGTGCTGGCTGTATATGGGCCCAACGATTACAAGAGGATCTCTGGAACAAGGTAGTTTGACTTCAATGTCACTAACAAACCCGTGTCTTAGCAAACTTCACAGCAACATAGCTCATGGCTCAATGCGGCATTGTCATCCAAATATCGCTGCCCACTCTTAAAACAGGGTTTCTAATAATTAACGATGCTATAATACTTGTATCCACGAAAGAAGTCGCAGACCACCTGCTCGTTAGTGGTGTGGATATGTGAGACGGGCGTCAAAATTCTTCTTTGTCTCAAATATATTCTTTCTCTCTGTAGATAGGCGCAATTATTAATTCAATTAATATCGGATGTTTGAAAATTCGTGATACACTCATATTCATAGAGTCTGACATAGATTGTCACTTACACAGCGTACTAGAAAGCAACCGAATGCAAGCCAATTTTTCCAAATAAAGTTGAATAAATGGAAAGATGCAACAATTGAAAGAGGCAACTAGCGACATTTCTGGTTTTCAAATCTACTAATTTTAATAAAATATTTAATCAAACTAATAGACCATTACAAAAAAGAATGAGCCATCTAGCGGCAATCGTTTGAACTAGAATGGGATTATGTTACCCGAGTTCGAAAGTCCTATGCTGCCAATGCTATTTAGCACGTTTGATTTATATTATTGTGCGTTACAGTGAACGTATTACGTTATAATATGATAGTAGTTTCAATATAATATGTTTACTATATACTGAGAGATTTACACACTGTCAGAGTGAGTAAGATGAGAGATAATGCAAGTTTTATATCTTGGTGATTTGCCTTTAACTCTGTGTATAAGAGGGCCGACTTTTTGAATAGTAATACAACTCACACAATGCAATACCAGCAATTTTGGCTGCTAGGAGGCGTGACGAGCCTGCGCAGTGAATTTTTGGAATGGTCTATTAGATGAGTGTAGCAAAGACTTCCTTTTCAGTTACCAATAAAATATATCCAAATTTTTTTTCTTTTTTTTTGTAATTTTGTACATGGAGTACATGTCGGGTAAAGTACTGGTAACGTACCAACTTGAAACTTTTCTGGACATTGATGTCATACCAGAATAGGTTGGGATTGTTTTGTAGAAATATCGATTCAACGGATTTTTTTGAAAACTTTCTAAATTTGGAAGATTCCTAAAACCGGCACAGGTAGCTGAGTGGTCAACGCACTTGCTCCATGTGACCTGGAAGGTAGTGGGCATGCCGGACCCGGTTCGATCCCCGCTACCGTCCATCTTTACAGGGGTTTTTCGTGGTTTCCCTCTGTAGTCTAGGCTGATGCCAGGATGGTTCCCACAATATAGGCTACGACCGCTTCCTTCCCACTATCCTTCCCATAACCCATAAAAATCTTCATTTTATTAATCATCCATCCGACGCCAATAGTTCTTAGTTATCATGACAGTGCGTCGTTAAACCCAATATATGAAAAAAAATCATAAAAAGAGCATCTAGGCTAGAATTTTCAAATTATCAATTCTATTCCATTGAGAGTTGAATTTCAAATAATGTTGATATTGTTCTGATATAGGCTTATGTTTCTACCATGTTTGAAAAAATTTGGATTAGGCCTAGACAATTTTTAAAAAATAGATAATTATTTTGGAGGGTGGCAATTAGGGCCTACTGAGCTTAGAGGTTGTGGATGAAAACCAATTGAAATTAAATTTTAACAAAATCATTAGACGAGCATGAGCAAGGATTCAATTTGACATACTGAAAAAATTGGTGTTCGTTTTCATGTTTTTTTTTTCCATGTTTTTTTGTCGGTTCCTTACAGGTCAAACGGCTACAGCTATCAACCTCAAAACTTGATGCCAAACTTTTTTTCATCATGGTTCCTCATCTAACTTGGATCTGTATAGTTTTGTGGCATTATCGGGTGCTAACTTTTATTTTTATGAATTTTAGAAATTTCAAAAAATACCCATCAGAATAACACAGCAGAAAAAAAAAGAAAATATTTTTATTTTCCCCAAAAATGAAATTTTGTGTGAAGTTAAATTACATTCTGATACATGTACACATTTCTGGAAATTCTCAGCTTGATCAGGTCAGCCATTTTGAAGAAAAAACATAAAATGTGCTAAATTGATACCACTCGAAGCAGTTTTGACCCATTTATAACTTGAATGTCACCCAATTGGCAAATGTAGGCAAAAGTTTGGCAGAAAAATCGACATACTATATTACTATCCGCTCGTCTAACAACACATATATGGCATTTTCCTAGTAAAATACATAGTTCCAATACATGTTTCTACTAAGTTTAAAGAAATGTATTTTCTTGTCATCAAAAAAAAATTATCGAACCGGTATGGAGAAGTTCAAATATTGAGATTAGAGTTGGTCAGTGAAAATCAACAGGTTGAACAGAAAGGCTATGAGTTATCAGAATGTAATGAAATTAAATGAGTGAATAGGGAAAGGTTGACAAGTTCAAAACCAAGATGTGTATACAACTTTTGAGTCCATTCCATATAGGTAAATATCTTACTCATATTACAACCCCATTTTTTGAAATTGATAAAAAACAGATTTTTCTCAAAGTTGGTAGACGTGAAGTTGTAGCTTGAAATCTGTATAGATTTACGCTGGACAATTGTACATATTCACAAAATTTCATGTTGATAGAAAAACATCCAACCTGTGGTGTGCATGTAAAAAAAATCAAAAAGATGAAAGTCCATCGTGAACTGATGGGAAGTCTTCGCTACGCTTAGCCCAGCACAGGCTAGTTTTTAACTTTTTTTTTATTGTAAGGTCCGGTATCACCTTGTCTAGTTAGACTTTCTCTGAGAGTTGGTGAAAACAAATAGCATTCATAAGTAACCATGGTGATAACAACTTCAAACTACCAGTTAGAGCTACTCCCACATTGATAATTCAAGCACCAAGTCAATTACAACATATTTATGAACAATCTTGAACATAAAAGCATGTGCAGTGCGCCTCAGCCAACTTGGTCAGAATAATAGCCACCCTCCGTAGCTCAGTCAACGAATGCACCAAATAAAAACTACCGTCAACTTTGAGTGTGGGTTCGAGTCCTACATAAGGCATGAGTTTAGTAAATGTCCTTTCACTTATCATCACTTCATTGCTTAATCATCCCAATTTCCTACTTATTTGTATCCCCAAATAACCTAGCTGTTGATGGGATCGTTACAACAAAACAATAATAATGATGTACTAGCTGATAATAATCAAACAAACAATAATCAATCAATCGTCTTGTTCAGAATACTGTCAGATAGGCCTACTAACAAATGTATTTCTTTTTGAATCGACAGTTTGGGCGGTGGCACATTCCTTGGCTTGTGTAGTCTGTTAACGGGTTGCAACTCATTTGAAGAAGCTATCGAATTAGCGACGGGAGGCGATAACACAAGGGTTGACAAACTTGTGAAAGATATCTACGGCGGTGATTACGAGCGCTTCGATCTGCCCGGCGATCTTGTTGCAAGCAGGTAAGTTCTACGCATGTAGGCCTGCCAACCGGCAGACACAATGCACATTTTTCACAATTTCAAAAATCAATCAAACCTTTTGTTTTTGTTTTCACTTGGACGTACATTTTCAATTTAATTGAAAAATTAGCAAAAATATTCTGTAAGCACACTTGAGAGACATCACAACTCTGCGGCTAGATTCTCAATTTCAGAAATGATAAATTACTGTAATTGATTGGTCCTCCAGAGACCTGCCTCTTTTCCAAGTCTTGTCGTAGGCATTCCCATCGAAACGTGAACAGTATCGAGTAATGCCTACGTCACGATTCAGGAAAGAGGGCAGGTTCTTGAAGACAATTGAATGAATTCAAATTTCTGAAATTGAGTTGATGATTTCTAGTTTTCTCTAAAATTGGGAAAAACAATATTGTCATTCATTCAACCTAGCCGCAAGGTTGATCCATCAATATTATGCACTTTTTTATTTTTATTACGTGTTGATCGTGTTAATATTACCTGTTGGATATTTACATGCATGCGCATGCATTTTTCTTTGAATGAAAGTCAGATTGTGTCACATTGGTAGTGCTAGTAGTATATTTGCGACTAGTGAATTTAATTTTGATATTTCTCAAATTGTTGAGTAGGCCTACAGTTTCCATTGATTTTTTGTGATTCATTCTCTTCCAATAGCTCCACTGTTTTACATGGTAATGCTGTAATATCTTATTGTGGGTTGTTTTATTCTGAAGTTTGTCAACTTGTTACTAGTGTTCTACTTTTCAACTATATGAGAAAACTATATGATAGGATACAGTTTACAGTAACAGTATATAAATATATAGGCCTATAGACCTACCAGTATTTGAAGTACATGATCTATCATTTTTCGATTCAATGGACCCTTCTCCCCCCCCCCCCCCACACTCTCCCTAAAATAAATTACCTATACACTAAAAACAATGTTTTTTCAGTTGTAGATTAACTTCATTCAATTGTAAATATTATTGTTAAGATTACTGTGAACTATCTTTGCACACAGATTGTCCTCTTACCTTTAATGACTTTAAAACTGCACAATAGAAAAAAGTACTGGACTGTAGCATGCGTCTGTTTTGTGTAGACTTTGTCAACTAATTCTTGTATTGAAGTTTTCTGGGTGTGTGCAGCTTTGGCCACATGAACTCGAAAGAGAAGCGCGCGACCGTGTCACGCGAGGATCTGGCGCGTGCAACGCTCGTCACCATTACAAACAACATCGGTTCGATAGCACGCATGTGTGCGCTCAACGAGAAAATTGAGAAGGTCGTATTCGTTGGCAACTTCTTGCGAGTGAATCCTATCTCAATGAAACTGCTCGCTTACGCTATGGATTACTGGTCCAATGGAACGTTGAAAGCTCTGTTTCTAGAACACGAGGTAATTATTGTACACTATACTCCACTACTATCAAGTATATCGGCATTACAATGCTGGCTATACATATCTGTACTGCCACCAATGACCAGGGCAACTTTGTTTGTGGTTATCAGATCCCCCTTTTCAAGAGCAGTACAACTTTGCTAGCTCTCTCTAAACGTAACATTGACGACTTGACGAATTTGACGAATTCTGTATTGCATACGAGAAAAAGCTGTGCTACCGGGCGAAACTACTTCATGACTTGATAGAAACCGTAACCGTTGCCTCAATGAGTGTGTTGCGGCTACCTTCGCCGATAGAAACCGTGATAGATACTGTTGTCAAGGGCCTCGGACTCATTAACTCCGGCGAAACACGATCATCATGTTTGCGCCTTTCCATCGGCCGTCCCGAGTTGCTTGACAACACGCATGGTGACGTTTTGATCTGTCCTCGACAAAGTGTGGATGTGTTCTGGAGAGGGGGAGGAACTGAGGAAGAGAGAGAGAGACAAATATGCGTGTCTGGTGGTAACGACGTCTCAGCAGAAATCACTCGGAGTCAGTCAGTCCAGTGCCACTGACAGTCTGAGATGATGCGCGTTGTAATCATTCATCAAGTTTATTTGCAAAATCAAAGGGAGAAATGCAGAAACAAAACTTTTTATAAGTTACAGACACTGTATATTTAATACTAGGGTTGTCAACAATAATCGATATATCGATTTAGATCGATATTTTCTCAAACGATACGATAATCAATTCAATCTCGGCGATACGATATCAATATGATTATTTTCAATTATCGAAATTAACATTCTTTCCTTTTCAAACTTACTATTTTACCCTTTATGTAATTGCTCCAATCAGTGTATGTGGCACGAAAGTTTTTGTTTTCTATTGGGCACTCGAAAGCCAACGAGAAACGCTGTTTGCTATGACGTCAGAGTTGACATGCGCAAGAGTAAAAAATATAGACTTAGGCCTATCGCGCGGTTGGGTTTCAGACCGCTTCAGGGTACTGCGCGGTTAGGAACAAGGAAGACGCACACCATGCAGCAAACAGCTCGACGTGCCATGTTTATTATTGCGCGTCAAATAAAAATGATGCTTCTTCATGATGGAACATTTATTAAATATTAAACGTGTTTTTAGTGGAATATCTCTCAGTTTCTGGTCGATTCCATTATTATGAGTGTGCAGATGTAGTAAGCTTAAGCCCAATTGAAATGAGCAAAAAACGTATTTTTGACCGATTACAGGCCGAGATTCGCATATAGGCCGAGGGTGACTTTTGGGCTTGAAATTTCGAGAAAAACCCTCGGATTAAATTCGGGACTATACGGTATTATATCAATAGATAAATAATGAATTCCAGATGTATGTTGTTACTTGTACTTTTTTACAACTCAGAAATCTGCCTCTTCCTCTATCCCATTATCTTTCTACCCCTCCCTGCTATGACCGAACTCCCTCATGTAGTCCAAGGTCAACCACTTGTCAATGAATCAATCAACACAGCTGCTTAGACCGCAATTTGTAACACACAATAATTCCGATGCGATACGATATTTTGACATTCGATACGATTATTGATTAGGAGAAAAAATATCGATATAATACGATTAATAACCGATGTTAAGTAGACTATAATCGATATGAGTTTTCATATCGAACGGCAACTCTATTTAATACCAATCTATTGAATGATAAAGAGATGACAAGTTTATCCTTCCACTCTCGCTCGAAATAGTTCGAGACCCAAAAGTATTTCCAGACTCGAAATTTTGATCTGGGAAAAAATCTTTTCAAGCGAGTTCGAGTGTCAAACTCGACTCGAACTCGCACGAAAATTTCAAGACTCGCATAGCCCTATTGTATTATATTAATAGAAAAATACCATCCACCAGCAGGTTATACCTAGAGGCCTCATCTGCCACATGCATTGCAGCTACACTCCAGTTTTCCAAATTCCCTAAACTACACCCTTTTACTCTACAATTGATATAATTCTGAGAAAAATGGTATCTACAGTATAACACTGTTATTCCAAACATAGCGTTGATTGCCAATACTGCATGTTGAAATATAGTGGAATCACATGTTCATAACTCTTTTTTGCCTTCTCAAAAACATGATCAATGAATATCAAATCTATTGAAACATGAAGAAATATTAGAAAACATAGGTGGATAAAAGCACTTTTGGATTACATCGCTTTTATAGCAATTTTGATATTTCTACTTGTCTATCTTGTCTATCATTTCTTTCTTGCAGTAACATTTTTGCATACTGGTATGTGTATAAGTTATATTTGTTTTAGGGCTACTTTGGTGCAATTGGTTGCATGATGCAGTCTGACAGTCAAGTGAGCTGAGTAAAACATTGACGCACTTCCGTTAACAAATTGTTCACGCACAAGCATTCCTGTGATGGTTGGATCAACAATTTTGTCAATAAAATAGACTTAGATGTAGAATATATTATTATTATTATTTTCTGTCATAAGTATGGTATGGTATAATGGCATTTCACATTTAACTTGGCCTATACATTTTCATTGTAACGTGGCCTCAAGGCCATATAAAATCTGTGAAAGACAAATATTTGTCGAAGGTAGACTACATATAGATATTGCCTAGAATCAATGTAATTGTTTTGTTCTTAATTTCTAATTATGACGTATAATTAGAATTAGGTCTTCCGTTTGTATATCAGCTCAGTAAATAATGTGTGCAGGAAACAATGTTCCTTGGTGTGTTTTTTTATTGAATTATTCTGATGTATTGTAAAAGGAGAGAGCAGCATACTGAAATCAAACCACTTCAAACTTCTATTGTTTCAATGGACCAAACTAAACTCACAGCTCAGTTGATTGTTTGCTAAACAAAATAATTTAAAATAAGATTGTATTTTTAAACTAGAAACCATTACTACCATGACAACAACAGTAATTTGTTAGACCCCGTTTACATTACTACTCAACTACTCTAGTAACCCCACCTACGATCGTAAGTTACCGTGTGTGAACATAAATTAGTTGCTACGCTAGTAACAAAAGCTACTACAGTCACCTTACTACCGTTAGTAAGGTTACTCTAATAGATGTAGTAGTGTAAACGCTCGATAGTTGGTACTACCGTTCGATACAAGGAGAAGATGGCGACGAAGAAAGCAGCTGGCGTGCCGAACTGTTAATGCACAGCCTTGTAATTCTTGTATTGTCGCTCGTTAGACGGCTGTAATTCGAAATAATCTGCTCTCGCGGTAAAACATATAACTAAAACCTCTAGTAAACAAGATTGTCTATTTGACAGTGTGAATGCAAAAATAGTTACTATCGTTCTACACCAGTCACCTTACTAGAGTAGTTGAGTAGTAATGTAAACGGGGTCTTAGACAAACTGTGAAACTTCAGTAAATAATAAGCTGACAAATTATACAGATACTGAACTTTCTATGTGTGCACATAATGGCAGAATGAATGGTACGTAAAAGAATAATTCTTGTAGGTAAAAAGAATTGCTGAAGTTACAATTATCTTCAATAATAGCAATATTGCTGTATTATAATTTATAATTTGGTGGTTAATTCATCCTTAGATTATATAATATAGTTTTGCCAAATTTTAGCAGTACGTACTGGAACATATCTGCTGTGACAACATTACATTACTAAAACATTGATTTTTTTGTGAAGCATTTGTTATTTTTTCAATTATTTTTGATACCTTCTATTTATACTGTGTTTCAATTTGACCTTAAATGACTCTTTGATGCAGAATGCTGCAATTTAAATTTGATCCATAATGACTTATTGGGAGAACAATTGAGAAAACAGTGAATTGAAGTCAAATTATGTTAAGTGTCCAATAATGATATTGAAAATTAAGTATGATTACTTTATGAGTAATGGAATAATTCACTAGTTTGTTGCATTAATTAATAATTTGTTCATAACTGAAAGCAAATTTCAACATTGATGCCATTGTGAAGGTAAATTAGTGAAAGAAGTGCTCATGTCACCCATCTTGCAAAATCACAATGTATTTCATATTTGTGCTGTGGTTTTCAGTTCTCTACATGCTTTCCAACATATTTCCTTCAGCATCAATGGCATTGTTCGCTTGGCTTTTGCATAACGTAAACGTCAGAAAAAGTGCGCCAACCTGTTATGAATAGTGTGATGCGGTAAAGTGGTGTTTTTGTAGTACATTACATTTGTTTCTACTACTGAGTACTAAGTACAAGCTACGGTTTGGTTATTTCCATAAGACGTTGAACAGCAAGGTCTACAACATGGGTCGTTTTATTATAGCTTTCTGACTTCCAACTCCACATGTGTTGCTTCAAGATATTAATATTAAAAACATTTCAAATTGTTCGAGTCCATTCAACTTCAACACAGTACCGGTACTGTAGAAAAACGGGTAGGAACAATAATCTATCGCTAAGTAGAGGAGTGATCTTTGGTTTGGGTAATACCATGAACTTCTACAGTAGACAATTCTCATTTCTTATATCTGTTGGCCCGTAGTTTGTCTTGGTTGGAGAATATGACTTCCAATCCAGAAAAAGAAATAACGTTTGTCAAGTTATTGGTTTTTTCCGTACAAATACATTTTTAATCTCTTCCCATTTTATTAATTGCTGCTATTCTCAAATGAAACATATGTAAATACGTACTACTACTGTGTAGAAATCAAATGGCTTACCTCAAATAAGCCACCATAAGCATCCAAGTAATCACGTGTACAAATCACATGAAGAAAATTGTGAACTAGAATTACAGTACAATACTATTATTATCTTGTAATCAGTATACCAAATAAGGGCTTATTACCAGTTGTTCAGGAGAAACAGTAGGTCTGCTGCTGCAATACTTAATTTCAAGTGGGTATTATAGATATTAGTTGTCCTTTTCTATATATGTAAAACCATGTTATTTAGCTTCTTGTTGTAACTTATATAAATATTTAATAAAATGTTATGATTTACAATATGGTATCTTCTGTTTTTTAGGTGCTTAGTTTTTCTCCTTCAGCATATGTAGGGACACCAATAATACTGTGCTTACCATTTGAAACGTAGCTCGATGCGCAACGTTCGCTTTCTTACATGAGTTTCTGAAACAGTGATACATATATGATAGCTAGGTGATATGCACCGTACCCAGATCCATCGTATTCCTGCTTGTATAGTTTATTTGGCCCACCCTACTCTTGTGTGTACCTTTGTTGAATTTTGGATGAATCGTTTTCCTAGATAAATGGTTCATCTTTCCTGGTCCCTTGATGATAGAGGTTTCACTGTACCCACGTTAAAAGCGAGCAGGGTCAGTTCTAGACAAAAAAAAAGTTAGGAGGACCCATCTATGTTTGTAATTACAGTATATGTTCACTTTTTTTGTTTTGGGAAGGAATGGGAGGCAGTGTACGTTTTTTCATGTTTACAGGATCCAAATAGAATAAATTTGTAGGGTCTAACTGTATGTTGTACAAATGATATGTTTCACTACAAACAGACTTTTACAGCATGAATTGCGTGCGCCGCTCCTTCATCAACCTTCACCCTTCGTCCTTCTCCTTCATGCCACATTCAGTATAGTTATCGAAAAAAAACTTGAAAACATCAATTTCTACAGTTACATGCAACACTTAGCAATGAGTTTACAAAATACTCCAATAGGCAAGTGAACTGTTCTATAGACTAATACACACTGAATGATGATTTTGGTGCTAAAATGCAATTTTTATTATCATTATTAGAACACTCACAGTGCGGATAAATACACGGTTTTGAAAGTGGTAAATGTTGGTTTTCCCCAACACTCAACACATGTATCCTTGTATCTCAGACATTCCGATGTCGACATGAATCTTAATCTCTCTGTCACACTACCTGCAACAATGACTCAGAGTCTACATTGTCTGATTCTGATAACTATTTCTAACTCTTATCCTAGATCAGATCAGGTGGTGATCATTCAACAGTCAAGTATTGTCTAGTTTTACTTCAGATAAGCTACAAGTCTTTCTAGAGTTTATGTTAGTTATTGTTTTTAAATAATTGGCATCCCAATTTCTAGCCACTAAAATCTGAGCAATTTACTCTCTTATACGAAACAATTCACTCATGTGTGGCCGAGAAATGTTGATCCGAGCAGACTAATAAAAATCACTCCCACAATCATATCAACGTATCTCAGCCGTATATGAGTGAGTTTCTTCCGATAAAAACGTAAATTACTTAGATTTTCATTTCCAATGCATATCCCCAGGATATTATGATCCTAATTCTTCGACTGCGATTTTAGTTCATTTCTATAACTTTCCTTCATTTTCTATTGTTTTTTCCGGCACAGGTAATAGACCCTTCCGGTCACGATCCCGTCAGGGCTTTAGACCTCTCACCCAAACGAAGTCAGTAGAGTGGTAACGTAGCGGGGAAAAAAGCTCTAACGTCAGACTCGACTCTCCCTGACAACCTTTGACGCATTTAACAATATTGGAAATTTGAAAAATTATCCCCACGGTTTTTTATGATGAAAGGAGTAAAAAGTCTGTAGAACTGCCCCTGAAAGCGAGGGATTTGATTCCAACATAACATTCCAATGTATCAAAGTGACTTTCAATTATGTAGTACGTACCATTGATAGTTGAACTGGGTTTTGGGAACATTGATACTATTATACAATCATAAATACAAAATACAAGTAAGTTAGAGTTGGATTATTAGATGAGCGTATAGCGAAGGTTTCCATTTCATGTAACGAAAAAAATTGGGCTTCGTTTTTATGTTTTATTCGTTTGTAATTTAGTATGGGCCTGCATGTCAGGACTGATTGAATTTTTTTCTGAATATTTGGTGTACACAAGAATAGGTTGGGATTGTTTTTCCAAAAAGAAGGGTCGAATGGTTTTCCGGAATAAAATCGGGAAAAATGGGAAGATCCCCATAAGCATAATCCGGAGAAAATATACTTGGAAAATTGGAATTCTTCAAAAGCTTTAAAATTTTCACTTGATATGAAAAGACCTTCGTGATACACATTTTCAGTGATTTGTATAACATTCGGATGAGAAATAACGAATAAAACATATATATATATATATATATATATATACAGGGGCGTCGGAACGTTTTGAAAGATGGTGGGGCAAGACCAATTCCTCACCATGGGGTCACGGTGGGGAGGGGGGGGGGGGGGGGGGGGAGGGGGAGACTTTTCAGAGCGTCACAAATATTTTTAGTATCAGTCATTCAAGGGGTTTTCTAGAAGTAAATTTGTTTTGTTAAAGCTGATTTCACGGAAAAAAGAAATCTCTGAAAAATGTTTCTTTTTATGAATAAATTTGTAGTTTCAGAAGAAATAATTGAATGAACGTAATCGAACAAGTAATTCTACCGTATCTGTTGAAAAGAAAATGCTATTGGTTGGTCGCACCCCACATTTCAAACAGAAGCAAAAATGTTGATGAAATTTGGCATATAATCTAACTTGATATTGTTCAGTTTTGAGCAGGGACGTAGCTAGAATTTGTGTATTGGGGGGGCACACAGGTTACATGAATAAAATGACCGCCTAGCTGGATTCCTGATATTTCCAAACAGTTTTGGAGTCCAATGATTGAATCACTATGGACATTACCAGAGTAATTTTTCATAGTACAATCATTATGGACATTTTTGCAATTTCTCCCAGCAAAATTCTCAGCAGTGATTTTTAAAATAAATATGGTCATTATTTTTCAAGTGATTTTCTGCAATTCATGAGCACTTTTGTAATCTAATAATTGAATCATCATCGAAAAGAAAAAAGGAAGTGTAAAGTAGTAGAGTGTATACTGATACAATTCATATTAATAAGTGATACTATTTTATTGTGTGTTTATTCGTAGGTCAACATTATATATTTTCAAAGAATGATACATTATTGGTGTGGGGGGGGGGTGTCGATTGGTGGGGCATGCGTCCCCCCCCCCCCCCCCCCCCTCGGACATCCCAACAATGTCCCTGGTTTTGAGGCGTTTTGAATACTTGTTTTGCGCTTTTTCTTAAATGTGACGTCGTACAACCTTACATTAAAAAAGGATTACGTACTTACTTCCTGATTTCTTCCAAACATTTTTGAACGAAACGGGCTGCGACTTTGTGTTCGTGGTTGGTAAGTAAATTGTCCCGCAATTATAAGTATACCACGATTTCACACTTCAGTAGCGTCTTCGTCAATCGACTAAACGGTGTGTTTTGTGGGCCGCATGATTTTTTCATTTCGCGCGATAACATGGGAGAAAAGAGAAGATTGCTACAGCCGAGTCCGTAAAGAAGTGGGAAAGGTGTAAAAGCGCCCCTTACAATTCCGATCAAAATATTAGCAACTTGTACAGTACTGTTACGTGGCATGATTAAAGAGTCAATCAGGACTAATCAGCAACATAACGACAAAAGGAATGAGGGGGAACTACGCTGTGGCCTACAGCTATATATATATATATATATATATATATATATATATATATATGTATATATATATGTATATATATATATATATATATATATATATATATATATATATATATATATATATATATATATATATATATATATGTATATATATATATATATATATATATATATATATATATATATATATATATACATATATATATATATATATATATATATATATATATATATATATAATATATATATATATATATATATATATATATATATATATATATTTATATATATATATATATATATATATATATATATATATATATATATATATATATATA
Source organism: Brachyptera risi (assembly GCA_964007535.1). Classification (NCBI taxonomy): domain Eukaryota; kingdom Metazoa; phylum Arthropoda; class Insecta; order Plecoptera; family Taeniopterygidae; genus Brachyptera; species Brachyptera risi. Next base: position 62,295,327 of record OZ023326.1, read on the forward strand.
TATATATATATATATATATATATATATATATATATATATATATATATATATATATATATATATATATATATATATATATATATATATATATATATATATATATATATATATATATATATATATATATATATATATATATATATATATATATATATATATAAACCTGTATTATTCTACTCTCCATCTTTCATAATATAACAAGTGTGTGCGCAATTACTATGTATGAAAAAAAATATTCATGATTTTAAATTCTAAATAAATACCCATAACCTAACTAGAAGACTTCAAATGTCATACATTTCCCTGCAGGTCCCCTAAAATTTGACTTGGAATGATTTTGACTTTAAACTTCTCAGCATTGTCTCAGATTTTCCTCTTTTGCAAATAGTCACCCTACCCTATTGCAGATTGATAGGTAAGAGGTTTGACTGTATAAAAATTAAAATAAATATTATCTGGGTTTTACTGTTTTATATATATATATATATATATATATATATATATATATATATATATATATATATATATATATATATATATATATATATATATATATATATATATATATATATATATATATATAGTACAAGTATTGAGATGATTATAAGCTATTGTATACCAGTGGTCCTTAATATAACCTTTTTCTATATGCGGACCCCCTATGAAATTAATAATAAAATTCCCCTCTCCAAAATGCATAAACATATACGCATATAGGTATTGTTATGTTCATATATATATTGTATATTTTCATATTTTAATGAAATAACATTTGATTGAGCTTACCATTGATGAGATGGTTGAGCTTGCATTGTGGAGCACAGTAATGCAATGTTTTAATATATATTAAAGCAAAGTACCACAACAAACTCCAAGTTGAGCCTGACCTAAGACACTTTCAAACATAGCCCCTAACATTTCATTATTGTGCTCCAGAAAGCAAGCTCAACCATCTCATTAATGGTAAGCTGCATCAGGCAACAAGTGCAGAGAATCCTTTCTCACACAGATATGTAGTGGCAAACGGTAATCTTATTTTAACTGCTTCGTCTGCAAGATCCAAAAATATGCTTGCTTATAAACTGTCCGCCTTTCTACCCAAAATTGAAAAATAGAATGATGTTTAAACTCAGTGTTATTAACACAAGAACATGAATGTAGACTTGACAAAGATCCGAACAGAACTGACATATTTTGCAAAAGTTTACTTACAACTGCAAATATGCTTTTTATAAAAATGAACAAATTCTTAGAAAAGTATTCAAAGACCATGTAAAACTTCAGTAAATAGGGGTTCTCTAACAAAAAAATGTCTGACTGTTAACAGTCAGACAATTTGGACACAAACCCCATCTCATTGGATGAGCAAAGCGAAGATTCAATTTCACCATACCCGAAAAAAAGTGCCTGTTTTTTTTTTGCTCGCGCTCCACAGGTCAAACGAAAATTCAAAATCCGTTGAAACTTGGCATACACAAGTGTCCTTATCTAACTCAATACTGTATAGTTATGAGGCGCAATCGGTCGAATCACTTCTGAGAAAACTCATTTCAAACTTTTCAAAAATCCCATAAGACTAACCCAGAGGAAAAAATTCGTCAAAAATATTTCCATCGAGAGAATTCCAATTTTCGAGGAATTTTAATCTGATAATTATACACCTTATTCCGAACTTTCAGTCCAATCAGATCAGCCGTTTTGATGTAAAAAATATATAATCCAATTTTTTTAAATCACTCAAAGCTATTAAGCAACCGTTTGAACCTAAGCAACAGGTGTGGAAACGATTAAAACAAAGCCTTCTTTACCATCATAGAAATTGATTAGGAAATAAGATGGCAGTGACATAATCGTTTGGATCTCAAGGTGTATATATATATATATATATATATATATATATATATATATATATATATATATATATATATATATATATATATATATATATATATATATACGGGTATATATACCTATATATAAATATATATAAATAACCAATCCAAAGATATAAGTTGATATTTTCTAGCTCATCCATCAACGCGGAATCACATAACGCATTTGCCTAGTGTTAACAATTATTTGCTTCTCAGGAAAAAAAGGCATTGGCATCTGTGTAAAAGAATCACCATTAAATACAACGAAGCTAAGCTATTATAGATGCACGATGTAGTGATACCAACCCATTTTATCATAATATAAAGAAGGTAACCCAACTCGGGTCTTGAAAGTGAAATATTTCCGGGGTCAGAATCTGAGTCAATCGCCTTGATTGCTTGTAGCGCAAGTATCGCTTTTATATCAAACCATTAAGAACAGCAATGCTCAACACGGCCCAGTAGATTGCGAGAATGATAGTTTTGTTAGTTCAACAATGCTACCGGTAGAGTAGCCACTCTTATCTACACCTAGTTCACAAGGGGATCCGCTAAATCATGACCGGCAATCGGGATGATTGGCTCTGAAATGACCGCAAGAAGCTACAAATGCCTTCCATGCTATCAGTATGAGAGTTGGGTCACCTTCTTTATATTATGATGAAATAGGTTGGTATCACTACATCGTGATAAGATACATTGATGTCAACAAGTTAGATGGCGGTAGTTCATTCATTAAACCACAAGTTAGACCTATTGTTTTTACTTCCAGAGAAACTACCATAGCTAAATGAGCTATCCAGCTATAGCTTAGAAAAATGTACTATTATATGCCTATCTGAACTTTGTCTCTTCTTTAAAACAGACAAGTTTAAAATGCAATTATTTTTGATATTTTAGCAACCTCTTGCGGACCCCTTTGAAACAGTCCGCAGACCCCAGGTTAAGAACCGCTGTTGTATACATAGGGCATATTACATTTATTCATTCACAAAAAAGACTCATTCTTGAAATTGAATAATTTAATACAGAATTTATATACATATTTCACACTTTTTTCACTTTTTTAAACATAGAAGTAGGCCTACAGCATACAGAATTTTAGTCTGGTATGACTTTCTTTAAAATGGGTTTAATTCAACATAAAAGACGAGGAAAGCAAGTAGACTAGTTTCGAATAAAGTAAATTAAGACTGATGCCAGGTTCCGTTTGTGTACATGAAACAGGCAGGCTAATTCAGTAATTGATTCAGTACGTATGCAAGCAATTATCTTAATTCTCAAACTTCTCATTAGTAATCAACTGATTACACAATACACCTTGCAGACGCAATTTAATGCATTCATTCATAATTTTCAACTTGCTTAAAACTGTATGAGATAATATTATCTCAGGACCACTTGGAATTATAAGATATTTGATTATTTGAAGTACAGTGAAATCTCTATGCATCGTTCACGGATGTATCGTTTTCCTGGATGTATCATTCATATTTCTAGCCCCACTCACATATAATCAATGTTTAATTTTCCTGGTCCCTTGAAAAATGATGGATAGAGGTTTCACTGTACTGAGAAAAATACATCATTTTCAAGTACTGGTACAATAGAGCTATATTTTGAAATGGTAAATACGTAACTAAATATATCGTCACCTTGGTGCTTGCTTGTCCTATATCACACTTTTGCAAAATTATACAATACATTCAAGAGAAATTAAAACTTGGCCTTCTCTTGTACTTGTATTGTACGTATATCACTTGTTGATTTGATAAGAGTAGAAGAAAGCAATATTTTATTGAGCCCACTCTCACAGACTACTTCCACAATGCCATACTTATCTCATTATTAAACTCAAATTCAAAGTAATAATTGACTGTTGATCAGCGTACAATGATAGGTAAATTGAAAATTGAAAATTTCTTGTAGGAAAGCTAGATGGATTTTTACTTTTTACTTTTGTTAACCACCCAAAAACTGGGTGTACTAGCAAATCAAATGAGAGTTCAATATGGAGAAATCAGCAGGTGTCGGACCACCAGATTTTCAGTTTGTGTGACCACTATGAGTAGGGGCAACCAGTTAACTTGATAAATTCAATGAACTAATTATTCACGAGTGTCATACGTGTATACAATATCAATAAAAATCATAGAATCTTCATCACTATTTAAACAATAGTGGGTATTTTGAAATAAATTAGTTTATTATGCAGTACTCTGTAACACTATACGCCACTCTGTAATATAACAATAATTGAAAAGACCTGAACATTAAACAATGTACAACAAATATGTAAATAGTCAAGGACATGATTTATAAAACCAAACAGGTTCAACATGACCGAGTAAAATATAGCAGAATCTGTAGTATTTCTTGAACCTATTTTATAGGCTAGCCTATTAACTAAGGTACACAATGAACATAAAGTATTGAACATAAAGAAAAGAACAAGTAATGATGAAGATTTATGATGAACGAGAGATTCGTTGCGGAAGCCTGGTTGACCAGGTTATCACGATCCACGTACAATGAGTCACAGTTCAACGCAGTATGACATGAGATTCATATTCCAGCTTTTACTTCCTCAAACTTATTTGAAATAATGTGGCATCCCAAAAATGTTATCTTAAATTGTCACGAAGAACAGATAAATCATTAAAAACAGCATACAATAAGATATTCAAAAATAATAGATAGGCCTGCATATTGGTAGATCAACTGAAAGGCTACCGAGGACTTCAAGTTACAAGATTTGCCAAAAAATGCCATTTTAATTCATGTTTATGTTGATAAATTATACAAGCTTTGTGATGTTTTAATGCAAATTCTTTTCTTCTGATAAATCAGTGATTCTGTTACCAGTAATTGGTTATTGCTAGTTTGTATCCATAAGAGCATATAGAACATGGAAATGTATTGCTCTGACATATCTTGTAATTTAGTTCACATGTTGAATTGAACCTATCTAGTATCTAGTATCTAGGTATCTACACATTTAACCACACGCCCAATGAGCTAGTAATGTGGGACCGGAGAGAGAGTTGATCGATATCTCTATCTCTCAAGTATGGATACCAAAAAACAGTGAAATCTCGATGTATTGTGCCCACACCCACTGTTTGCCTACTTCTATAATTTAGTTTCCTCATCACAACTTCAACCAATGCTGAATTTTCTTGCATAGCTCATTTTCCTGCATGAATGTTTTTATTAGTCCCTTGAAAAATGATAAGAGGTTTTACTATACTGTACTAGCAATTACGAAGCACATGAAGTTAGATATGTAGTTCAAAAGACTCCATTGTTTTCAACAAATCTAATTTCACGTCGATACACACTTGCTTTCAATAGCATAACCCGGCTCTGGTCTATGTGGAAGCTAAGGATGGTTCCTTCTCACGACAAGATGAAGCAATCTAGGCCTTCTGCTTCACGGTGGAAGCATAAACTTGATTGGTTTGATAATATCCAAATCATTTTCAAGAGAGTGGACAGGCATTCAAGACGAATTCAATTGTTCAGGTGGTATTTCATGAGCCGATTTCAATAGGTCTCAATGTAATTTATCCAAATTCTGTATCGATATGAACATAGTTTTTTTTACTCAGTGAATAGAAAAACAATTAAAATGATTTCTTGAAAACTACAATCGTAAGAGTTCTCGGAGTGAAAGCAGAAATGCCTAGGCTCAGACCCCTGCAGTTTCCTAAGTGAATTTCTTTCATTTCCCGTGCAAAACATTTGATATGGGATAATTATAATTCAACTATAGTTGTCTGAAAACAAACAACTGACGCCACTGCTCCCTCGTTTGAATTGCAAATAAAAAGATGAAGACTGCCTGCAAAGTCTACAAGCTTTCTGAATATGCTGCTATAATGTTATCTGCTACGAGTGAGAGAGACAGCCACAGCACAACTTGATCAAGGTGGGTTGGGTTTTTGTCAAGGACAGTACGGTGGCGGTGGAATGTTTTCCATGCGAGTTTCTCGAGAGTGGAATGTCTCTGTGTCGTCTAACTCAGCTAGCAACTGTTGTCGGGGATGTTCTTGCGTTGGGCTGCTGTTCTGCAGCAGGTTACACGCAGTTGCACACAGGGCTACCACTCCTGAAACATATACGGTACTACTGTATTACCATATAAAACACATATAAAATTTGAGAATTGTTTGATTTTTAGAGAAAACTTGAGAGGAATGCCCGGGGAAAACTTCATAATTCAAAATAAAATAAAATAAATAAATTGAAAAAAAAAATCTGAAGGGCAACTTTTTCAAGAATTACCCATATAGCCCCCCAGATCAATTACAGTTGTTGCATATTTCATCAGATTCAAAAAGAACATTCCAACATAGATTTGTAATGCTGCCCTCTGATGCTCGCTAAGTAGTTATTATAATTAACGTAATAGCTTTGCCCAGATGGGAAACTGAAGGAATTGACTGGTATTCACAAAGAGTATGATTATTTTACCAATAGAACACAAACTCTAGATTGATGCCAGTGACAGTGCTAAAAAGTGTAGCAGTCAACATTATTCACTGAGCTGTAGCAGTTTTCAATTAGCAACCATCGTTGACAACTACAGTATACCAGGACAAGCTTAACGCTGAGCTGCCACTTGACGTTACAAAATGGGCCTATGTTCCAACTACCCTAAGCAACAAAACGATAAATTCATTTACCGTAGTTTCCCTTCTAACCAAAGCTACTTAATTCCATGTGATTGTTATATGACTGTTTCATTGCAATACTAGGCAGGCCCATGTCTCCTGCTCCAGATGCAAGAGATTGGTTAAGACTTAAGAGGTAAAGAGCACGCATGTTACCTGCAGCAGTGATTGTGTAGCAACCGTATTCATACGAGACGTGAGCCTCAAGACCCAAGTTGCGTATTTCCTCCTCCAGAAGCATTGTTATATAATAACATACGCCGATAATAGCAACGATCAATACCACTACAACAAATGGTTCAAATCAACATAAGGCCTAACATCAAATCAATCAATTATTGATAACATAAATTTGATATATATGCCGGACCCAAAATGAACGAAAGATTATAATATTGAAACTGTTCTAGAGACATGTAAATATAGCTTCCATTTTTTTCTTTTTGTAGCACTTAGAATTTGAAAAGTAGCACTTTGGTGCATCTATTATTTTTAAACATCATGTTTTGTAGCGCAGCAATGTTCTGTAGAGTAACAACAGTATGGTACTGGTAAAACCACTAGATAACGTACCAAACCCAAGAAACTCCAACTGATATTTTCAGAAAAATAGTCTCCACAAGCGAGTTAAACCTACGCCTCATCTGCCGCCTGCATTTGCAACTGCACTTTTTTCCAAATTCTCCGACTAACTTCACCTGCATACACCTCAATTGAAATAATTTTGCGGAAAATAGCATCTATAGTGCTTCTATTCCGAATATAGCGTCTACACCGCCAATACATTGAAACGTAGCAGATTCAGACATTTGTAGCGCTTTGTCGCCTTTTCAAAAACATGATAGAACAATATCAGACGTATTGAAACATGAAAAAATATTGATGAAACATGTAAAAAGATTTCATCACTTTTATAGCAATTGCTATTTTTACATGTCTCTATCTATTACTATATGCCATACATGGATAAGAAATAATTATACGTAGTACAGTAGATCATCTGATATATGACTTCAAGGTGATTTAGGGAAAAAATTGCATAAATGCGGAATTAGTTTGTTAAATTCTGAAACAAGATGCTAGAAATTAGCATCTGAATACTGGAACACTTCTCTTACATTCCCAACTTGATGCTCAATACTAGAGCATGACTATATTTTCTTATAAATGGTATACATACCATAATGGTATAATGATATAGTATACATGGCTCATGAGAGAAGCCTACCTGTTACAATGCTCGGCAGTGCATTCTTTCTGATGCATTTGTACAGCTTATTGGTCGGTCCAACAATATCGAGGAAGAATCCTGCTAACGAAGACAACATTGCCAAGAAGCACAGCAGGATGATAACCCGCATCAAGTCGGCAACTTCCGGCGTAACACATTGCAATGCTGCAACATACACAGTGTTTCAAATATGTAAAGGCCGGTCCACACGATGGTTTGCAATGGGCGAGATTGGTCCTCCCTTTCAATCGGCCGATTCAAAGGGAGATACTTCTCTGTCCACACGGTAAAATATGAAACAGATTGCAATGTGTGGACAGGCTACTTTCAAATAGGCCAATCACAGCAGGCCATAGCCTCCTTAGCCGTAATCGAACGCAGCGCACAAAACGAATTAAAGGTGGTGTGATTGTTTGTTATTGCAGGATCACGTAGCTGTCAAATTAAAAGTGAGGTTAGTTGCGGATTCATTCCATTAAATCCTTGCATTTCAATACTGAGACCCAAAGTTTTCTGAGCCAAACTGAGTAAACTGTCTCACAATAATTTACGATTCACTAGTTAAGCCCAGTTGACTTTAGTAATATATAAACAATTAATCATGGGGTTGGGCCTAGATGGCCTAGCCCAGGCAAAATATATTGAACCAATCACCAGTGTAATTATAATCGAGTAGCCGGGTCAATTCGTTCATGAGCGCGTTTTTTAATTATATGTTTATAGGATGTTTTGTATTCCAAAGAATAGGATTTTCCCTTCACTCCTCTTTCTGCACATTTTTCGGCGGCATTTTTCTTGTTGCTGTTCGAAGTTCTGCTGTGACGTCACAGAAATCACGCATTCTCATTGGCTACTGAGCCAATCTGACCTTCAATCGGCCCTTTCAATGCTTGATTATAGAAGCAAGCTCTAAACGCAAAGATTGAATCTGAAACGTGTGACATCGCAAAGGGAGCCAGTCCACACACACGGTTTGAATCGGCCGATTGAAAGGGAGGCTCAATCTCGCCCATTGCAAACCATCGTGTGGACCGGCCTTAATGCAATTATAGTCATCAGCAGTCAAAAATGAACATTTAAATGAAATTGTATCCACAAATAGTTCCCATTATTCGTTTGAAAGTTATTCGTTTATAAGCTCCAGTTAAAAATAGAAATGCATTTTGAGTTTCAAATGTGGGTGTAGAACGATGAAAATACATCTTTTTTTATAGGCTTAAAAAACAGTGCCCTGCAGAGCTACTTGCCATGGTACCATTGTTCTGTGGCTTCGTAGCTTCATATATAATTTGTTTACTTTTAAACTGCAGTACCCTCCATTGATTAGGTCACCAGCTGCTACTGAGTTTTGCTCAATCATATACAAACAGTAGGCCTTTTCATGACTTTGACTGATAATCTTCTGTACTGGTACATACAACAGTAAATTCATCACAAGTCATGACAATCTGTTTATGGTTCAAAGGTCTATGGTAAGTGATGGTTGTGTGTATAGGGTTAGGTAGGGTGAGGTTCAAACCCAAAAATTAGTCTTGTAGTCCACTCGACACAAACCTTACAACCATCACTAAAAGGTACAACTTTTAAAAATCCAACTGTTCATAACCTTAAAACAGATTGGCATGGCTTACAAGTGATAAATGTACCCATAGAACAAATTAGGCCTCATCTTACATCCACTTGTTGAATAGTATTGTACCATAACTGGTGAAATGTCAACAAGATTGCTGTCTTTGAAGGAAACTTCATCCGAGTGTGTGGCAAAGACAACATTGAAGAACTGGTAGACAGCAATATGTGGCGCACACTGTCCTCCCCGAATACGGAACCAACCTAGCTGTGCCATTGATGTGCACGTTAGCGCAATGGCCGCCATATGGAAAAAAGCAGCAACAAAGTTGCGTTCCTCTTCTTTCAGTACGCCCCAACGTTGTCTCGGTGAATGCATCAAACCCTGAAGCAGACTATACACACATTCAACAGCATGGCTTCAACCTAGGATTATTGCTATATCGATAGATACGCAACATACTAATTCATAATTATTACAACATCTTTTCATGGCTAAAAAAAAGGAGGCGTGAATTGGTTTTTTTTTCAGTTACCGTACATGCGTAGTGATTGAAGCTCAAATCATATTATAAATCGGATCATTTGTGATCTTTGTCGTTTACTTGTTTGCTTAGGCCTAATTGGTCTAGTACTTTTTCCGATTTGTGCGAGATATTTTCTATAAACAAGATTTCAAAGAACGTATTTTTGATTCTGTTTTAGGTCTATATGAAAAGATTATGAAGTATTGAAATTAAACGTTATTGCGCAGTGCAATATAGAAGAAACTGGTGTAATATGTCCCATGGTAACAGCAAATTTTTCATTTTTAGTATATAGCACTATGCAGCTGGTTTGCATCTATTGGTACGATCACTATAATTCAAGATACAACTTTAAAAACACTTAGTCTTAATATAACACATATCTGTGCTTTCAATACAAGTAAAGGGCCACCCCCAGGCATAAGAAACCTTGGATTTTTACCATTAGGGCTTTCTATCCTAATTCTCTATGAATATTTAAATGAGAAAGTAAATGACTCGACCAGAAGGTCTTCATTCTTAATTGATGCAATGTAGCAATGGTGATTAATGTTCATGTTTATATAGAGAATGGAAACGGGGAGAATACTGATTTTAAAAGTAGGATATTAAGTATACATTTGAAGGAGGCTCAATGAGAATGATAAAATGATATACAGTACCGGTACTGTGATATAAATGAACGCTCTATCAGCAGATCCAAAACGCGGAAAACCGCGGTTTGTGGCGGTGAAAACCGGACAAACAGTTTGAGACGGCTGAAAGTGCACGTAAATGGTTGGATTTTGTTTCTTTCAAATTCCATTGAAACAGCAATCTCAAAATTTATGTTCTTTTTGGTTGGGGTCGTCAACGATCTTGGTAAGTTATACTAAATTCGTATAAAGATGCGCAAGTCAATCCTAAGCACGAGTCATGTCTGTCAGCGCATTCAACTATATACTAAATTAAAGCAGATTTCAAATGGTGTTACAAAATGGAACAAAATTCAAAATATGCCACGATCTCTATAATTTAAAAACTCAATCTTAAGGTTTCAACAAGAAAATAATTAATGGACACGAAAAAACAATTATAATTATTACACCAGGTCCGAATCAATGTTTTATAGCACATTGTTTCAGATAGGATTGAAGGAAAATGATTGCTTGGGATTGTAGGTCTAGGCAAATATAAGCACACTCATCATCAAAATTTGTCCTTTACAAATTACTCAAGCTAGAACTACCCAAAGTTTGACCAGTTTGCCATTGAATTATGACTTGGAAATGGACAAAGGTTGAATTAAAATGTCGCCGCAGGAACGGTTCTACAGGGCGGGCCCGGGCCCCCCTGACTTTTCACTCCTTTCATTCCAATATAGTTAAATGTGTGCAGAAGTTGTCGGGGAGAGTTGAGTCTGACGTCAGAGCTTTTTTCCCCTCTACGTTAGGTTAGGCTCTTCGCGGGGGTGAGAGGTCCGAAGCTCTTGACGGGATCGTAGCTGGAAGGGTCTGTTACCTGCGTCGGAAGGAACAATAGAAGTCGAAGGACCATTATACAGATGAATTAGAATCGCCGTCAAAGAATTAGGATCATTATATTCTGAAGATAGGCATTGGAAATGAAAATCTTAGCAATTTACTCTTTTACTGGGAGAAATTCACTCATATGCGGCCGAGATACGTCGATATGTTTGTGGGAGTGATTTTTATTCATCTGCTCGAATTCAACGTATCTCGGCCGCATATGAATAAATTGTTTCCAATAAAACAGTACAATTGCTCAGATTTTAGTGTTAAGAAATTGGGATGCCAATTATCCAAAAACTTTAACTAACATGAACTCTGGAAAGAATAGTAGCTTATCTGAAGTTTTACAATGACTGTTAAATGATCAGCCACCTAATCTGATCTGGGACAAAAGTTAGAAATAGTTCTCACAATTAGACAATATAGACTGAGACATTGTTGCAGGTAGTGTGACAGACAGATTATGATTTATGTTGACGCCAGAATGTCTGAGGTACAAGAATACATGTGTTGGGGAAAACCAGAATTTACCTCATCCAAAACCATACATCTATGCGCAACTGTGTGTGTTATAATGATAATTAATAAAAATCGCATTCTAGCACCAAAATCATCAGTCAGTGTGTATGAGTCTATGGAACAGTTTACTTGTCTATTGGAGTATTTTGTAAACTCGGTGGTCGCTGCTAAGTGTAGCGTGTAATTGTATATTATGTATAGAAATTGATATTTCAAAGTATTTTTACGGGTTTTTTCGATAACTAAACTGAGTTGGCAGAAGGAGAAGGATGAAATAGCGGCGCACACAATTCATGTTGTAAAAGTCTGTGAGTAGTGAAACACATCAATTGTACAACACACAGTTAGGCCCTACAAATATTCTGTTAGGATCCTGTAAACATGAAAAATTCCTTCCCACTATAAACAAAGTAAATATATGATAATTGCAAAAAATAGATGGGCCCTCCTAACTTTTTTGGTCTAAAACCGCCCCTGTGTCGCCGATGTTAAACTTTTGCCTGCACTTGTCGAATTACAACTGTCAGCACGCTTGGTATTTGAAGGAACGGGGAAATTTCGACATCGTTCTAGAATCTACATCGATGATTGGATAATTCAAACGTTTGACGGACTTATAACAACGATCATCAACACTATTCGAGATCGTTGATTGGGCAATTCAAACTGGTTGACGGAAGCGTAAAAATGACCATCAGCGCTACCGGTACAAGTGGTGGGTTACAAATAATTTTGAACTGACTCGTTGTGCTATAGGAGTATTAGAATGGTTGGAGTTAACTAGTGGTCAGGTTGGTGTCCTTAACCTTTGGATAACGCGTATAGGGAGATTTGTGTAAAGGCAAAACCTCGTGATAAGATCATCTAATTATTACTTTAATAATTAGTGTAGTGGTAGACCCTAGTGTTTTATCAATAATAATCAAATAACCGGGATAAATTACTGTTTTAATGGGGAGGGGGGAGCACTTTTGCTTAAGAACATTTCAAAACCCATGAAATTCCACATCGGTAACTTTGAAAGTAACTTTGAAGGGACTTAATCTTTTGGGGAACTTTTCGATTTTTTTTTCATGAGGAACTGTAACGGTACCGGTAACTAGTTCCTTTTTGAAACGACTAACTGGAACTGGAACTAGTTAATTTATCAGAAGAAGAACTTAATTACCCAACACTTGTCAGGGTAATTGTCGCCGACAACTGGAATCAAGCCCAGGTATCCTGAATAATGATTCAGCGCGATGGCGGTTGATAGCGACTAGTTTACATCTTAGCGCACCAAAAAATTAGGTCTACGGGTGAAACTGTACTGGGCCACTACAAATTCAATGACTAGGCAGACGGCCCCTCCAGCACTACCCTGCTACTAAGTAGGCCTAGGCCCTAGTGCCTATGCCATTAAGATTATAACATAGTGTATTATAAAGTCAATGACTAGGCTATAGATCAAGTCTTGAAAGATTTATGTACTCAGTGACTACAAAATCAATGCCTAGCCTAGGCCACTACATGTCTGTAGGCCTAGACTAGGTCAACCAACTAAATTAGGGTCTAGGGGTACAGACTATTTATATATTATATAATTCATACCTTAATATGGGCCTCTAATAAACAGCTGTCAAAGGCTGTCAACTGTTACACTGCAATCCAAATGATCTTTAAATAATGTGGCTGTCAGTACCGCCCACATAATATCAAATAACACACAAAGAGAATGGCCGCATAGAATGTGCGGACTGCGGAGAGGTGAGGTGAAAAACGTCAACAAGTAGAAGGTACAGCAGCTGATCGAAGGTCGTGGGCCATCTATCGGTCACTGCGGTACTAGTTGTATTGACCGCGGTGGTTTTGAAATATGACAAAAGTTAGAGTTCAACTTCAATGCAACGATGTAGACGGTAGTACAAGCCCGTTGCTTCTTGAATCTACAAGTGTGACACATGTGCGTCAAAACAGGCAGAATCGGAGCCAGCGCCCAACCTCAAGGTCGTGTTAGGAGTATGAAGCTAGCTTCTGAAAACCGACGCTATTTAATTAATGACATTATCCCAATGACTCACCCTTTTACGTCTATTATACCCAAAGGGTTTGTGTTCATACCTTGTGAATTGTGCTCACACTGTGTCATATGTAATGTACAATTAATGGAAATAAAACTTGACTACTCTTCTTCTTGATCTCAATGGTCTTGACGTGGTACCATCCTTTATGACCAATATTTGTAGATTTTTCAGTTTTTTACTCTTTACCTCATTTTCACACCAATTTGAATATTCTTCTAGACATTTTGATATTGGAAGAGGTCAATCACATGAACTTATTTTCAGCACGTGAAAAATCATGAACGAAGAGTCAACTAAGATCTTTAATCAGGCACAATGTAGTGACACCAACGTATTTTATAATAATATTTTTTCAAATTTTCAGCACCCAGCCTAAAATGACAATTTTTCATGAAAGGGTTGTTTCCTGGACTACAGAGATGGAACAAAATAATTTAGGGACGGATTCGAACCGTCAAGGTATCTTTGTGTGTTATTTGATATTACCATAGACTAAAGAAGACTACCAAGACAGTTCATGTAATGTTGAAACGAGAATCATTTTCCTTCACCCTCCGCCACACACCTCACCCTCTACTTCCGAATAACAGCGCTACGAGTGCTGAAAATCGTTTCATGCGATTGTGCTTCTGTGACTGTCTACGGTTATTTCACGAACTAACTGCGTTCGACAGAAATGAAATGTAGGAAATGTAGAATATGTTTAGAATTTGCTCTTTTCTTTTCTTGAATTTCGTCTGGTAAATCCCGAGTCTCGGTGTGTCAGCGTATATACGATGGTTCGAGCGACCGTCTAACTCATTCATTACGTTCAGCGCACAGGTGTTCCGAGCAGCGGGCTCGCCGAAAGCTGTGAACATCAAGAATTGTGGCAACAATTTGTCTCTCGCTCACTTGGACACACTAAGCACAACCCCCATGTACATAACGGTAACCTACAGCAATATGTTGGTGGAGAGTCTCTCGTATACGAGTATCCACGAAAAAGGTTTCGAACGACCGTCCCCCTATCCCACACCATTAGCACTTTGGTGGTTCATGCATTAATTTTGTCGTGTAATTCGCTAGGTTCATCTCATCTAATCATGATTCATAATCTAGCTAACGTTCAATCTTCTGTCTAAACATTCAAAATTTAAATTTACTAAAAAAACGCAAGTACTAAACCTTCTGTACTGCTGACATGCGAAATATTATCTTCTTGGAGTGTACAAAAATATATCACACATATAATAATTATGTGAGAATAATTTTCTCATAAAATTCGATTGAATATTCCATTTATGAGAGAATGACCCTGGCCCTGCCCCAATGAAATCACACTGTTGAATCGAAAAAAATATTAATTAAATTAGATAATTGCTAAATTAACCCTTCAGAGTAAAAAAAACTTTCACATTCGATGCTCATACTACGGCAACTAAGTTTAGACTTCTACATAACTCTGCAAACAAACGACTAGTCATAGTCTATCTATGCTATAGTGTCTCTTGGATCTCGAAAAAAGTCCTAACATTCTGTTGAATATATCGTTCCATCAGTTATTGCAGGGCTCAGAATTACCCGCGGACTACCATGACATTTTTTGAATTGATTGACGTCACCCTCGGTAGTTCAGTCAGCTGAGGCACCCCCTCGGAAACTGAGGTCACCGCTGGACGTGGGTTCGAATCCCGCATATAAGGCATAGATTTTGTGAACGATTTTTCACATATCATCACTTCATAGTTTCATAATCACCTGCTCATTCGTACCCCCGTATAACCTAGCTGTTGGTGGAGTCAAACAATAATCAATTATTCAATATTAAATTGACGGTTGACATATACAATCGTCCATATTGATCTATAGAAGAGACGGTCAATCGGTTGCATCCTACTCTGAGCTTCCGGGAATTCTAGCGCAGAGTGTAGGGCTCGACATTCTTAGTATTCTTTAGTCTATGGTCAGCTGTATACAGTCTTGAATGAAGAGGTTTCAAGCTTCATTATTGGTCGGCATGAAATCAGGGAGGGTCTCAATGACGTGAAATCGAAGTTGTCACTTGACGCCAAAATTGACGTAGATATGTCCTCGTCGACGGTCTGCCACCGAGTGACAGCTTTTAGGCCTCTTACCAAATTCCGTACCCCGAGTGCTGGTAGCGCTCGTAGAACGAGTAGTGGCACGATTCGGAACTTCAACTCGTGGCGAGATAAATGTGATACTCACTTCTCCATAAGGATGAAATGTCTTGGTAGTAGTATTCTTTAGTCTATGATATTACTGGCAGTCACATTATTTAAAGATCATTTGGATTGCAGTCTAACAGTTGACAGGATCCAGGTCATATTCATGGGAGAAGGGGGAGGTTTCAGTAGAAAAAAATGCCACATAAAAACAGTTGTGCAACAGCCCGTTATCGCGAAGCCGACGACCCGCGGGGGGCAAGGGGGGAAGTGCCCCTTTTGGCCCCCAGAGATTTTTTTGAAATTACACCCATTTTTAATACGGTTTAGCGTGTTTCAGATGAGGTTCAGATGCCGAAATCATTCAACTTTTGGAATTAAAAATGGCTCCAAAAAACAATATTTGTTGCTGCAGGGTCGTTTAGTGTTATTTTAGCACCATTGTGCGCCCCCATAAACTGAGCGTGCATTTCGATGGTAAATGCAGTGCAAGGAGGGAGCCATGCCCCGTAGGGAAATTCTTGAAAATGTCATTTTTTAATACGATTCTACGGGTTTCAGGAACTACAGAAAATTTCTGAAATACAAGGATTTTAACAGGACTAATTTTTCCAAATGGTTGTTCAAGCAATTAAATAAAATGCTGAATTAATCTAATCCATCATTCAATAATAGTGATATTTGAATATAAAAACATTTACTCCATCCAGTGATGTAAATAAAATTCCATTAATTTGATTTATAGAATACGATTACTAATAGAAAGTCACAAATGGGCAACGCAAGCGCCCCTTAGATTTGGCCACCAGGCAACCGCCCTCTTTGCCCACCCTTAGAAACGACCCTCGTCGTTTTTTGTTCGAACTTACAAAATCCATAATTTTTGTAAAAAACAAATGCTAGGGTACCAACATTATAATTCTACTGAGCCGTGTATAGAAACTTCCCGGTTTCTGAAGCGGTGTGAAGTTACTGCCAAGACACAAATATGTATGCCTTCTTAACGTTGAGTAACTTTGGTAATATATATATTCATGGTTATACAACATCAACGTTAATGATAGTCAAAGGCTTTGAGACTAAATCAGAAATAGAGACATATTTTCTCTCTGTCTATATTTTCAAAATAATTATTATACTAGGAAAGCGCTTCATATTCGTTGTTGGGTGAGTGATATGCATATTTATATGAGATGTAATGGAAAGCTCTACACACACCTCGATTTGAATACTCTTATTTCACTGCCCTACTATTTCATCTCTGCTCAGTTTAATCATTTTATGATTGAATTGTTGCTTTTGTTAGTCTTCAATTGACATCAAAAACATTACACCATCATTTCTCTCTCCCAAACTGCTGCTCCGATTTATGTATAGTTTTGGAATAATGTATTTCATTTATGAGCTTGAATTCCGTAAAATATGCATGTATTCAGAGAAAATATTTTTTCCAATATTTTCTCTTTGGTTTATTCTTATGAATGGGAATTTTCGAAATGTTTTTTCTTAGAAGTGGTACAACCGATGGGCACTTTAAAACTATACAGTATCGAGTTAGATGATGACATATGTGCACGCCAAGTTTCCTGAAAATTGGTGATTCCGTTTGACTTGTAGAGTACAAATACAAAAAAAACAATCGTTTTTTCAACTACTGTAAAATTGAGTCTTCACTTTGCTCATCATATTACACCCTAGATTTTTTAATAATTCAATATGTAAAATCCAAGGACAAAAATCGCAGTTACCAGCAGTTGATGTGCCACCACAAATTTACTGCATTCTCATTGGTTATCTGCCACCTGGTTGGAATTTGTAGTAGGCGTTTTTAGAAGCTCTCCCCACCCTCTTCGGCCCAACTCCATGTTCATGTTCACATGGACAAATTCAGATAAGTTAGTCAAGCCAGTTGGCAATTAGGACAACTAGAGTTGTCTGTCTGTATCATGATCTATATTTTAAATGACAATAAAGTAGTCAAGCGGGTAGAACAATGTTAGGTATGAAAATAACAATAACAGTTCATATTCTTGGTAGAAATAGGTTTAATTATACACATTATTATTGATGTACATGTTAATTGATAATAATTTATCTAAATGAATAACTTTATTTTACTGGAAATAACAATATGGGAAAGGTTATTTCCACCTACACTTTTCGAGCCATTTACCGTAATTTAAAACACAAAATAATAAAAAATGGACTAGGACGTGAAAGCGTGCGCCACAGGAAAAAGTTCTCTGCAACTCCAGCTCTTGCAAGTGTTAAAGTTGCTTTGCAGAGAGAGCTGTCTCACGTAGGGTGTGCTTTACAATTCGTCAAATATGACAACACAGCATTGCAGTGACTGTACAAGTATATAGAAATGAGAATACAATTATAATACACACATTCATATTATATCATGATAAAACTAAATGTACAATCATTTACATAATGGTAATTGATAGAATTATTGAGAGAAAAATGAAAATTAGGTACAATAACTATAGAGTCTGCGTTGAATAGATGATAATTCTGTCATGGAAATGCTGAAAATTGTATTTCATATTCCACGCATACAATAAGTATTTAAGTTGGTTCTTCAGAACTTAAAATCAGTTTTGCGATAATAATAATAATAATTTTGAAATGAATAAATGATGACAACCATTGATTTGTCTTTCTCATTGACTTTAAAAAATCCTACTGATATATTTTGTCACTATATTGACTGACATACAATGTATTAAGGCCTATTTCAAGGTTGTTATTAGTGAGAGTACACCAACTGTTTGGAAAAGAGCGTTGGAAATAAAACTGCAGTTTTAAAAAAAAATAATTATACCGCATTCTGATATCAGTTAGTAGATATCATCACAGGTTAGGATACGTTAGGTTCAAACCTATTTTTTCCGAACAATAACAGAATATAATTAGATTTGATCATTTCCTATGCAGACTAGGAAATTTAAAATCAATTGACACTATTGTGACTAGATATATTTTTTCATCTGGATAAAGATGACATATTCTCTTTCATTAGGACAAGATGAAAAACAATATTTGGGAATTTTCTGGATTAAAATGAAGATAAAAAAATAAATATCTGGATAATTTGTATAGCCAAAGATTATTTCCCAACAACTGATATAGGTTGCACTAGGCTCACTGAAGGAATCACATTATCCATAGATACTATCTTCAGAGCAATCAGATGTATCATAAATCTGTACACTCTTGAACATTTCTGGTTCGGGCAGATTTGCTGGAAAAATCATCTTTTGAAACTGAAAAATAACCATCTTGATAATTATTCATTGCTAATGGATGATGAAATAGGTATTTAGTTTAGATAAAGGTGGCATATATATATATATATATATATATATATATATATATATATATATATATATATATATATATATATATATATATATATAAAAAGTATATAAGATAAAACATAAAAATAATTCAAATCAGATGGTATGTCACAACATTGTCAATCAACAGATAAACGTTTATCCATGAGAAGTGCCTTCCTTTCAAGTTGTTCCAGAATAAATGAAATATTGATTGTAAAATCCAATTAAAAGTCAGAGTACTAAGCGAGCCACGTAGGCCTAACTATGGTACTTCTTTTGTTCCGAGTGAACAGAGCATTATAAAGGTTTTGATATTATCAAGCGACGAGGATATGCGGTGTTACGAGATTATAATATTAATAATAGTTTTTTTACAATCACGTGACACTTTCGTCAAGAGGAAACACAAAATCACTTTAACCAATGATGATAGGAGAATTTATCTAATTGTTCTGATACTGAATGATGATTGGCCTAGTAATCTAATTGTCTTATTACTGAATGATGATTGGGCTAGTAATCTAACTCTTATATTAGACATACGGTAGTGATAACATCTCAAATATTTCAGACAAACAGTTTTCATAGGAATAATAATTCGTGATGCAAAATGGATGACCTTGATGATGGAATTAAACAACTAGAGCACCCATGTTTGGCGCGTTCATTAGGTTGGTATGGAAGATGCCAAGCAGCTACATTTCATTATCCTGTACTGTTTTTTTGTGTTTTATACTGAATTGCCCATTCACATCTCACCCTCTCTTTACTACCACTAAATTTAGCTTCTAATTTCTTTCTATCATATTGTTGTAAAAAGTTGGCAGTTCTGAAATATTTATTGATATTTAATTATTCATAAATCAATCAACAATATAGAGTTCTATGCAACAGTATATTCTGGCAGAAACAATAGAGAGAGAGGAATAATCATGAAGTAACCAAAATAAAACCCTAAAATAACCTGTTTGATTAACTAGGGAATATGAAGAATAGACTTTTGTATTACCTGTTGCCTAATACCAGTTGGCCAATAAAAATCAAGAGAGCTGGGATATCACTAAATAGTAGCTATATTATCACAATATTATAATGTCCACAGAACTGGCACATGTCAACGTGCTACTACCGATACTGTATTAGAAAAGAGACAATATACCTTATCAACAAGAAGAAACCCTGCGTAGTTTTATATTATTACAAGACGTATTATTATTATTATTAATATTATTATTATTGTGTAAAGAGAGGGAAAGTACACTTTTATTTTTAAACAGAATGATATATTATTATTTGGCTAGTTGTGGCAGTTTAGAGAAAAGGTGCCGAGAGCTATTTTTCAATATTATACCTAGATACATCTTTCCATAAAGATGGAACGTAATGATTCAGAATTTACATGTGCTTGTTTGCTATGAAATCTTACATTGAAGAAAAAGCCTGAATAATATTTTTATTAAAGTAAAATGAAACAACTTTCATATTGTTGTTGTGTTGACAATTCATTTTGCATGAACAATTCTGAACTAGACAGATCACAAACAGTTTTCATACCAGTACCAACATATCCACTGATTTTTTGTAGAAATGTTAGGCAATTCAGTCAGAGTATAAAGTAACACGAATATTATATTATAAACTTTATTGAAATGTCAACAATTGAATTTGTTTGAAAAAATTAAATGTAGATCAAACCAGAGGAAACAATTAAAATCTATATCTGTTATGTTGATTGAAGGCCAGAATTAGCAGAAACTGCAAATCTATGGAAGAATGCAATATCAAATTATCAACATTGTAGATTACACACAAATTTCGTCAAATGTGTGTGATGAAAAATATCTTCGAACCCTTTCTCAACCAAGTATTTTATAATAGGTAAATTATACTACAGTATGACAATTTCAACAATTTGAAAGAACATATATGATTAAAGTAGGTACTTACTTTTATTTTAGTTTTTTGTAATGATAACAAGCTAAGAACAATGGATTTCAAAGCATAATTACGTTTGATCTTTATGTTCATTTCTCATGATACAATATCAAGTTTCTATTCAGATATTCGTTGACTATTTTATTTTATCAAGCTTTTAAAAATATGTAAAGCATTGTGTGTGAATCTCTTGTCGCAGCTTGCTCAATGTTTCAATGATTAATGACTGTAATACATCGATGATAATTATCGTCTTTTACATTCAAATCTCTACTCACTTAATATTCACAATTCCTGATGCACAGACTACACAGCTACATATATATATATATACATACGTATATATAGCAGACCACGAATGATTGATCATGACAAATGCCTTCTATTTACAATGAAATTCTTTTTACTAAAAATTGCTTCTTTATACAGAATAAATAACTGTTTCTTCATCACTCACGTTTGTTACACTTTGTTTATATCACCATCTAGTGGACAACCAGAGAATTTCCTAGCTTTAGCTCTTTATTATAATCCAATATGTCAGTGTCCTAAGAACAGTTCGTCTTTTGACGTAATACTTTTAAGAAATGCGTGAGGTTAAGGAACCTAAAGCACAATACATGGACTAATATTTCTATGACTGAGTATTTTTTTCACATTTTTCAAGTTTCAAATTGTCACTCATCCCGCCAAACATAGTCCTTGATATGGAACTATGAAATGCTATGAAATTTAGATCGCAAACTGATAATCTAGCAACGTGTATTTCCAATCCCATGCAGATAGAATAACAATTAAAATAATACGTTATTAGGTAGCAACTTGCTCGATCCTGTAGGCTGAGCACTTACAAAGTACTACATTGAATAGGCAACACATGCACTGGTACATAGCATTAGTGCACATCAGATGAAAAACATTAGCACTGACTCAATATAAACAAACAAAATCAATGACTGGTATTTCAAGATCATTTAATATCATTGAACTCCTAGTATCACACTACTAGAATTTTTTCATCTACCATTCCATGAATTGATTCTCCAATTGCCCACCAGAGACCTGCCATCAGCATTATCCAGTCCTACGACAACACCATATCGCCACTATGCCCTGACAGTCTATGCCCTTCCTTCCTCCCCCTTCTTCCCCCCGTATTATTACTATTGCTGTAGCCAGAGTCAGAACCAAAACTTGAGTCCTGACTGTGCCCCTTAACAGGCCTGAACGAGCTCATGGGTTCTGGCCTACTACTATGATGTTGATGATGTAAATGTGTTAATACTGGCACAGACTCGTAGGGGTTGACGAGAGGGCGGGGGGGCTGAGGAGAGGCTGGCATGTTGGGCATTATGTAAGGTAGTCTATGTGCCACGCTCGGTACTGGCACAGGGTAATTGTGATTCACAGGACGGTTTGTGTTGACTACGTTTGGATACATCTGTAGAAGAGCGTCTAAGAGAAGTCCCTCGTGGAACTCTCCGCAGTCTCGATGAGGGGTTTGAGGGGAGGGAGTTTGTTGTTGGACTTTGTTCCTCCATCCTCGTCGTCGGTCCAGGCTTCTGGGAGCGCGATGCGGGTGGTTTCTGTTTCGATGGCCACCTGGCGGTAGGCTCATGTTTCTGTGGGTTAACGCTGCTACATGATTGGCTAAGAAGCGGCTGCGATCGTCGGGATCGGACGAGTCGACGTCGCGGCACAGGTCATTGCCTGTCGAGCCTCGGAGAGAGCTCGAGGCCGAGTTGGGAACCTCGTCGCGAGGGTGACGAGCTATGTCGCCACCGAGACTGAGCTCGTCTTCGGCAAACTCGTCTTCGCTGTGGTGATCGCCAGTGCTGTCTGGGTCTGACTCGCCTCGGTCTCCAGAGCCTAAACAACATCAACAACAAAAACATCAGCAAGAACTTGACTCAACTTTATTTTATAAACAGAAAGAAATGTCTGAATATCATTCTTGTTTTTTTTCTGCACAGCCCAAACAAAAATAGAATCAACTTCACATTTTGTAATTATAATTATTGTAAATGCACTCATTGGACTCAGATAATGTTGCAGTTATAATGAGTCTATATTATACATTTTATTACACACACCTATCTATTAGGAATGAAATAAAATTTAGGCCTTCTACGAATATATATATATATATATATATATATATATATATATATATATATATATATATATATATATATATACATATATATATACATATATATATATATATATATATATACATATATATATATATATACATATATATATATATATATATATATATATATACATATATATATATATATACATATATATATATATATATACATATATATATATATATATATACATATATATATATATATACATATATATATATATACATATATATATATATATATATACATATATATATATATATATATATATATATATATATATATATATATATATATGTATATATATATATATATATATATATATATATATATATATATATATATATATATATATATATATATATATATATATATAAATATATATATATATATATATATATATACATATATATATATACATATATATATATATATATATATATATATATATATATATATATATATATATATATATATATATATATATATATATATATATATATATATATATATATATATATATATATATATATATATATATATATATATATATATATATATATATATATGATGTCTGAAGTTTTGAGGGCCGATGGTTGATGGTAATGCTGGCTTTTATATATATATATATATATATATATATATATATATATATATATATATATATATATATATATATATATATATATATATATATGTATATATATATATATATATATTTATATATATATATATATATATATATATATATATATATATATATATATATATATTTATATATATTCATATATATATATATATATATATATATATATATATATATATATATATATATATATATATATACATATATATATATATACATATATAATTATATATATATATACTAGACTCAATAATAACAATCTTATATCAACAATTCAATACCTTTTAATACTTTCTTGCAATAATGAACATTTCTTATTTCTAGCAATTTTATTTCCACTTCTTATTTTCGAGTGACTGAATTGACATGAAAAATATTTTCTAAATGAAAATGAAGTAGATGCCATTTGAGTAATTGGAATGTTGATGTAATGATTCAGAAAAAAGGTAAGGGATATAATAATTATTGTAAGAGCAGCATAATATTTCGTGAGAAATAAGAAATAGAAGATCTGCAGCGATGAGTACGAAGTAATGGGTACAGGGGAAGGGGGGAGTTAAGATTCAGACAAAGCACCACTTTAAGCGATGAAGACTGAAGAGGGGCAAAAGGTTAAGATGGAAATGCAACAAAGAGATGATAAATGTGAAGAAGGGAGTAGAAAGGTCAGTACAGATATGCCAACTGTAACTGTGATGCAATGTTGGGAATGGGAAAATACACGAGGGAGGGAGCAGTGGAAATATTTGTTTTTTCGTAAGAAATGAATTTAGTGATGATGTGACATTTTGTATTCACATAGAAAATAGGTTGTTTCGTATTTTAATTTTATATTTTAATGAAGTAAAAAACATTCTGAAGACCGATCTGGGTGAGGAATGGGCCTACACCAGCTTTTGGTAATAAGTTCTCTTCAGAAGGACTTTTTAGGATATCAGCTAGAATGGATTTTTTTGGGGGATATATACTGTTGTTTCTCAATCATATCTTTCTGTCTACTCATTTTTACACCTAGTTCTAAGTTTTGATGTTTCCTATAATTTTGTATTATGTGCTAATCTTTGGACTAATAAATAAATGAATGTTACAGCGTATGAGTTGAAGGTTGTGTTACATATCATTTTATAGACAGTAAAAGTATATTTAGAAAGGAAGCGTTTTATGGATTTGTCCAAGAGCGTGTTAAGAGAGTGAGTGACAAGCCATGTATTACCATTCGACAGCTCCTCGTAGACAGGATTGTAGAGGTCCTGAGAGGCGTAAGGGTCAACAGACCGCGGTGCAGGACAAATAAACACAGATGAGTTGCCCAAAGGATGGAAGCCAATGTTGAAGGCACCGCCCGATTTCACGTCTATCATCTGAAACAAGACAAGCACTGCACTCAGTACCAAGCTACGTCAAACATACATGAACCTCAAAACCCCACAATATAGTCTACATATACTTCAAGTGGCTGAGGTAATGTTATCAAATGATATATATATATATATATATATATATATATATATATATATATATATATATATATATATATAAATATATATATATATATATATATAAATATATATATATCTAAATATATATATATCTATATAAATATATATATATATATGAATATATATATATATATATATATATATATATATATATATATATATATATATATATACACATATATTATATATATATAATCTTCGGGTCATTATAAATATAAATGTTCAGGGAAAATGACGGTACCAACAAAAAGTAAGCATTTTTGTGACGTATTTATTATTACTCGAATTACGCAATTCATATGCGTTGCTGGATAAGCGACATAGGCATATTTAAATGACGAGTAATTGAAGGAATAGGTCTATATGCACCTGGAGTTCCAAATAGTTATGTCAGTGTCTTTCTGTTTTATTCATTTCAATTTGCATTTTGTTACTCATTTCAATTGTTTCAAATTAATAGGTGACATTTGTTGCTTGAATTCCTAATGGGTTTTTTGATGGTTTTCATTGATGTGAAAAAATCACAATATATATTTTTTTTAACAAAATGGAAGATCCAATTAATGTGAAAATCCAGATTAATGTGTATCATTATTATATTAGAATTCTGTGAAAATTTGAATTCAATCGGTGAAAATATTTTCCAGGATTGTCTCCACTGGGTTATTCGTAAAAAAAAATCGAAATGAGTTTTCTCAGAAAAGGTACAATCGATTGTTGCATCAAATCGATACAGTATCGAATAAGATGAAGACACTTGTGTATGCCAAGTTTCAACTGAATCTGTACTTTCGTCTGAACTGTGGAATGCGTCAAAAAAATCATTTCTTTTCGAGTACGGGGAAATTGAGTCTTCGCTTCGCTCATCCAATTAAACTTATTCAATATTCTAATCAACTAATTGAGTGCTTCTCTGGAAAAAGGGGTGGAGACCGTTTTGAAAATTGTTCAGGAGAAGAAAAAAATAAATTTGGCATGTACAAACTTTTTTTATCAATAGGCCATTATTGATTGTTGTAATTTAATATGAAATGTCAATATCAATATTTCCATTTAATATTACTCTTTTGACTGGCATTGGATAGATCCTTACTGGACAGACGGTGAACTTTTTCATCGATCTATTATTGAAATCGTTGACTATTTTTGCTCCAGTACTCAATTTTACAAATTTCTGAAATTACACATTGATGATAATCCTCATTTTGTTAGTGACAAATACATGGATGCCATGAGTGATGCCGACTAATAGGTTCAAACAGTTCAACTTTTATATAGGGTTGAGAAAAAGCCGAGATTTAATAGGAAATCTTGGCTCAGTGTTTACTCCAGGGCTTATGGGGTTTTCCAAAAATACTTAAAATTACCTATTAATCACTATCTATATTTTTCAAGATGTTGGGTTTTTGTTACTTGGTATTTTTTGTTAGTTTTTCTCAGGTTTTCCTCACTGAACTTGAGAAAAGTGAGCAATCTCTCCAAATTCTTGTATTAATACCTCGCACACATTTCTATAAAAATATAAATATTTGTTCATATATAGACTCGGTGAACGGTTCTTTCAAAATATCAAATATTATCGAATAAACCACAGTGTAGGCCTATATATGCTCTGATACATTCTGGTGAAAATCCTCTCAAAACTCACTTTCAGTAGTTTTTTTAGTAGTTCATCAGGTGAGTTTTTAAGATGAAAAACCCGCTAATTTTTCCGGGCAGGGCAAACATTTTCAACCCTGATTTTCCTTCACATAAGGGCCAGTTGATTTTGTCTTTAAGCTTGGAGAAAACTGAGCTATCAATCACGGCCACTTAGTGGTATGGTCACGCTATTTGTCATCGTTCCTCAACATATCTGCAGCTGCATCGCACGGAATTAAGCCTTCTGCAGGGCCTACGTGTTGCGATGCAACCACGAATAGAACTTGGGATGATATTGATTTTATAATCGAGCAAATATGGATCTACACAGTAATATACTTGACTCCACGAAAGAAAGTCGACCACCAGCTACATAATTGTAAAAACATTATCAATTGTATAAAAACTAGCTGCAACTTGGAACATTTAACAATTCTTGAATATGTAGTAGTGTTACTAATTGTAAATCTCGTCATGAAAAACCATTAGAGATGAAATTCCACAGCTTTACGTACAGCTTTATATACAAATATAACGATGATGCTTGTTTTACGACCATGTTAGACGACCATCTTCCTTCGTTGATACAAGTAAAGTATCTACTAAAGATAAATCATTGAAGCATCGGAAAATGCATCATCTCAACCTGGGAAATAATCATAACACATAAAGTGTAGTGTAATAGGAAAATTCGCTATTGCTCCATTTGGAAAGCGTCGTGATGGGCACTTCTTTTACAGTTATTTGAACAAATAAAAACACTACATGTATTTTCGCTCCAAGCATAAAACTCCATGCTCCAAGCGTCAATTCCTTTCTTTTTATGTATACGTACACGAACTGACGTCTCAGAACTGCCGTGCACTTGTAACTCACTTACGTACGAGACGGCCGATCGGTCTGCACTTGTGTATATTTACTTTTCACAACGGTGAGCGATAGAAAAGTAATTATCTTTTCTAAGTATCGTTTACAGACTAGTATAATGCACCACTAGCAAACATTTCAATCGCTAATGGGTACTAAAACACGTGTTTTTGTCGATTATGAACGACTCCTTTAGTGTTCCAAGCGGCCGTGTACTACACGTACATGCCAATGTGGAACGGTCGGTAAAAGTAGATCAGGACTTAAGAGCACATGCCATAAGGAGATGACTTAACGCAACATCAGTTGCATCAGTGACAACTGGTACATTTTTAAGGGTGTGAGATATCTAAATTCTAATAAAAGAATAAAAGAAATATACATATTTTCAGCATCAAACAGATGGCATTAACTTGAGAAGTATTCAACTAGTGCCACATTTGTATTTCATCTATATATATATATATTGTATATATATATATATATATATATATATATATATATATATATATATATATATATATATATATATATATATATATATATATATATATATATATATATATATATATATATATATACATATATATGTTCACGTAGATTCTCGTGGCCAATATTGGATGGTAAACTAATTTTTACTGTGAAACCACGTACTTAAAAATTTGCGTCTCCACGTTTTGACGGAATTTCACCCGTCATCCTCAGGAGTGTAGTTCGGTGAAAGCTCAGCCAACTAGTTACAACTTAGTACAACAACTTAGTTGGCTGAGCTTTCACCGAACTACACTCCTGAGGATGACGGGTGAAATTCCGTCGAAACGTCGAGACGCAAATTTTCAAGTACGTGGTTTCACCGTAGAAATTAGTTTACCATACATATATATATATATATATATATATATATATATATATATATATATATATATATATATATATATATGCGCTACATGACCTAGCTGTCGATACGCCTTGAAACTCTAATATTCATTCATTCACATATATATATATATATATATATATATATATATATATATATATATATATATATATATATATTTAATATATATATATATATATATATATATATATATATATATATATATATATATATATATATATATATGTTTGTATTTAATATCCATAGATATGTATATAATATATGTATATATATATGAAATAATAATAATAATATATATATATATATATATATATATATATATATATAAATATATATATATATATATATATATATATATATATATATATATATATATATATATATATATATATATATGCGTATATATATAAAATACAGTTTGAGAACATATGGTGAAGCAGTACTCATGTTTATAACAATCATAACATATGTTTATAACATCATAATAAATGTTATAATTCACATTCAATACTTGCAATAAACACCAAATGTTCGAAAGGTGTTAAAAATACAAGTGTTTCTATATCATTTCGATTTTTATCTCTCATATCACTAAAAAGTTCCAACAAAAAACCACATTCGTTGAAATCGCGTCCTGGCATGTGCTCTTAAGCAGTTTAACTTGGTTTCTATGAAATTTAATGTACTCGATAAACGTGAGTTTATTATTGGAATAAATAAATAAGCGTACTACTTTGAAAGCGCTACACACCATGGAGTCTATAAACCTAGGAAGTTAAGAGCATTACAATAATAGCGCTGTTCGACCGACCGACCGACGAGTAAAAACCCGAGGAACACGAAATATAATATTAAAATCAGGTTTATATGTATACTGGTTGTGAGCTGCGAGTTTCATGTTCCTTCGTTGGTGTAAATCAGAGTGTTTATAACTATTCTCTAAATAAATACAAGAGTGACCACCTATTTTATGCTTTTATCAGCTATACTACGGCGATAAAGCAGTTACAGAGATGAGAGCATACTATGTATACTTGTATAGGCTACATTTGATGTAGGCTATCATATACTTCACTATATGGAAGAGTTACACAGTCATCATAGTGAAGCAATATAATGCACCACATATCGACATTTTAAAAATAAGTTATGATGATTAAATATACCTATATATATATATATATATATATATATATATATATATATATATATATATATATATATATATATATATATATATATCAAATCACAAGAAACTTCCGCAAACTATATGTTGAAAATTACATTTTCAAAAGACCACATTGATTCTATAATGACGTCATTTGTATATTGTTGGATGAACGACATGACGACTCCCCCCCCCAGAAATAAATCAGCTGTGCGTTTTTTCATACGCACCAGAGGTCAGAATGACTCGGATCATCTCCGGCTGAAACTGCATCGCGTACCGCGGTATAGTGTTTGTGGACATTCCAGTACAGGTAATTTTTGAATGATCAAATAATCCCAAAAGTAAATGATTATAATAATCATCAATATCTGTACCACTCCAATAATCGTTATGAAAATATCAATATCCATAGGGTTTGGGAAAGGGAGGTCTACATGTTGTAGGCCTACTCATTATACAATATAAGTATAGGCCTACTTCCAATGCATTTTTTTTTTTAATTTTACTGTAGCCGTAGCTGAGGGAGCCGTTTTTGGGTGAAGATAATCAATTTTTGTGTTATTTTTAGCAATAAAATGATTCATTCAGCCAAAAGTGTGTATATTTTTCACCACGTTCAAACTCTTTTCTTGAATTCCTAAAACTTTTGCCAAACGGAAAAAATCCCTACAATTAAAAATAATCACCAAGCTACAAAGACATTGTGTATAACGAAAAAATGTACCAGTATACGCAATTTGATTGAAATAAAAAAATCTGGCACTTCCACCCTATGGTAAAAAAAAACGGCACTTCCACTCCTTAAAAAACGGCCCTTCCACCATTAGTTGGAAAATCTGACCCTTCCACCAATACTAGCTCATTATTTTCGTCTTTATCTTTCTATCTTTCATGCAACATAACAGAGAGTAAGTCTATTGTTTCCATTGGTAATGTATCTATAGTAGCACAGAGTTGGCTCACTCTCCCCCTCTCACCCCGCCTAGCCACACTAGTCTTATATAGAGTCTACACAGCAGCCTCTCCCCTCATAGTCTCTACAGTCTACGCAGAGCAGTACAAGTTTAGTCCGTTGAAAAGAGTTGTGTGCTGAAACGTCCCTTATCCACCCACCCCTCATGGGCCACCATCGCGATACAACTTATCCACCCTCAAGGGCCTTGCTGATTTATACAGTTTCCTAATTCACTGACGCACCGCCCTCTTCATTTACTTAACTCTTACGTCGTATTCCAGAGCCTTGTTTATTATCAGCACAGTATTTAACACTGGGTGTACGTCCCAAGGAAAGAAATGAAAACAGAAAAACGGGTAATAAATCAATAGAAAGGCGGAATTACTATAGACGAGGCTTAGCGAGGACCTCCATGCAACTGTTATGGTAATTTTCACATGTTTTTCTTTATCTATTTTTTTGTACAAACTGCACAGGTTGGACGGTTTATTTGATCAGGATAACACTTGTGATGAACACGATAAGTCATTGACACTGATGAATTACTGAGCCGGCGTATACAGTTTTTGGGCCGAATCGGTTGCCAACTTTTGAGAAATATTGGTTTGACATTTTTTAAACCCATACTATTAGAATAATCTAGCGTGGAAAAATAGAAAAAAAACTTAATAGAAAAGTCATTTCTTGTGTTTGATCAAAATCTTATACAAAATTAAAAAATTTACTTAAATCCAACAATGACCATTTTGATTCTTCTCACGAATATTATCATTTAAAAAAACTCATCTTAAATCATATTAAAACGCATTTACTGCATTCTTCTTGTTTGGTATGTGTGTCAAGTTGAATGAAACCAAAGAGGAAAGACAGCATTTAAAAGCATTGAAGTGATTTTTTCTTTGAGTAAACAGCCATACTATTGTTGCTGTGTAACGTTTTCACTCTATCTATAATTAAATAGACGAATACTTCTTACTTATTCTGCCTCAACCAACAAACCCAGAGCAATTTACTACGAAGTGTACGAACTATCGAGTGAATAATCAACTAGATAAATCAAACTAATGGCTGTTCAAGTTGAATATCAGTTAATAAATATAAATAAAGTTGATACACATTAATAACAAACTTTCACAATTTGTAGATTGGTAAGCGCAACAAATATATAGATAGCAGTGAATCATAAAGTTTGTGTGATCATAAGCTCGGTAAATATAATCAGAAAATAATCGATAGCCAAACTTTCAATATCAACTAAACAAAGCATTTAAGCACCAGTATCATGAAGTATATTAGATATAAGAAAGTGAAGAAGAGATGGGCGAGGAAAAATAACAAAAGTAACCACGGTCACTGCCAATCGGATGCGAGTCGATTTGTAGCGCAGCATCAATTTTTTGGCAACAACATGTGGAGAGTATATGATATATAGGCCTAAGGATTATAATACAGAAGAAAAATAGATCCATATTCAATACTTTGAAAACGATATGAAATGATAATAATAATCTTGGATTCTAGCATATATTCACAGATTATATACAGTTGAATTTTTTTTTTTCAGTTGTAGGCCTACCTGTGAAAATTATGTGATATAAGTTGATATAAGTGCAAATACTTGACCAGAGATGAAAAATAGAGACACAAATAATGCATACCCAATATGCTCCATTCTCTTATTCACTTCTCGTAGCCTATTTACTTTTTCAATTGCATTATTCAAAGGGAAACATATATATTTTGTTATTCAACTGTTTTTATTCTTATCTCACGTAGCTTTTCGGATGTTTATTTTAAATGACTATGATATAGGCCCATGTTAACAGTGTGTAGACCCACAGACAAGTCAAAACTTATGTGACTTTGTGGATCTACGTTATTATTATAATGTACTACTATAACATATCAACAAAACGCCTTGAAAAAAAAAGTTTCTACTCATAGGCCTATACCATCTAATTAGATTCTAGAAGGCATTCAAAATATCTGTATTTCTCCAGGATAGAATTTCGATATCTTATACCGATCAGAATGTATCATAAAAAAATGACGATTCGCTAAATTGACTCCTCAGTAACTCTGAAAATGAGTTATTTGATGAAAAACTATTCAGTTGGATTTATTTAGATACCAACAAAATGGGTATTTGACCTCTGAGGCTATACCAATATCGACACGCGTATTAAATCTAATATCTCATGACATTGCTGTACACGCAGTAATAATAATTCTAATTGATAAAGAATGACTGACCATTAACTTTAACCCTCTACATTTTACAGTCTATTGTTCAGTTACGTCACAGGCTATTGTTCGGACAATGACACATGCGTAAAACAAATCAATAAACGCGTCATCAATAATCACTGCACGCTATTAACACTATGGAGACAATCACTGCACACTAGATCATGCATTGTTTACTAGCAGAGCTCGTTTATTATTGAAGAAAAACAATCGCTGTAAATATTAATGGCTAACACATCATGGGCGTCGACAGCATTCTTTTAGAAGGGGAGCAATCGAGGGGAGCAATCGAGAGGTTATAATGAGGGGAGCAATCGAGTGGTTATAATAACTCAATAGTTTAGGTTTCTTTCAAGTGATGCCACACATTTTTGTAAGAGTGAAAAAAAATGGCACTTAATTTGGGTTCTCCTATCACATTGCTAGTTTATATTTATGACTATCAATAACGTAACGGGATAAGCAACATGGCGCTTTCCTTTTACACCATGCGTATATCAAAGGGATGCCGCCTCACAAATGTTATGATGATTTGCTGGTATTGTTGTATGCTGATCTATACAAGTAATAGATGTAATGCAATCTGTGAATCCAGCTCTTTCCAACTGCATCAAGCAATATTGGGATAAATTTCATTTGAATTAGCCAATCTAAATTTAAAATACGTCTGTAAAAGCATTTAGTCCCCTAGTCTAGAGCCTTACTGCTATATTTATCATTTGATAACTGGATAATTACTCATCATCTTCGAGAAAGATTCAAATCAATGCAATTGTACAACTATGAACTATATATTGAAATACGAGCCTAATACGTACGATTTGATTTGAAATTGCAAACCTTACAAATGTACACGAAAGCGCGCTGATTCCATCATGGTGAAAACGGCCTAATGTTTAAAGGATAGGACTTACGCCATGTTGCTTATCCCGTTACGTTATTGATAGTCATAGTTTATATATAGGTTTTTCCTCCAAACTTTTCTCAGTTGGTATGTTAAACTGACATCCTATTTTCCCATAGGCCTACATGATTGGGGTTGTTTCAATTGTTTCCCCAAACTTTTCTCAGTTGCTGTATTGAACTGTCATTCTATTTTCCTATGCATGATTATTGATTATTTCAACATATTCTATCTAACTTACCTTTTTTCTGAATTACATATTCTATAGATCTCATTTCTATCATCTTTCTTGTGTCTTTGCATTCTCAAGATTTATTCATACTTTCGCGATCAGTTTGATTTTGAAGCAATCATAATACACAACGATTAAAATTATTCACATTTTTATGCCTATACTGCATGTATTTCGCGGTGCATTTCGAACTGTAAACAAGAAATAATGACAATAACAATAATTGCATGTATAATTTTATGCAGTGTTCCATTTTATTATCATTTTGCAATTCACAGACGTTCACTGAATAAAGAGACGGTATTTACTCATTTTCCAAAGTACGATGCGGGGTACAAGTGTCGGGCATAGAGATCTTTTAATTCTATACTGTTGTAAACGTTAAAAACTTTGAGCTTAAAAGCGTGGTTCCAGCTCACGGCCTTTGTCAGACGTCAGACTTGTTGTGCAATGCTCTAATTAGTCGAGTGCTTTATGTACAGTTGAAAGTGGTTCAGGAGAATAAAAATATAATTTATATACAATTTGTATTTTATTCCCGCATTTATCCGCATTTATCGCGGTGTAGCTTATTCACGAAACTAATTGAAAAGCAGATCGTTACAAAAAGTAGTCATTTTATGATGTTTTCTATATGCACACAAAGATAATTGACTTTCAAAGTTGTAATGTTTATATATAGAAAGAGTGAAATGTCGCTATACGATACGAACGTTTATACTATTTTATTACACTCAAAGGGTACACATTATCACTTGAACACTTTATTGAAATAACATGTACGGTTGCGGTCAAATAGAGTGGTCGATCAAGCTAGATAGAAATGCAAACTGAACAAATATACTGAAGTACGCACAAAAACTGAAAGACAATTTGCATGCGCACTCCACGCGATGACTGTGAAACAAATAGTGGTTTCATGTGCGTAGATTTTATTCGAATTTCAGATTGAACCATCTGATTTGATTTCAAAAAGTGTAGGCCTATACGTAAACGTCTGTAATATATAATTGAACATAAAAGTTTATAAAACAAGTTATTTCAAACCGAAGTTCTGGTCGACCATCCTGACTGAGTTATTTTTGTGGTTTCTTTTAGTTGTTCAGGTTTATACTGGAATGGTTTCTCAACAAAAGACCAGGATCGACCATAGACTGAATACAAATTATTCTCTGGTCTATGGATCGACCTCTTCCCATGCTATTCAAAATCACATAATATCTTTGATCTCAACAAGACTTCTCATCTATTCATTCCATCATCTCATTCATCATTCACCGACACCAATAGATCTTATAGTCATCAATACAATGCGTCGTTAAACCCAATATATAAGAACAATTTTGAATTGATGAGAGATGCAGGCTTAAACCGCTAATGACGTAGAATAGAGACGGTAGATGCAGGGAACCACGATGAATCGAGCTTACCTGGTGGTTTCACACGACTGTCAATTGACGACTATAGTGATTGACCCGCTCACAAACGTCACAAAACGAAACATCCAATCAAATGGGCTGTTTGTTATGTGGGTAAATTCACATTGCCTATCACAGTATCTCTAAATGACCACATGAAGTATAGATTAAGGTGGCCTGCCGATAAGCCACGCCTATCACTAGTGGTCAATTTTGTTCTATTTCATTAAACCGTCCTTGAACCTACCGATCACTCTGCTCTATCCAGTGAACAATATGAAACCATACGTCATGTCTTCTACATACCTCAAATATTTGCATATATTGAAGAGCGCATTGCACATTGCGGTGGAAGTAAACAAATGCACTATAGGCTTATGGAAGGGGATATTTACTAATAGTGCAATTGAAAATATACAATATAATACTCATTTGCTCAGTGCATGCGGACTTCTCATACAATTTCGATTACATATATCAATCTTAAGGGGACATTGTAAGCCAAAAATTGTTTTTTTCCCTTTTTTTTATATTTTAAAATAATTTGGTCCATTCTCAACTGATCATCGAAAGATTTGAACAAAAAACGCATACAGTTTAATCACAATCAAATATTTAGTAATGCATGAAAATATCTCAATATCATAGCATGCCAGATTCTATTGTTGTTTTGACTGTTATGGAATAAATCCAAGAAACATCATTTTCAAGTGCATTTATCTTGGAATTAAATATTTTCCCAAAAATGTACCTTTTTCTCAAAAACTGTTGAAGCTGGACCCTTGAAATTTTCGCAGTATATTATTACATATGTACTACATATGTGGACAGGATTTTATAACTCTGCAACAAATACGTGGTATTAAAAAAAATTTAAACATGTTGAAAAATGTAGCAAATTTTGGAGCATTGTTTAAAATTCCATTGTTGTGAGCATTGTTGCAATGTGATTATAAAATCCTGTCAGTGTGTACACAAACTTTAAAGGTGCATGTATACAAAAAATGAGTATTCTAAGTGAGTAGTTTCTGAGATAAAGGTACATGAAATTTGGTTTTTTAACATGGAAGGGATAGGGCTTACAATGACTTGCTATGAATCTTGTTATTGTGAATCACTTCACAGTTTAATAATGCATAATTTTTCCTCACTATCTCCGTTTTA
Source organism: Brachyptera risi (assembly GCA_964007535.1). Taxonomy (NCBI): domain Eukaryota; kingdom Metazoa; phylum Arthropoda; class Insecta; order Plecoptera; family Taeniopterygidae; genus Brachyptera; species Brachyptera risi. The sequence goes on from OZ023326.1 coordinate 62,332,545, forward strand.
TGTTATTAGAGACTGTATGTAGCAGACAGCTAAGCAAACGCGTAAAAGTAATTTCGCTTGTATTTGTGAACAAAGTCAGTTTCTTCTTTCACTGATGACTCGCGATCGGTATGTGTTCTTAAATTTTGGCACTTTCAACATTGGTGGTATGGAGAGTTGATCCACTATAAGTGACCAACAAACCAACGCAAACCTCAATACAACTTGATTGGAACCTCCATACAATTACATAATTCTGTACAAAGAGCTTGCACGATACTATAATGTAATTGTGACTAGCTTGAGTACATGACAAGTTGAAGTGAATATTTGTTTAAATTTGTGATTTATATACTTTAACAATGCAATCATGAGCGCAGTTGTTGTGAATATATTATAATAATGAATTGAAGAGATGCGGATACACCAAATTGTACCATCCTTATTCAAATTTTCGATTGATATACTTCAAAAATGCAATTATGAGCGCAACTGAAATGAATATATTATAATAATAAATTGAAGAGATGTGGATTCAGAAGAAAAGTAGACAAATATGAATTGCGACGAAAAATATCCCTAAGAAGACGGCGCGTTATTTTCCCCGATACAAAAATTGTTCGCCAACTCTGAACTTATTACTAATTTACTTTGGTGGATGAGTTACTTTATAATTATTTTTCTTCTATAGGGGGTGATAAGATTGCATGCCCTTGTGGTGCCCCGTCCAAACGATCCAACATTGTGTGGATGATTTGGGGAACAAAGACATTGTGTCTAGTTGTACATGTTGATACAAAATTATAATCATTTTTTAATCTCTAATGACATCATTGTTTTTGCGTGTCTTTGCCGAAGTTCCGCCCACCTTCCCCCTCTCAATATGAAGTAAATACACGGCATTCAACACAGTACAATATCGCACTCGCAATTCAGAACAAAGAATTAATCGAGGTGAAATGAAGGATATTTGTTACGTGCATGTTTAAAAAGTACAGAAACTGAATTATTTCCCACAAATGTAATAACACAAAGAGGGTTATGTACACTATATACTGCATGTTAACCTACTTTTTAGTTTATAAACTCTTTTTCTATCCAATAAATGTCACATGTCGGTATATTGTTCTCTCCCTCTCGTGGCATTCACAGCAACTAAACGAACAATTGTTGACTAATTGACGCTCGAGGCTACCCCCCCCCCCCCTCCCCCCCACACATACATAGAGCCTATACAAAACCACACAGATGATTTTACACGAGAAGTTTTATTTCCACAAAGTTGGTTAACGTGGTTATATGTAGGCTGTTTTTAGCAAACAAAAGAGCCTAGCAATTAGTACAGTTTTCCCGCACCGTCCGCTAGCAGCGCTGACGTTCGCGTAAAATCAAGACAAAAGGCATGAAGCCGTTTGGTGTGTATCATTACTAATTCACCAAGCAACATTCTATAATGAACAATCAACACAGAATGTTACGCCGCGTTATGTTGGTAGCGCGGGCAAATGGTAAATATTGATATTAGAACATAATGCACACACTGACGGCACGGTGAAAGAGAATGAATATTTACTGCTGAATATGCTAGAATATTTGAGACTAACGCGTTCCTGTACTGCAGTGTGAGAAAATGCCCTGTATAGAAATGTTGTAATGCAGTTTTCTGGCTCAGATCTTCAATCAAAAGTATTTTAAAATGAGAGACTGATGAATACTATATTTAGATCGAAAAAAGTGAAATACTTCAACTCGAGGCAAAAGTTCGACTTCATTAAAGTTTCGTAGATGTTAGCCACTACGACAAGACAGATACAAGTTGAGCCAGTTTATCAGAATAATTTAGCGTGTATAGGACATATATTATGTATTTGGCGATCTAGTTTTCATTCCATCAACTAGCCTAATCAGAAGTTAATGTTCATGATTTTTGAAAAATCCGTTTCTTCGTACCAATAGCCATAGTTTCTAGCCACATGCTGCTGTTTATGATTGTACGACCTGCTGTTTATGCTGTCTGTTGTCTACGGATGCTGTTTATGATTATACTGGTTTTGTTCATGATTCACGATAGCTGTTTATGATTTTAGGACTGCTAATTCACGAGTGCTATTCATGAATTTCAGACAGCTGATTCCATGACTGCTGTTTATGATTCTTAGACTGCTAGTTGTTTTAATATTTATACGACTGCTGATTTACGAGTGCTGTTTATGATTTCTAGACTGCTGTTTATAATTCTATTACTGTTGTTTATGATTCTACGACAACTGTTATGTTTCACCACTGCTATTAGTGATTCTCACGTTTCTCATTGACATTTTAATGTGGCTATCGTCTCAGAGGATGGAAATTATTAGTCATCACCAGTATTGTTTTACTATATTTTCTACCATTAAACTATGAGACGTCATATGTTCTGTGGTTAACAATTTGCCTGTTACATTAGCAATCACGTGACGTACCCCAGTCTTGTGTCTCACGTGTAATACCACTGTCTCACTCACTCTCTCCTAGAAACAATAACCGAGAACGAAGTTGTGGTCGGCATTTGAAACGTATTAAACCACAAACTACTATTGTTGTATTGTAAGAACTGATTGTTAGTTGTCTTTAGTGAAGATCTGACAGCAGTAGATTGAGATGATAGCACATAATATGACAGCTATAATCACATATCGAACGTACATATACATACCATCATTACTCGAGACTTCCTAGGAACTTCGAATACAACTACGACATTAATAGTTCAATGCAATGTCCAATGTGTATTTAAAAATGACATACGGCTTGTAGACGATAAACAGTCACATTATTCGATTTGATTTCCCACAGTAGGTTATTCCCAATTATATTCTTTTAATCTATTTTTGATTGGCCCAGTCAGAAGCTGTTATATAATATAATGGACAATGGATTGATAAGTGGCCTATACATTTCGTCGAATTGATACTCGATTTGACCAATATATTAAAGATTGGCCAAATGAACCATTAAGTATAGGCCTACACTACGAACAGAGAATAGACATACGTATATATACATATGAATATATATATATATATATATATATATATATATATATATATATATATATATATATATATAAGAAGGAAAATTAAAATTATTTGAATAATGTTGAAAATAACAGAAAAACTTAAGGTATTGACATTAAGTAATAACAATAAATGTTGAATTTGAGCTGTGTCAATTATAAGTTCATATATACATGATTTGGTTATTTGCAACTAGTTATGTCTTATTTAAAGTGGATGTACACATTGTTGTAAAACTCTGATCCATAATATTGATCACTGAAAATAGAATAGTAATAATAATGAAAGGCTGACGATGTGCGCCTGCGCGAGTCAACAAAACCAACCCCAGCATTTGTATTTTACTTCGCTTCGTTCATCTCATTATTTGCACATCATGCACGTCATCACTTGTTTTGTTCTCACTCCGGCTCCTGGTGGCCGTGCATGTATATTATCACATATATACGATGACAGACATACGGTGACGTCGTGATTGATGGGCCACGGCCCATTAGAACTAAACAAAAATGGCCGACACAGCTTGATCTTCGAATATACACTTCAATTCAACCACGATCGAACTATATAATATGTTAGAGCTAGTCTGCCACTTGAATGTTAAACGGTTTAAAGAGAAATAACTGTAAACGGCGAGTAACTGTGAATGACAGATAACTGAAAGCAGATGAATGATAACAGCCAAAAAAGTGACGATAACTGTAAACAAACGACAGCTATTTGTAATCAAACGAAAAATAACTGAAAACGATAAATAACTGTGTAAACGACACATTGTCTAACTGTTGATGATATATACCCATAATGACAGATATCTGAAGAGGAAAGATAAGCATGAACAACATATAGCCTAATGCTGGCCTTCCATGAATGCGATTTGCGTTTCGGTTTCGCAAGGCGGTGGAATTGAGGCGAGCTCAACAATCAGAAATCGCGTAACTTTAGTCACTGATTGGTCGTTTTATCATCAAGGTGGCATAAAAAAAACGCCAACCGAATTCGCAATCCGAATAACGCAGGCATGGAAGCCCAGCATAACTGTATAGAAGATATAAAACTGTGGAGGCACAGATAACTGTAGACGTCAAAACGACAATATATTTTCTAAGTATTGAACATTTAGAAAATATATTGTCGTTTTGTCGTCTACATTTACGTCAGCATAAATTTTATGCTCAATGATACGCGAAAAGTTATAATTTCTGTTCAAGGCCTGTACATTTTAATCTTTGTCGGAATTGAAAAAAAAAACGTCTCTCGCTCATCTTACAAAGCATGCTGCGTTTGGCCACACAGTTGATGTTTTGAACTTTCTTTCCATGCCAGGGAAGGCGCAAGCCATATTATGAAACTTGGTGAAAAATGGTTCGTGTCGCTTCAGCATAGAAAAGATATATACTCAAGACTTGTCAACGCAATGTTGAAATAAAACTGATCCTCCTCTACTTAATTTTCACTCCCCACTTTACCCTTCACCATGTCGTAGTATTTCCGACAGCTGGAGGACGCGACAACTGTGCTTGATTGCAATTGGTTATCGCCAGCCCGCTTGACGAGCTTCCAGCCTCCAGACCGGTATACTAATTGCAGACATTGGCGAGGGGAATGGAGGTGTACAGGAAGTTTTCAGTTTTGTTTTGCCATTTATTTATATTGGGTTTAACGACGCACTCTACTGATGACTACAATTTATTGGCGTCGGAGAATGATATGATGAGATGGTGAGAGAATAGGTTATTTTATCAAGTGTTTTTGGATTGTGGGGATAGTCGTGGCCTGTTGATGAGGAACCATCCCAGTATTGACCTGAATGACGGAGGGAAACCACGAAAAACCCCTGTCGACCATGGCGGGAATCGAACCCCGGTCTCCTGAGGCCATAAAAGTAGAGTGTCTTGGTAATATATCTTTCATCTATGGTCGAAGTTGAGTCTTCTTACCTCTATGGACGGCGCCATTGTCTGACCAGGTGGACAATGGTTGTGATTCGCTGCTCTCGCTCGCAGATTCGTCAGGTCCTCGTACAACACGCCGTTGCCGTTGAGTGCCACGTCACAACGAGGCGCCGGTGACGATTTACAAGGCAGGAAATTCTGCATCTTACGTTTGTGCCTGAAACAAGAGGAAGCAACACGGTTAGATATATACACTTGCATATGCACGAAACACGAAATATCTTGACTGAAATGAGATGGATAATTTAGTCAGAAATATAAGTGAAGGAGAAACTGAAAAATGTGAATTTTCCAACATTGTACTGGCTGTCACAAGCTCTGCTGACTTCGGTGAAAAATGTGCCATTTAGAAAACACATTTTGAAGTAAACAGATATTATTTATTATCATTATTAAAAAAATCAAGATACATAAAAAGCAATGCAAATCCAATTGGTTCGGTGTCTTTTGTAAACGTTTCAATATAGGTAACTTCATAAAATACCAAGTCGGTATACGTCCGTGTGTTATACGCATTCTATGCTATCACCTTTATTATTGAATTAAAAAATGTCTTCAAACTTAAATTCATATGATATTCAAAATATTATATTTTCAACTGTTATTCATATTGATCATTATCCTTGAACTTTTGTATATCAAGTCGAAAACTGATGTTTGAGCTCATTATTCAAGAATACAATTGTGAAAATGCTCACATTATAGTATTATCAATAATTAATTAACCATTCTGTGTCAATTAGTTTTACTGTTTGAGGTGACAACAGCTGATTCACAAAACACTTGAAATATTATAATTTGGATCTAGCTTTCTTCAGTTCTGATCTCTAAAGAATTGTCTTCATCTCTGAAATTAATAGCTCTATACACCGGATGTGACAAGCTGTTTATGCTTATGAACCTCATCCAATGGATAATGCACCCGCGGTTTTAATAAAACTCTTGTAAAGAAGAAAAGCTAGACATTCTTACTGACAGAAACATGACAGATCGTGGTTGAACGTTATAATCCATCTTCTAATAAATACGATCATTTCTGACGAGAAGCAGGCAGCCAAATTTCATTTAATTAAAAAACTCCGGCTTTCTATCATCTTTTTTATATCATTGTCGAGGGGATATAATAAAGTCCTCATACCTCACTCGATCATTGATTAAAAACAGAGATTACAAGATGTAGCAAGCATTCATCAAAAAGTTGGACATGGACACATTTTTCTTAAAGAAAACAAGATAAATGGCAAGCAATAAAATAAAATCATGATGAACAAATGTGTTTGAGTATAGTGACAACAAATGCTCATCACTATATTCCACACTTACAATTTGTGTGAAAATCGAAGAAATACTATAGAAGGAATTGATGAAAGTTCGCCTATATTGTTCAATTTGCTCAATGCGTGAATTTAAACGACAGGTCAGCTCGTTTTGAAAATAACCTATATAGTTATACCTTATAGTCATGATGATGAATCACGTTCCAGATTCAAACAAATTATGTCACATCAGTTTTACAATCTTTTTTAACCTAGCTCTTGTTTACACTCGAAAAAATTAATTTCGACTAATTTTTCCGGGTAAAATGCCTC